>CM040403.1:147081321-147378928 GCA_022702515.1 Ilyophis sp. 1 JC-2022 | reverse complement strand
GTTTGCACTGTATTGCATATACACAGTTCTGTGTGTTGGCTGTGATTGTTTGTCTTATAAGATATGTTGTGTTCGTGGTGTTGTTCTTGATTGCCGTGCTCCGTTTGTGGAAGGTCCGGCTCTGTGTGGGTGCTGTGTTAATCACTGGTAGTTTCAGTGGCGGGCCGTGCATTTCACACCTAGGCCTTCAGTGATGTCCTACACAGTCCTACCTGAATTATTCCACCTCTTAATACCATCATTATGACGCCATGGCTCTAGAAACTATACATTTAGACAGAAACGCAGTATAACCGGGCGTTGCATCACCTTAACATAGTCAAGTACAACAGTTATATTAATATTTCCGAAGCATTTATAATCAATAAATCCGCATTTACAATTAAGAGTGTTAAACTACCAGCTTTAAGATCGCTTGGATACTGTCAAAACTTTAAAATAAAAGGCGCTTTTAAGGGATTAGTCTACAAAGTTTTATTAAGTCCACCAAAAGTATGTTAGCTTTAACAAGTTTGTTCGCTAAACAGCGCATTGTCGCACCCAAAGCAGTTTTATTTAAGAAACGTGACAATAAAGACACATAAACTATTCACTGAAAATAAAAGAAAACAAACAAATAATTTGCATTTGTTCATAAGGATATATTTGCGACAGTGGTGAAAGTGTATTCCTAGCCTTGAATGTCCACTTTGACTCGCTAGCGTCGGCTCGCTAGCGTCGGGGTTGGCCGTTCTCTTCTGACGATGTCTAGCTTGTCTTGAAAATGGCGTTGTAATTATATCTGCGACCAAATCGATCTCTTCTCCTCCTTCAGCCATTGTGGGTTGAAAAAAAACAGCTTGTAGAAATCTACACAAATGAGCTCATTCAAGTTCAGTTTGCTATCTCTACAGAGCTCTGCCTCTCAATAGTGCGAAGTGCGTATCCAATCAAAAGACGTGCACGTGCTGACGTTATCGTACGCCTGCTAGCTGGCCCCGGTGTCGCCAAGTCGAAATCTGATTGGTTAATGCCACAGTTAACGTTCCGTTCACTTTAAGCTACAGGGGCCCGCAATGTTTATTCTGAAGGCCTAAGGGCAGATTTCTTGGACCCTGGCAACACATTATGGCTGAAATATGATTGGATAAAAGCTCTAACATAAAGGCCAGCCCTCCAAATCTCGATCTGAGGCTGGAAGCAGCGCAACCAAGAGGAAAGCTATGAAATGAAGAGAATAGACTATGGGGAATAATTTAATACATATTTGTGGAAAAAATATATCAAAATTAAATTTATATTCTTATGATGTTTAGGCCAGCAGAGAAGGCCTTGCTGGCCCTGACGGCCCGCCACTGGGTAGTTTACTGCTGACCAGATAATCTTTTAGGTTTCGGTTCCTTTTGTATGCCGAAACGATCCTGTGTTCCCGCAGTAGGTTTGTGTTTTGTAAAGTCCTGGTGAGGTTCTGTTTAATTTTTCTGTTTGCTGTTTGGCTTAACTTTGAATAATTATTATTTTTATTATTTTCCTTGCGTCTTGTTGATTTGGGCCAAGAAGGTTTTCCGGATCTATCTAAGGAAGGATCTGGAATATCCCCTCGGTTTTAATGCTTTAAATAGTGTTCTGGTTGCCTCCTCAAAATCTGTAGTTTGTGTGCAGATTATCCTGAATCTTAAAAGTTGTGATTTAATTAAGCCTCTGAATGTGTGTTTTGGGTGGAGACTGTCTTTATGTAGGAGTGCATGTGTGTCTGTGTCCTTAAAGAACACTTTTGTGTCCAAAGTGTGTGTTTGGGGAAATAAGGGTCCTTTGTATGTGGTAGTGTCCAGAAAATCAATATGTTCGCTGTGTGTGGTATGTTTAATTGTTATAGATGTATGGTGTGTGTTGAGGATTTGTATGAAGTGTTTGAAGTCTATTGTGCTGTGTGTCCATGTTCCCCAAATATCATCTAAGTATCTAAAGTAGTTTGTGGGGAGTTTGGGGCATTTTTTAAATACTGTTTCCTCCCAGTGTGCCATGTAGATGTTGACATACGCTGGTGCAAATTTTTTGCCCATCGCTGTGCCGCTGGTTTGGAGGAAGAATTCTTTATTGAATTCAAAGTCGTTTTTTGTAAGACTTATTTCCAGTAATTGTAGGAGAATTGTGTCCGGTTGATTGTTGTCCGGGTACTTCTCCATCCATTTTTTAACTGCTGTTAGTCCCGCTGCTGTGTTTATGTTTGTGTAGAGGCTATCTATGTCCATGGTGAAAAGGGTGGCTTCCACCGGTATTTTGGCATTTTTAATTTTGTGTATGAAATCGTAAGTGTCTTTGATGTAGCTATTGTGTTTTGTTGATAGCGGATTGAGGAAATAATCTAAGTATTCCGCTATTCTATAGGACTCGCTGTTGCAGTCCGAAATAATAGGTCTCCCTGGCGAGACCTCGTATGGTATGCTCCAGGATTCCGGTGTCTTGTGTATTTTGGGGAGGAGGTAAAAAATTCTAGGTCGCGGGTTGTCCTCCCCCCTTAGGTAAAAACTTTGTTGTTTTGAGATGTATTTATTTTCCACGAGTGTCCGTATGATAGTGTATATTTCCTGTGCTGTGTCTGGGTATATGGGTGCATTTAGTTTTCTATAATGTGTTGTGATGTTAAGTTGTCTGTAGGCCTCCTGTGTGTATTGTGCCCTGTCCATAATGATTATTGCACTTCCCTTATCCGCTGGTTTGATTATTATGTGTTTGTTTTTAACCAGTTGAAGAAGTGCTTGGCTTTCTCCTCGGTTGAGGTTGTTCTCATCTCTGTGGGTTTGTGGATTAAGTGTTGTGATTAGTGTGTTGTTTTCTAGGATTACACGTGTGATTTCTGGAGGCATGTCTTCCGGTCTGGGTTCCCAGTTTGATTTTGGTGTGAAGGTTGTCTGTTCCCTGGTTTCCGCCTCCTCAAAGAATATTGCCAGTTTTAGTTTCCTGTGGAACTCCTGGACTTGTCCTCTGAGGGTCTTTGTTTGTTTTTTGCGGGTATTAACCGTGGGAATGAACGACAGACCCCTGTCCATAAGGTTATATTCATCCTGAGTGGGCATATAATTGTTACTTAATAGTACTATATTTTTGTTCCCCTCCCTGTTTGTGCTTGGGTTTATGGGGATTGTTAGTTTAAATGCTGCAGCCAGGGGTTGAGCATGTTAGTTGCTGTCCTATTTGTCCAGTGGATGTCATCTGTTCCAGTGTCAAAGTCCACCTCTGGAAGCTTCGGGATGTGTGGCATGTTTCTGCGGATGTGTTCATTGATTTCTTCCAGGTTTTCCTTCTGGCGGCGCTGCAGGTTCCCGGAGTAGTTGATCAGTGGAATCCAGATCTCTGCTGATGGGAATGTGCTTTTGGCTGCCCTCAGTGTGGTTTGGACTTGCTTGATAGCGGTCTTCTTGGGGTGCTGGTCCTTGTTGTTTATCCCAAAGACAGGATGACTTTCTGTACTTTGGGGTCCGCCGCTGTTTTCTCCAGGAGTCCTGCTGCGTGTAGGAATGTTGCTCCTGGGTAGCTGTCAATCTGGAGATCTCCCCTGGAGTAGGATTGGATCCTGGAGAGGTTGGAGTCCCCCAGGATGATGTTCTGCTTACTGACCGGGATGGTCCAATCCTGGATCTTCCTTGTGGATCTGGGGTGTTGTGTGGGGTACAAGGTTCCGTTTTCTACACTGGCTCTTCTGGTGTGGGGCTGAGGAGTTAGGGGTGTGGGTGGGGTTGGTGTTAGGGTTAGTGTTGGGGGTAGGGTTCGTGCTGGAGTTGGGGTTAGGGTTGGGTTTAGGGTTAGTTGTGGAGCGCCCCCTTGTGGTACTTCGGCGTCGTTGCGGCTGTGGCTCAGTCTCCCAGTTGGGGTTGGGGTTGGGGTTAGGGTTGGTGTTAGGGTTAGTGTTGGGAGTAGGGTTCCTGCTGGGGTTAGGGTTAGGGTTGGGTTTAGCGTTAGTTGTGGAGTGCCCCCTTGTGGTACTCCGGCGTCGTTGCGGCTGTGGCTCAGTCTCCCAGTTGGGGTTAGGGTTAGGGTTGGGGGTAGGGTTCGTGCTGGGGTTGTGGTTAGTGTTGGGTTTAGGGTTGGGGTTAGTGTTAGGGTTGGGCTTAGAGTTGGGTTAGTGTTGGGGTTCGGGGTGGGGTTGTGGTTAGTTGTGGAGCACCCCCTTGTGGTACTCCGGCGTCGTTGCGGCTGTGGCTCAGTCTCCCAGTCCCCATGGCAACCCACCGTTCTCCTTTACCCTCCGTTCCTCTGTGTTGGTGCAGGGCTGTTGGGGGAAGTTGTCTGTCTCAGGGCTGGCCACTCTCTTTGGTACTGGTTCTGGTGCCGGTCCTGGGGTCCTCTGGGTGGGGGTGATGGTCTGTCTTCCAGTGCTGTGTACCTGTTGCTCGTGGAGATTGTGTTTGTGGTGCTCCTCCGAGTGCTTGTGGGTGTGATTGTTTTTTCGGCTAGGTCCAGGGTGGTTCTGTATAGTTTTCTACCAAACTTTTTTCTTGCCCACCTGGCAGCCACCTGGAATGCGTCCGGTCAGTTTCCGAGGTGGATTCTCTTCAGCTTGTCTGTGAGTTGTCGCAGTATTTCCTGGTAGTGTTCTTCCAAGATCTGCATACACGTGTGGAGCCAATTCAGTGCGTTTCCTGCCAGTTTGATCATGGTGTCCTCTGTGGGGGACGCCGGCCTCACCAGGGTAGCCAGTTCTCGCATTTTCCTTTTCAGGCTTGCTGGTGGAATAGTGATACCTCCGGACGCTGCAGTGTTCCGAAGGTGGTGTGTGGTCTGGATAATCTTGAAGAGAATCCTGGTAGCTTCCGCAAAAGCTGCCATAGTATTTGGTGTAGGTGATGTGTTGTGTGGGTGTGGTGTTTGGTGTAGGTGCTGTGTTGTGTGGGTGTGGTGTTTGGTGTAGGTGCTGTGTTGTGTGGGTGTGGTGTTTGGTGTAGGTGCTGTGTTGTGTGGGTGTGGTGTTTTGTGTCAGCGGTGGTGCAGTCGGCGGTGCGGTTTTAGACTGCTTGGTAGCGTGCGTTGTCAACTCAAGGTTGACGCATACCAATACAGTCTATCCTTACCTCGTCTGGTACCTTGTAGCTTAGTTGGCACCGTTAGGTTTCCACTACAAGATAGCACCGTCCCTGTAGTCCCGTGTCTGTAGTACTCCTCGTCCGTGTACTGCAGCAGCGGTGTCTACCAGTAGTTAGCAGTTAAAACTGCAGTTTGTTTTAGCTTTTTAGAGAAGTTTTCCTCAGCAGGAGCGATTCTTCTATTCTTCTAGAAGAGTGTTCATAGTCCTTGCTTATTATTCAAAAAAGTCACAAAAGTGAACTAACAAAATAAAAAATCCAAAAAGTATTTCTTAAAAATATTTTAAGAATTGATAAAATATTAAAATAAAAAAATAATAAAAAGAAAAATTCAAACAATAAATGCAAAAATAAATTTTAAAAAACATTGCAATAAAAGATCTGAAAAAAATTCTGAAATTTTTTTAAATAGAAATCAGAAAAAATTCAAAAGTGTTAGAGTTAGGGTTAGGGTTAGGGTTAGGTGTTAGGGTTAGGGTTTGACTCCTTGAATCAAAATATTCAAAAGACAAATTATTCAAAAAAGTCACAAAAATGAAAAAAGTCGTCGTCATCAAAAAAAGTCGTCGTCGTCGAAAAAAAGTCATCGTCGTCGAAAAAAAGTCATCGTCGTCAAAAAAATTTGTCGTCGTCAAAAAAAATCGTCATCGTTGAAAAAGGTTGTAAAGACTAAAGTGTAAAGACTAAAGTGTAAAGTCTAAAGACTAAAGACTAAAGTGTAGTCTAAAGACTAAAGTGTAGTCTAAAGACTAAAGACTAAAAACTAAAGTGTAAAGATTAAAGTGTAAAGACTAAAGTGTAAAGAGTAAACATGTATTTAATTTGAAGGAGTAGCTACATTGATTGTAAGGAAGAAAACATTTACTAGGAACAAGCCTACTAGAGTTTAAAAACACCACACAGAGGCCTCAAATTCTTTTCAATACAGCTGTATTTGGCTGTTGCTTTGTCTTTTTGTAAACGAAAATGTATGTCCAAAAATGAAAAACAAAACAAAAAAGTATAATCATGGACAACAATATACATTTTATTATTGCCTACTCATATCCCTGCTTTATTAGGCTACATTCTTCTCAGCCCGTTTTGTCCACAGTTATCATAGACTAGGCTATGTGTAGCCTACGGTTTTTATTTAGTTTTTTTAAAGGGTTTCCGTGTTGTTATGGTTTTGAAAGCTCCGCGCTATTATAGCTATGATGGAGCTTTGGCAAAAACTGGTATGCAGTAACAGCATAGCCTTTTTCTTTTATTGTAATAAATAAATAAAAATATATATATAATTGCTGACTTGTGGCGAGTGGTGATAGATTTACCTTAACATCTGTCCGAGAATGTAAACAAGTCGTCCATTTTCACTGTAAGAAAACATTTTATGACAACGTCACCTCTATTTCGCTAGCTTAGCCTACTTGAACAGTTACAACCTGCATGAGAAGAGTAGCCTACCCTACAACGATGAAAAATTATCATTCTTTGGATGCCCACAACTTTTTTGTTTGTGGATGATAATATTTTGCACTTGCAAATATAATACTGTAACGTTATAACACTCCGATTTATCCACATTCCACTACAAACATTTGCATATGGTCAAAATGTTTTTGTGTTTCTTACAGCAATATGTGTTAGCCATATATTGACAATTAGATAACTTATTTGACTTAAGCTACCTGTGAAACAATGCCTGCTGCACACATAAGCTTAATCTCCGGCTATGCCTCCTTCCTGTCCCTCCAGTTTCTCGCCCTCACTGAAACATGGATCACGCCGGACAACACGGCAACTCCCGCTGCCCTCTCATCCTCCTTCTCCTTCTCTCACACCCCCCGGCCGTCTGGTCGCGGAGGTGGTACTGGTTTGCTACTCTCCCCCTCATGGTCTTTCTCTGTTTTCCCCCTCTCTGATCTATCTATCACAAGCTTTGAATACCACTCTGTGTTTATCAACCAACCTGTACATTATAGTTGTTTACCGCCCTCCAGGTCCGCTGGGGTGCTTCCTCGATGAGCTTGCCACCCTGATCGTTTTTTTCCCAGAGGACGGCATCCCGCTGATCCTCCTGGGAGACTTCAACATCCATCTAGACGCCTCCCAGTCTGCAGCCTTCCTACCACTTCTCCGCTCCTTTGACCTCACCCTCCAACCCTCCCCCCCCACCCACAAGGCTGGCAACCTCCTAGACCTGGTCTTCCAGAGGAACAGCCCCTGCTCTGATCTCACTGTTACCCCTCTGCATACCTCTGATCACCACTTCATTTCCTTCTCTCTTCCTCTTGTTCCACACCGTCCCTCTCCTCCCCACACCCCCACTGTCTCTGTCCGCCGTAACCTCTGCTCCCTCTCGCCCTCCTCTCTTGCTCCCTGTGCCACTTCTTCCCTCCCCCCTCTCAAACCCTTCTCTCAACTCTCTATCGACTCTGCATCTGACACCCTGCTCACAGCTCTCTCCACATCACTTAACACTCTCTGCCCTCTTGTCTCTAGGCCCACACGCCCATCTCCTCCCTGCCCATGGATGTCCGATGCCCTGCGCACCTCAAGGGCCGGTCTCCGCGCAGCTGAGAGGATGTGGAGAAAATCCAGAGACGCATCAGACCTCTCTTCCTACCAGACTCTCCTAGCGGCGTTCTCTACAGCAGTCACCGCCGCCAAGGTATCCTACTATCACACAAAAATTTGCAAACACAGTTCTAACCCCCGTCAACTGTTCTCTATCTTCTCCTCCCTCCTCAGCAAACCCCCTCCTGCTCCTCACTCCTCGTTCATTGCAGACGACTTTGCAGATTTCTTCGATGAGAAGATCGCAGACATCCGCAGTTCCTTCAGCCCCACTCCCCCTCCCCTCACAGACACTGTTTCCCACTCTCTTTCTCTCTCTACCCCTTCTGTGTCCCCCCCCTGCTTCTCCACCTTTTCTCCCCTTTCTCAGACTGATGTGTCCCATCTCCTACTCTCCCATCGCCCCACTACTTGTGCCCTCGACCCTATCCCTTCATCTCTCCTCCAGGCAATCACCCCAGATATCCTCCCGTTTGTGACCTCCCTGGTGAACTCCTCCCTGACCTCTGGCTGTTTCCCCTCATCCTTCAAAAGAGCCCACATCACCCTGATCCTGAAAAAACCTACGCTGGACCCCTCCAACATCCAAAACTACAGACCGGTATCCCTTCTTTCTTTTCTTTCCAAAACTATCGAACGTGCTGTTTCTAACCAACTGTCGTCTTTCCTCACCCAGAACAACCTGCTAGACCCCCTCCAGTCCGGCTTCAAACCCGGCCACTCAACGGAGACCGCACTCCTCTCCGTCAGCGAGATGCTTCATGCAGCTCGGGCAGCCTCCCTCTCCTCTGTGCTAATACTTCTAGACCTCTCTGCCGCCTTCGACACCGTAGATCACTCCATCCTCCTGTCGTCCCTGTCTGCAGCGGGGATCCGCGGCTCGGCCCTGGCCTGGATTGAGTCCTACCTCTCGGAACGCTCCTCCCAGGTTGCCTGGGCTGGTAAAGTATCGGCACCCCGTCCCCTTACCACAGGAGTCCCCCAGGGCTCAGTCCTTGGTCCCCTCCTTTTCTCCATCTACACCAAATCCCTTGGCCCTGTTATCACTGCTCATGGTCTTTCTTACCACTGCTATGCTGACGATACTCAACTCTTTCTCTCCTTCTCACCCTCTGACACTCAGGTATCAGCCCGCGTCTCCGCTTGCCTGAGAGACATCCAGAGCTGGATGGACAACCGCCATCTCAAGCTCAATCCTGGCAAGACTGAGCTCATCTACATTCCTGCTTTAACCTCTCCTCCTCTCAATCTCTCTATTTCCCTAGGGGACACTCCACTGACCCCAACGCCCTGTGCCAGGAACCTCGGAGTCGTGATGGACAACAGGCTGTCCCTCTCCGAGAACATCGCAGCAGTAACCCGGGCATGCAGGTTCTTCCTGTACAACATCAGGAGAATCCGCCCCTTCCTCACCACCCACTCAACCCAGCTCCTGGTCCAAGCAATGGTGCTGTCTCGCCTGGACTATTGCAACTCTCTCCTGGCTGGCCTGCCAGCATCGGCCATTAGACCCCTTCAGCTTATCCAGAACGCAGCAGCGCGCCTGGTCTTTAACCTCCCCCGACACTCCCATGTCACCCCCCTGCTCATTGACCTCCACTGGCTACCGGTGATGGCTCGCATCAAATTCAAAACATTGGTGCTCGCCTTCCAGGCAGTCCGAGGATCTGCCCCCCCATACCTCCAAAAACTAATCAGACCCTACACACCTGCCAGATCCCTGCGCTCCGCCTCCTCAGGACGACTGGTACCCCCCCCTCTTCATGCTAGCACCCGGTCTCGACGTCTGTCTGTCCTGGCCCCACGGTGGTGGAATGAGCTCCCCGTGGAGGTCAGAACAGCAGAAAGTCTGACCGCCTTGAAGCGCAGATTGAAGACTCACCTCTTCAAGCTGCACCTCTCTCCACCCCTCCCTACCTCCCTGTGACTATTGTTATTAATGTTGTGTAATTCCCCCCCCCAAAAAACAAAAACAAAAAAACAACAAAAAAAAAAACAATCATACTGACTGCGCCTAGTACTTAGATTCATATTTGCCTTTTTAGGGTTGTTTTTAAATGTTCTTGTTCCTAGTTTGAAAATGCACTATGTACGTCGCTCTGGATAAGAGCGTCTGCTAAATGTCTATAATGTAATGTAATGTAATGTAATAAGCATGTGGAGTTTCAGGGTCCCACATTTTCCCCTTTCTTCCTGCCGACGCCTCACGTCTTATTGCTCGGATCCACTTTTCTCATCTTACGGGCTCTGTTTTGCGGTTCGGAATCTTATAAAACTGCAATTCAGTTTTTTTTTTACCTTGTTTGTAGTGCATCCCACCAAACAACAACTTTTAGGCATTTTTATGCTGTTGGCTATCGGATCTAAATGTCAAGAAGGCACCAGCACGTCAAGTCAATAGAGGGCGAGAGCGGGATGTGTTTTCCCCCCCCGCGATGAGCGGGGCCTATTTGCGCTCAGTCTCCTGGCAGTGTACTGCGCTTAAGCGGCTGGCTAGCTATACATTTGTTATTTTCTTTCACATTCATGAACTATTATGAAAAATATAATTATTAATTTAAATGAATAGTACCTAATGTAAAATATCAGATAGCAGCATATTATGCATATGCGACTCGCGAGGGGGGTTAGGCTTAGCGATTGTATCAGGGTGGCCATGCCCCCCCCTGGCCACCCCTTGGCGGCGCCACTGTTATCAAGCAACCCCATCTCAGTTAATAACTAGTGATATACGGTTTAATATAGCGTTGTATTTACAAGCCTTATCAGTGGTTCCGTGTACCCAAAATAAGGTTTTTAAGAAGCAATTTAATTAATCAAATGAGCTTGCTTCAGGTTTAGCGTACACTTCCAAGTCATGTTTACAGGATTCTACTTACACACAATGATCACCCGCTTCCTCTTGTGGACAAACTTTTAAACGGCAAGCCATATATTTTTTGGGTACCAAGAGCTTCACGTGATTGGAGTAAAATGCAGGCAAAGCGGAGTTTTATGGTAGAAAAGCATAATTAATATCGGCCACAGCCGCCACAAGCAAAGCAAAAGCAATGTCTGTTCAACAGAATCACAACAAACCGGTCTAAGATATAAAATAATAATTAGTTTATTTGCAGATAAACCAAATGAGAGAGTGCTCACCAAAAAACTCTCTCTTGAACACCAGCCAAGTCAAATATATATACCCATCTTTACAGGCTATGTCACAGAGGATGGATTTCTAAGCACAAGAGAAATACAGACAGATGAAAGATAAAATACAGATATACATTCTCTCCTCAGGGACATGTGTTAACCCTTGGCCTCGATGGCCCCCTCCCTGGTCAAGAAGGAGACAGCCATTGAAAGATGTTTCCTAAGCAAAGACATAACATTAGCTTCACCGTCATGCATGACCTTCTATTGATGTGGGCCAGACACAGAGGAACCAGGGTGACCCAGCTCATGTGCTGCTAAAACCCTCTATCCCTTACCTCTGCATTACTGTTAGACTAAATGGATAATCAAAAAGAAATCATTAATAAGTGTTAAATGTTACAGTTTTTCACAATTGTTAACACACAAAAAGCGAAAATTCGGCACAATTTGCACAACCTTCACTTCATGTACCAATCGCTCGACCCAATTTGGCACTACTTCACACTCCCTTATCTGCATTAGACTCTGACTTTCCTTCTTTACACTCTGATGTCAATTACACATCACCTTGTTGTCAAAACACTACACACAATGTTCAGTTGTTGCACACACTTCTCAAGTAAAATCTCAAAGCATCAACCTACAACACACAAATATTCAAATCTCTAAACATTCAGGTCTGTTGAGCAATTTGCTTCAGGACTGCAGCATAAAAGTGCCTTGAGCCTCTGTTTTGTTTGTTGAACAATGGAGAACTTTGAAGAGAGAGACAACCAGAGAAGGAGAGGGGTAAGAGTGAGAGGAGGAGGAGGAGGAAGAGGAGGACAAGAAGGAGGAGGGAGAGGAAGATGAGGAAGAGGAGGAGGAGGACAAGGGGGAGGAAGAGGAGGAGGAGGACAATGAGGAGGAAGAGGACAATGAGGAGGAGGAGGATGAGGAGGAGGAGGAGGATGAGGAGGAGGAGGACAAGGAGGAGGAGAAGGACAAGGAGAAGGAGGCGTGATGCCTAATTCATTCTTGTTTTTGCTGCATATTTGTGTGCTGTTTTATGTTTGACTATGAAAAGAGTAGGCCTACACTGAGACATTTTACAAAAGGAGTCATTGTCATTTATATGGTGTGTTCCATTTCTATGATTGTGTTTTCAATTTTGCACTTCAGTGTGCTGTAAATGCTTGGTAGTGTGCAGCAAATGCTTAGTTGTGTGTACTCAATGAATGGTATGTGTGTGTCATTTGAAAATATGGCTGTGTGCACCAAATTAAAACACGAGTTCCATTTTGTGAACAGTTAAGAGATTTGATGGCAAAGAGTCATCTTGCAAAGGGAGTGTCAGGTTTAGCATTTTGTGTGTGAGGTTTTCAGTTTTGTGTGTGCAGTTTTGAGAAAGCCGTTATTGTTTTGAGAAACGTGTGTTAACAATTGTGAAAAACTCTAATAATGTGATTGTCCTTTAATTAACATACATCTCTAAATTAACACACACAATGTAAATAAGATAATTTCCATTACATTTCCCCCTTTTATCATTCTATGATAACAATCCAATTTTCTTACGTAATAAATTTTAACACACAATAAATGATTACCCCAATGAGGGAAGAGGGAAAACCTCCCCCTGCTCAGCATCCGGAAGGTGAGACTGGAGATACTGACCTACAGCAGCTTGGGTGAGGCGTGAAATACAAGCATGCATCAAAGGAACACCACAGCAGCAAAGAAATGTGAGCAGAACTATAAAGATTGCAATAGGCAAGACAATCCTTAGTAAGGTTTTCTTCCAACCTGACAGGAGATTAAAGAACCAATCCTTACTTGCATCAACCTCTCTCTCCTCCAATGCATCACAAAGCTTAGTCATATTTCTAAGTGCCTGCTGTATGACCTGAGCATCCTCATCATAGTGTGGGCCTGCTGTATGACCTGACCATCCTCATCATAGTGTGGTCCTGCTGTATGACCTGACCATCCTCATCATAGTGTGGGCCTGCTGTATGACCTGACCATCCTCATCATAGTGTGGTCCTGCTGTATGACCTGAGCATCCTCATCATAGTGTGAGCCTGCTGTATGACCTGACCATCCTCATCATAGTGTGGGCCTGCTGTATGACCTGACCATCCTCATCATAGTGTGGTCCTGCTGTATGACCTGACCATCCTCATCATAGTGTGGGCCTGCTGTATGACCTGACCATCCTCATCATAGTGTGGTCCTGCTGTATGACCTGACCATCCTCATCATAGTGTGGTCCTGCTGTATGACCTGACCATCCTCATCATAGTGTGGGCCTGCTGTATGACCTGACCATCCTCATCATAGTGTGGGCCTGCTGTATGACCTGACCATCCTCATCATAGTGTGGGCCTGCTGTATGACCTGAGCATCCTCATCATAGTGTGGGCCTGCTGTATGACCTGACCATCCTCATCATAGTGTGGTCCTGCTGTATGACCTGACCATCCTCATCATAGTGTGGGCCTGCTGTATGACCTGACCATCCTCATCATAGTGTGGTCCTGCTGTATGACCTGACTATCCTCATCATAGTGTGGGCCTGCTGTATGACCTGACCATCCTCATCATAGTGTGGGCCTGCTGTATGACCTGACCATCCTCATCATAGTGTGGGCCTGCTGTATGACCTGAGCATCCTCATCATAGTGTGGTCCTGCTGTATGACCTGACCATCCTCATCATAGTGTGGTATATACGTCCAGCGCGCCTCTCCCACCATCACACAAACCCCCCCTTGCTCCGCAGTAAGTTGATCTAGCACCATACGGTTCTGCATAACTATCAATCGCAGTGATTTCAGCTCCGATCTAACAGCAGTCGTTGATAGCATTGAGGAGTTTATGTACCGGAGAAAAGTGTAGCAAGTAACCTCTATTTACATTCATTATTCCTATTTGGGGAAACAATCCTTGCATAAATTTCGAACCTCCTGTCCACAGCCGATGTTCTGTAGGTACAGGATTGGTATCCCAAAACCCTCTTTTAACCCTGTCCAGGCGACGTGTGGTGTGACTATATGTGGATAAGTCAGGAATCACGTATGTGGAATCATATAAGGCAATGAGGGCACACACTCCACCCCAGTCGGGGGAAGAGCAGTGTAAACTGAATGCCCACACAGCCAATACCAATGAGCTAACAGACGGCTCCCAATGCTGGAGGAAGGGGCTGTTCCGGAACAATTGGCAGTGTATGTGCTATCCCAAGGTAATGAGATTGCGTGTGCCTGGTTCGACCTGCACACATAAGCAACCATATCTGGGTCCTTTCTACAGGAACTATAAAGATTATTCAGACAGTCAAAACAATCATGCAGCTGTATGGCCGGACAGTCACAAACAACTATTTTACACTGATCCCTGTCTAACTTTCCCAGTGCATTAGAACCGTTACCTATAACACACAATCCAAACTTCATATCATGTTTAATTACGACTGGACCAGGCATTTTCCAAAATACTGGTGGCCATGCTAGGTAGTCTTTCAGGAAAACACACTTTCTGTGAAGCACTGGAGAACGCAATTTTGACAGACTTAATGGCCCAGAGAAATGAGCTTCATTCCACTGTTTTCCCAGTCCCGGGTGAGCACTTAGTCCTGTTAAGCATATTGCATGCTTATCCTTCAGATTCTGTACCTGTAGAAGAGGGTCTGCTGTGGAATGAGGCATGTGAGAGCAAACATAACAAGACTGGTCAAAGTGTTGTTCTGCAGTCCACTCAGCATAACGCCACCAAGAGTTAGTAGCATAATGATGCCTCGTAGTTCCTTGTGGCAGCCAATCTTCGGTCCCAGTGGTGGCATACCTTTTAGGTCTCTGAGTCATTACAGCTGTACTGTTTGGCTCAGTGGCTTTGATGTAGAGCTCATGAATCAGGAGAATGGGTAACACAGTTATGAGGCTTGCTAGGCATATCAAAAGTGTACCTACTCCGAGGCTGCAGCCTGCTCTTCTGAAGGGAGGGATTGTACCCCTCTTCTCTCTGGCTGTAGTGTGGCATGTTGGGAGCTGATATGACCGTCACGTGCTCCTTGAAGTGGTGGTTCTCTTTGAGTTTTTAAATTCCGTGAGAAACGTTGTCGCCCTTCTCGTCGGTCGAGGTGGGTCTTTCACCCTTATCCCTCCTGTGGTGCTAGCGGATCTCTTTTGCAGTGGCTGGCGTGAACCCAAGAGGCGCGGCCGTCCACTCGCACAGCTGTGGGCGTGGTGAGTAGTACCTGAAACGGTCCCCTCCACCTAGGCTGGTGCCACTTCTTCCTCCGGAAGTCTTTAATCACTACCCAATCTCCTGGCTGCAGATCGTGCAGAGGGCCGCTGGCTGGTTCTGGGAGAGCTGCTTTCACCTGTTGGTGCACAGATTTCAGAACATTTGTTAGCTGAACACAGTAACTCACCATTCGAGTGTTTGCTAGGTTTCCGTCCAGCATTAGCCCTGGGGGGTGACATCCAGTCCTCATGGGCCATCCTGTGATCACTTCATATGGAGACAACCCTGTGACAGCATGGATCCTTCCCCGCATACCTGTAAGAACAATTGGCAGGGCCTGGACCCAATCCAAGCCTGTTTCTGCCATTACTTTGGTTAGTCGATTCTTAATGGTTCCATTTGCCCTCTCTACCGCCCCCCCACTCTGGGGGTGGTAAGCACAATGGAACTTCAACCGGATCCCCAGTTGCTCTGTTATTTTATCCAGTACTTTGTTCAAGAAATGGGAGCCTCTGTCTGAAGACAGTTTCCTCGGGATCCCCCACCTAGGAATAACCTCTGTTAGTAGGGCTTTAGCCACCACTGAAACATCTGCATGGCCCGTTGGAAAAACTTCAACCCATTTTGAAAACATATCAATGAACACCAAACAATATTTCTTACCTCTGCATGGATTAAGTTCAATGAAATCCATCATAAGATATTCAAAAGGTTCTTGTGCAGCAGGGTGGGCCACATTTGGAACATTCTGGCCACGCCCAGCATTATTTACAACACAAATAACACATTTGTCACAAAAATGTTTTGCATAGGTGGAAAATCCACTCGTGTCCCAATGTCTAGACAGCAAGCATATCATTCCCCCTTTTGACACATGATCCAATCCATGTGTCAACTTAGCATAATAAGGAAATAAAACACGAGGCAAATAGGGTTTCCCAGTAGGGCCCAGCCAAACTCCGTTAGCGCAGGAACCATCCCGCTTCCATTTGGCTTTCTCCTGTGGTGTGACTCCTGATTGGCAGTCTTGGATAGAGGCCAGTGGTGTCTCTGTGGAATCAGCAGCTTGTGTGTGCAGATGGAGAGTTGTGTTGGGAGGGGCTGAGGCAGCGGCCTTGGCTGCTGTGTCCGCTGCTGTGTTCCCTAGAGAGATAGCATCTGGCTCTCCCGTGTGAGCAGCACATTTACAAATAGCAATGGATGCAGGTAAAAGAATGGCCTCTAGGAGGCAACTCACCAGGGCTGCATTCCAATCCCATTTTTCTGCCGTCCTCTCTCCTTGGTCCTCGTCTGACCCGGAAATCGATCGAGGTCCGCCATCTTTAAGGACATTCCAAACCGCTAAATGCTCCACCAAGGAGCGAGGAGTGGGGAAAGAGGAAGCTCCCGGGGAATCCTTCAGTGAGGAAACACGAGTGCAGCCTTTGCGGAAGTCTTTACTCAGAACGCGTGACGTGTTTCATCACATCTGCCACAGTTTAAAACATGGCGGGACCACTCGTACACAAATGTAAGTGCTTATCGTTCCTTTCTATTTATTTTATAAAGCGTTTTAATTTATAATGTCACTCGTTCTTTCGGACAAACGAAAGGCAAGTTTATTCATGAAAAAAGAGACAACAAATATTGTAGTTCAGCGTGTAAGCATAACATTTAGGACAATTTTGTATCCCATATAGTTGTTTGTTAGCTAACGTTACTGCATAGGAAACGCAAGCTTCAATTAACCCATGTCCTTTCAAAACTGTATACAATTTTATATTGTACGCTATGCAATAGGCTATGTTACGTTTAGCCTATGTTCACACTGTTGAATGCATCCCGGCAAGTAGGCTAACTGAGAAATAGGCTCTACAGTCGCTGCTCGATTTCCAGTGTAACAACTGAAACATGAACATGCAGCTGCTTTGCGTTTAAAATATATTTTTCCTCACTCTTGTATGACTGAGAAATAATGTAATCTCAGTCTATGTTATTGCATTTGCTGTCTTTGACCGATGAAATGCACATTTAAATACACAGGTTGAGTTAATGATTGATAATATTGTTTTGGAAAGAGTGTTTGAGAACACGTTTTTGGGTGTCAAAATGGACCACAAATTCAGTTGGAAGCCCCATGTGAGTTATGTCAGGTCTAAAGTGTCAAGAAGCATTGGTGTCTTGTGCAAAGTAAAGCACTTTCTAAATCATAAGTCTATGAACACACTATATTGCACCTTGATCCTGCCGCATTTAACATATTGTGTTGAGGTATGGGGAAATACTTACAAGACCACACTGCAGACAATATGCATAATGCAGAAAAGAGCAATAAGGATAGTCAACAATGTAAGTTACTACGATCACACTAATCCGCTGTTCTTAAAATCTAATGCATTGAAGTTTATGGATTTGGTAAAGTTGAAAACAGCCCAAATTTTATTTAAAGCAAGAAACAACCTTTTGCCTGAGAATTTACAGAGGCTATTTAAGAATAGAGATGGGGGATACGCCTTGAGGGGTGATCTGAATTTAAAGCAACCCAGTGTTTACACTACAATGAAGAGCATGTGCATCTCTGTCTGCGGGCATTCATTAGGCTAGCTTATTAGGATAGGCTACTATTTTGCATCATGTAGCCTACTTACATATGTCATGTCTGAATTATGGGCTTGTGAAGCCCCTTGACACATGCCGTTGTGATTTAGGGCTATACACAGACATTACTAGCTGGTTTTTACTTGCAGGTCTGTTGTGTCATTTACGGGGACAGATGAGAGCACCCTCAGCCTCATTCGGCTGAGGTGTGAGAATGAGCATCTGTTTACGGGGAAGAGGCATGTAGCAAAGAAAGCTTGGGGGTGAGTCATTACTGACATTCTATAATGTGTGATGTCACATAGAACTAAAATATGTTACACAGAAACATTGGCAATAAGCCATTTTTTATGTTCTTGCAGGACCATGTCACTGTCCATATTGGTGTTCCTACATGTCATAGATTAATGTTGACGGAATCACTCCTCAGCACCATGATTCATGTCTTGTGTTGAAGTAGTTAATTGTATGCAAATGACAACTTCTGATATCCCTAATGTAAGTGTGATGGCAAGAGGCATGCCTGCCCCTGTAAATGGATAACACATAAACATGTTATGGCATGGCAGTAATTGTTGTAGGGCACTTGGGTATGGTATGGTAACATGTGTTGTTTTTCTCAGTGAAATTCATCTGCAGATGGGCCTACAGGGCCAGGTGAGCCCCACCCAAATTGCAAAGAAATGGGACAACCTCAAGCAAAAATATAAGGTGAGGTTCAATTTATGATGTTTTTCCTTTGCAAATTTGTAGTTTCTATTGCATACTGAAACAAAATTATGCCTGTGCAATAGGCTCACGGCTCACCTTCACCCTTGCATCTTTCCTTGTAGGCACTCAGATGCCCTGCTACAGAGATGGAACAGACAGGGGAGAGGCCACAGCAGCCACATAGCCGTGGTTTACTGCAATGCATGAGGCCATCGGGGGGAGGCCATCTATTGATCCTCCTGTCCTGATGGACTCATGTGTTGCAGAAAACCTGGCACATGTGGCTGATGAGACCTCAGATGGCACTGGCTCATCTCTTCCTGGATTTGTGGCGGTCACTTGTAGCCGGGCGTGTGGAGGAGGAGGAAGAGGATGCACAGCCTGGCTCAAGTAGCCTCCCACTGGAGGATGATGATGGGCCATATCCCTCTGCCTGTCCCCCACCCCCCCAAAAGGAGAAGGACCGGTGAGGGAGCTGTTCTGCGGTTCCTGAAGGAAGATGCTGCCAGAAAAGAGGAGCGATTCAAGGCCACACTGGAAAGCTCTAATGAGTTTGAGAAAATGCTTAATAAAATGTAAATAGTTCACAAGTGTTTGTCAATTTGTTTTTTACTTGTGTTTTTACCTTTTAAGATATAGTTTTCATCTGAGTGCCCCCTTCAGCAGCACAAAACTATTTGGGAGAAAAGAAACACACAAATACTAACAATTTTGCTGATCGTGTAAGCTTCAGGAGGGTAATACCTTGGCTATTTCTGGCTTATCGGTCTCTCGCTCTTTACTGGTAACTTCAAGTGAATGTCTTCCTTTTTGTAAATTCTAAGTAGTCAGCCTACATTCATTAATGAATGATTTGCAGTCATTATTCTAATTTACTGTTTTTATTTTACTGAAATTATGTACTCTAAGGCCTGAATTAGACTTTGTTTTGACTTGTTGCTTCCACCAGGTTACTGTCCTATGGACGAATTATGCGATTGAATTGAGGATTGTCATTTCTAATAATTATGAAATGGTGTTAAATATATTTTTACTACAGGATAAGTGAGTGGTTCTAGCACGCAATATCGCCTGTGTTCAGTATTCAGAGTGCTGAACATTTTAACAAGGAAGGGCATTCACCGTTGGAAACACTGGATTCAGAAAATAGACATTTTACAGAATCCTCACTTCCCCGACAGGTGGTTGACATACATTGGTGTCAAAGTGGTATGCTTATAGTGTGTTTTGAAATAAATAAAGGTAATGAAAATGTGGCACAGAAAAGATGTATGAAACTGATATGTTAGTATCCATAAGTGATTTTATTAACACTAACATAACAAATAAAACGTGGATTAACACTGGACAGAAAGAGGGGCTGCGGGGAGAATATACAAACATAACAAGAAACGGAGACACTAACAAAAAGCTCTCCTGTATAAATAATATTTCAAACAATTGCCAAATTACATATAATCATGTTCATTCAGTGCTACTGGACACATATTTGGAGCAGACGGTTGCCCCGCCAGTTGGTTTCGCCGGCCATGTCCGCTTTGTTCCCCCCCTCACTGGACGTGGTGGAGCCACACCAATATCACCAACATCCTCGACAACCTCAAAGATGTCCCCCTTTGTCAGGCAGATGTTATGGAGCATGGCACATGCGGTGATGACCGTGGGTACAAAGGTGTGGTCCACCTCCAAAGCCTTGAAGAGCAGGCACCTCCTGGACCCTTAAGTGGTGTGCCCAGACAACGCTCCCCCATGCGGCAGTAGCATTATCAATGCTTCCATGGAGCCATGGCTCAGACGGTAGTCCTCCATGAGGTTCTGGTCCCCATTAAAGTAAAGCTGGAGCACTGGCACAGTGGCATTTTCTTGGGCATAATGCCCAGCTGTTGGATCGTCGACCTAAAAAAGAATTAAATGAAAAACATGGTGTGTACATGCAGCCTACATTTCACACAAGTTGATTGATTAACACCAGACCACAGTAGCCAAATGTATAGTTTGTAGTCCTACATGCAGTTAAATGTGTGGTATTATAGAACATGCAATTACTATGTGTGCATGACATAACTTTGCTGTATATTTATCCAGGTGAATTCTACTCCACCCACTGTTAAAAGTGCTTCATGCTTATCAATGTCTATGTTTGATCAAGAGCACTGTCATATGACTACTGTTGAGAATACGTGATTCTTACCTCACTTAGGAACAGGACTGAGCGAAGCCGTCGCGATCCCCTGAACTGGCAACGCCACCGTTCCCGGTGAAGCCGGTGCCATGCGTTTATGGCGAACGCTAGGTTCATTGCGGAAATATTGATTGCGTACAGTAGCAGACCAGTATACTAGCCTATTGAAATCGCCGATCTAAGTTTTGAAATCAGTATCTGTCGCTTATATACCATCAGATCATACATGCTTGATTAATTAATTAAACGGCATCAGCTCGGTTATTGGCTGGAAGTGTCATTTGTAATGTGCTCCGATTTTAACGAACAAACATGCATTCGAGTTCATTGATGAATTGACCATTGAGCGTGTGGAATATAGGCGTAGCCTACTTACAATTAAAATTATGCTTCGTGCGATCTTTACTCACACAGTGATAAATAGCCGTTTGTTGTGGATGTGTTAATGGGACACTGTACGTCAAACAGAAACATCTGTAATTGAGAGACAATATTCTTATTTCACGTCATTTTCACATCTGTCAAATTGCATGGGAGAAAAATAAAATAAAACTCAAATAAAACAATAGTTTATACCATGTTGCATGCAAAAACAAGCTCAGAGATAAAAATACGATAGGCTACAGAACAATCCGTTAGCCTTCATGGCCACTGACAGCTGATACAGGTTTTTTTTTTTTTTTTGACAGGTGATACAGCTGTGCAACACGACATTAGTAATTGACGTCGCTTCAGCTGACGCTTGACTGAGCAAGGACGTTCTATTTGCCTAATTCATGTTGCCTCGGTTGCTGCGTCCTTGTATGTGATCCTTGGATCCTTTCCTTATGGCCTCCACTGGGTGGAGCTAATGAGGAAAGGACGCGAGGAAAGGATGCAAGCAGTAAAAATATGGGATTGGAATGCAGCCCAGGTGTCCATTCTGTATAGCTTTCCCTGTAGAAGGGAGAAAACCTCCAAAGTGTGCCGAAATCACGCACAACACCAAAAGCATATCTGCTGTCAGTGAAAATATTCAGTTTTACCTTCCGCCAAATAGCAGGCGCGTGTGAGTGCGAAAAGTTCAGCAGCCTGCGCTGAGAGGTGTCCAGGAAGGCGGGCCGACTCCAGAACCTGATGATGCGTCACCACTGCGTAGCCAACCTGACTGTCACCTGTGAGGGGACAGCGACTGGCAGAACCGTCAACAAAGAAATCAAAGTCTGTATTTGACAGGGGAGTGGAAGCAAGGTCGGGACGGGGAGAGAGAACTTGATCAATAACATGAGCACAGTTATGTGGCTCCCCATCCTCAGAAGTAGGCAGGAGTGTAGCTGGATTCAAAACTGTACAACGCTTGATTGTTCTTGCTTATCTCCTAGGCTGCCTGTTTTCCTCTAAGAGGGACAGACACAGAGAGAACTGGTTTGATCCAGCTCATGTGTTGACTGAAAACTCTCTGTTCCCTTACCAAGGCATTACTGTTAGACTAAATAATAATCAAAGAGCTTTAATAAATGTTAAATGTTAATAATGTGTTTGACTCTTAATTAATACACATCTCTAAATTAACACACATATTAAAAAACAGAAAATTACCATCACACGTTCTAGTAATGTTTTTAGGACATCCCTAGGGAACATCACATAACATCGAGGGGACAAAAATGGGACTCTCTGGGATGTCCACTGTTTGCTGGGATTCTCTCTTTTGCCATCGCTAGCTAGAATTTACTGTAGTCCTGTAAAAAATGGCTGTTACACAGAACCGTGATCAATACCCGAAAAACAACTTTTTATTTGCTCTGTATATTTGGTTCACTGTCACTCTCCTCACTGTCACTCTCCTGCATCTCCTCCATAACTTCCACAGACCCATGATGACAGATCATCACTGTGATGTCAGTGTAATCTAATAAACATTAATTTAGACTTTATATGACTGAGTTGTAACATTAGCTGGCCAACTAAACATAGCCTACTAGGCTAGCATAATAGTATAGTAATAATAATTTATAACAGTTCCCGTTTTCTCAGATTTAGCCTACGAGGCACGAGTCTGTCCTGGAAAATCCAGGTAATTCCGTATAGGCCTACATGGACACAGTCTCTTCCTTTGTGGGCAACGTAGCCTACGTTAATAAATGACTTAATTTAAATTTGTAAAATGCTGTGAACCAGGACCCGCTTGCATAAAATACCTTTAAAAGTTTTGCCCTTAAATGTTTTACTTAAGGAGTTATTTCCAATTACCTAAGGAAATCATGTAAGTGCGTTCCATAAAACCCCTCAAATGTTTTCCTAAGGGCATCGACCTATGACATTATGGTAAAAACAGAGAAATCTCCAAGTTACCATGAAGATAGTTTGATTTCCCTAATCCATTCTTGACAAAGCGCTAGATAAACTGATTGACTAACGTCACTTTTAGCTAGTTACAGAACAATTACTGAGATACACAATGACCTTGTTTTGCATGAATGAAACTGTACTTAACATTACATTCATTTAGCAGACGCTTTTATCCAAAGCGACGTACAGTAAGTGCATACAGAAAGGTCATCAAAGTAACTACAGAACAGATAAGAAAGCACATTCTTCACATACAGTAGCAGCTATCCCTAGTAATGAACACAATGCAGTTCACAGTGAACTGGGTAAATCAGCTCTAATACAATTCTATTCTAACCATTATAAACTTGACTATCCTGAGTACATAGTTCAACAAGAACACAAACCATGAGGTCCTAGCTAAGTATTAGTCCAGGTGGAGTCTGAAAAGGTGCGTTTTCAGGCCACGACGGAAAGTAGGCAGGGTTGGCATGGAACGTAGGGGAATGGGAAGTTCGTTCCACCACTGGGGAGCTAGGGTGGAAAAGCTCTGCAGTCGGGACGAGCGAGTACCATTTACACGGAGGGGGGGAAGTGCAAGTCGCCCTGCAGTAGATGAGCGAAGCGGTCGAGCAGGAACATAGTTCTGAATCAAGTCCTGCAGGTAGATAGGGCCTGTCCTATTGGCTGCAGTGTAGGCCAGGGTCAGAACTTTGAACCTGATCCTGGCTGCAACTGGCAGCCAGTGGAGTGAACCTCAACAGGGGGGTGACATGTGAAAATTTCGGGAGGTTGAACACAAGCCGGGCAGCTGCGTTCTGAATCAGTTGAAGAGGCAGGATGGCGCAGGCCGGTAGGCTTGCGAGCAGGGAGTTACAGTAGTCAAGGCGTGAGGTGACCATGGTCTGGACCAAAAGCTGGGTGGAATAGGTGGTCAGGTACGGTCGAATCCTCCTGATGTTGTACAGGAGGAACCTGCAGGACCGTGCCGTCGCCCTGATATGGTCTTTGAAGTTCAGCTGGTCGTCCAGGACCACCCCCAGGTTCTTTGCAGAGCGGGAGGCAGCCACCACGGTCCCGTCAACGGTGATGGAGAGGTCAAGTAGCGGGGAGGTTTTGTGTGGCATGAAGAGGAGCTCTGTCTTGTCCAGGTTGAGCTTCAGGTGATGGGTAGTCATCCACTCAGAGATGTCAGCCAGACAAGCAGATATCCTCTCCTTCACCTGTTGGGTAGAGGGAGGGAAAGAGAGGAAGAGTTGAGTATCGTCAGCATAACTATGGTATGAGAAGCCATGTGAATTGATTACTGAACCAAGAGACTTTGTATAGATGGAGAACAGCAGAGGACCCAGTACAGATCCCTGCGGGACTCCTGTAGACAGGGGATGGGGTGCAGACACAGAACCCTTCCAAGAGACTTGGTAGGATCGATCAGTGAGGTACGATACAAACCAGGAGAGGGCAGTCCCAGAAATGCCCATCTCAGAAAGTGTGGAAATCAGGAGTTTGTGGTTGACCGTGTCGAACGCTGCAGACAGGTCAAGTAGAATCAGGACAGAGGAGAGGGATGAGGCTCTGGCAGTGGAGAGCGCCTCAGTCACGGCCAGGAGAGCAGTTTCTGTGGAATGTCCGGTTCTGAAGCCGGACTGATGGGGGTCAAGCAGGTTGTTCTGGTGGAGAAAAACAGACAGTTGGTTATGGACAGCTCGTTCCAGAGTTTTGGACAGGAAGGGCAAAAGAGATACAGGACGGTAGTTCCTGACATCAGAGGGGTCTAAGCTAGGTTTTTTTAGGAGTGGGGATACACGGGCAGTCTTAAAAACAGCAGGGACATGGCCACAGGTTAGGGAGGTGTTGATAATAGTGGACAGATATGGAACGAGCTCAGCAGATATTGACTGGAGGACTGCTGACGGGATGGGGTCCAGCGGACAGGTGGTCGCGCGATGGTGCGTCACAAGTTGGAGCACATCTGCGTCCTCCAGAGTCTTGAAGGACGACAGCGTGGCGATAGGTTCGGTACGGGGGATGTGGGGTGTCACCTGAGGTGTGAAGGAGTTGCGAATCATGGCCACCTTCCCCTCAAAGTGGGTCAGGAAGTCATCTGCAGAGAGGGAGGAGGGTGAAGGGGGTGGAGGGGGGGTAAGCAGGGAGGAGAAGGTGGAAAAGAGTTTCCGTGGATTAGACACACATGCATTAATTTTAGTCTGAAAAAAAGAAGTCTTAGCCGATGTAGTTGCAGCTGTGAAGGCTGCCAGCAGTGTGTGATAGGAGGCCAGGTCATCTGGGGATCTGGATTTCCTCCACTTTCTCTCAGCGCCTCGCAGTATGGTTCTGTTGGATCTGAGAGAATCTGTCAGCCACGGGGAAGGGGGTGATGGTCGAGCTGGTTTGGAGACAAGGGGACAAAGTGAGTTGAGAGACTGAGAGAGGCAGGAGTTAAACATAGAGGTGGCAACATCAACATGCATATTAGCAAAAGACGCAGGAGGAGGAAGTATAGAGAGAGCGGAAGTAGTGAGAGAGGAGTACGAGAGGGTGCGGAGATTTCTTAAGCTGTGGTAATACTTTACATCTTTCTTCTTTACACTTATCCATAAATGTTTTTACAAAATTCATGTCAAATCTATGTTTTTTTCCTGTTCAAAACGGATTGTTCAGTTTCCCTCAATTAGCCTAAGAGGGGGGGGGGTCCAAAATAGTTAACAAACATTTCTAATTAGTTTGTGAATGCTCTATTGTCCAGACTTCCTAACTAGTTGTTCGTTGACCTTTAAACTAGCGGTGGTGCGGTTCAGTTCATCACTAATGTACAGTACCTATATCTAGCTATTTTACTATCTAAAACTACTTATCTAAAGTTTATCGTTTTATTTGTTAAAATACAGTTTTTAAAGTAATTACATCTATGTTCATTCATTAAGAAAACATCTATGATGTAAAAGTCATCTTGAAGCTTTGTAATGCCAACAAGGGCAATCTGAGTGAAATGAAGTTATAAAAACCGTATTTGTGGACTACATTTTTGTCACTTCCGGTTCATATACAAATACAGACAGCGATGATGTTGAACAGATGGTGACTTTGTTGCACACTCCTGCTTCTAACTAAGATCACCTAACAGCAATATAAGAGCCATCAATTTTTTGTTGTAATTACAACTGTTTTGTTATGTTTGCTCACTCATTCAAAACCCACAGACAAGTATACAAACGACACATTGTGATTGATATTTCAGACAATACATTGTCCATCAAAATTGATATAAACACAGAATGGATGAACTCAGGCTTTTAAACCACTAGTGTCAGTGAAAGTGCGATAAGATTTGTATGAAGCCAGAGTTGTTTTTGATAAAAGATTTGTATAAAGCCAGTTTTGTTTAAGGGAGATAAAATCAAAGGTATGACACCAATTACAAGACACTAATCACTGCTCACTCCAACTACTTTACACGCGGTCATAATTACATGTAGTTCAACCTTTTCATAAAATGGTCTTTGTAGGCAATAGCAATCATTTCGTCACCGTCATACTGTATGTTCAATACAACCAACCATAGTCTAGCATTGACTCTCCAACTATTGCGTAAATGTAAAATCATGCATTGATTTTTGTACCTTTATGTACAAACCCCGATTCCCAAAAAGTTGGGACAGTATGTAAAATGCACACAAAAGCAGAAAGCAGTGATTTGTAAATTCTCTTTTCCATATATTTAATTGAAAACAGTACAAAAAAAAGATATTTAATGTTTTACCTTATCAACTTTATTGATTTTTGACAATTTAAGCAAGTTCAAAAAACACCTCTTTGGTACATTCCACAGGTAAACAGGTGATGCTATCATGACTGGGTATAAAGGTATATCAGAAGATGATTGATATCTTATTTTCAGGTACTCTTACAAGCGATACTATAACCTCTCTGAATTTGAATGGATCTCTATGGAAATTTGGGGGTGGGACTAGATTAAGCTGTAAATTACACAGGAATAGTATGGAACCCATGGTTGGCTAAATGGCTGTAGGTCATCAAGGGTCTGAGGTATCAAATGAGCCTCAAACCATCACTCTGCTGCCAGATATGCAATAGATATGTTGTTTCTCCTGACTCAATAGGAAAATGGGTCAGGAGAAACAAGTGATGATCCATGCATATCTACTGCATATCTGGCAGCAGAGTGATGGTTTGAGGCTCATTTGATACCTCAGACCCTTGATGACTTAGTCATTTGGCCAACTATGGGTTACATACTATTCCTGTGTAATTTACCGCTTAATCTAGTCCCACCCCCCAATTCCCATAAAGATGCATTCAAATGCAGAGAATAACCAAAATAACAAAAAATGTGTCATTGTCCAATGAATTATGATGCTCACTGTACGTACGTGAATAAAAAAAAAAGTGCCTTTGATGAATCAGGAGTAAAAGTTTCATACAAAACACATTTGTACGTAAATGTATGCACATATTTAAGAACGTTTCATGAACGAGGCCCAATGTAAAAACCCACTCCAATGGGGCTGTGCTCAACAGTCAGTTACACGCCCACTCCAGTAGTTTACATTACAGGCATTTAGCAGACGCTCTTATCCAGAGTGACTTACACAACTTTTTAGCATTTTTTTTAAACATATTAATTTATACAGCTGGATATATACTGAAGCGATTCAGGTTAAGCACCTTGCTCAAGGGTACAACGGCAGTGTCCTACATGGGAATCGAACCGGCAACCTTTCGGTTACAAGGCCGATTCCTTAACAATTATACTACACTGCCGCCCAGTAGTCTGGTCAGTAGCACTGAAACAGCTGCAGTAATGGAGTAGTTGGGTCAGTAGCACTGAAACAGCTGCAGTAATGGAGTAGTCTGGTCAGTAGCACTGAAGCAGCTGCAGTAATGGAGTAGTTGGGTCAGTAGCACTGAAACAGCTGCAGTAATGGAGTAGTTGGGTCAGTAGCACTGACACAGCTGCAGTAATGGAGTAGTTGGGTCAGTAGCACTGACACAGCTGCAGTAATGGAGTAGTTGGGTCAGTAGCACTGAAGCAGCTGCAGTAATGGAGTAGTTGGGTCAGTAGCACTGAAACAGCAGCAGTAATGGAGTAGTTGGGTCAGTAGCACTGAAACAGTTGCAGTAATGGAGTAGTTGGGTCAGTAGCACTGAAACAGCTGCAGTAATGGAGTAGTTGGGTCAGTAGCACTGAAACAGCTGCAATAATGGAGTAGTTGGGTCAGTAGCATTGAAACAGCTGCAGTAATGGAGTAGTTGGGTCAGTAGCACTGAAACAGCTGCAGTAATGGAGTAGTTGGGTCAGTAGCACTGAAACAGCTGCAGTAATGGAGTAGTTGGGTCAGTAGCACTGAAACAGCTGCAGTAATGGAGTAGT
Organism: Ilyophis sp. 1 JC-2022; assembly: GCA_022702515.1. Classification (NCBI taxonomy): domain Eukaryota; kingdom Metazoa; phylum Chordata; class Actinopteri; order Anguilliformes; family Synaphobranchidae; genus Ilyophis; species Ilyophis sp. 1 JC-2022. The sequence continues at coordinate 147,350,773 of CM040403.1, read as the reverse complement.
TGGGTCAGTAGCACTGAAACAGCTGCAGTAATGGAGTAGTTGGGTCAGTAGCACTGAAACAGCTGCAGTAATGGAGTAGTTGGGTCAGTAGCACTGAAACAGCTGCAGTAATGGAGTAGTTGGGTCAGTAGCACTGAAGCAGCTGCAGTAATGGAGTAGTTGGATCAGTAGCACTGAAACAGCTGCAGTAATGGAGTAGTTGTGTCAGTAGCACTGAAACAGCTGCAGTAATGGAGTAGTTTGGTCAGTAGCACTGAAACAGCTGCAGTAATGGAGTAGTTGGGTCGGTAGCACTGAAACAGCTGCAGTAATGGAGTAGTTGGGTCAGTAGCACTGAAACAGCTGCAGTAATGGAGTAGTTGGGTCAGTAGCACTGAAACAGCTGCAGTAATAGAGTAGTCTGGTCAGTAGCACTGAAACAGCTGCAGTAATGGAGTAGTTGGGTCAGTAGCACTGAAACAGCTGCAGTAATGGAGTAGTTGGGTCAGTAGCACTGAAACAGCTGCAGTAATGGAGTAGTTGGGTCAGTAGCACTGAAACAGCTGCAGTAATGGAGTAGTTGGGTCAGTAGCACTGAAATAGCTGCAGTAATGGAGTAGTTGGGTCAGTAGCACTGAAACAGCTGCAGTAATGGAGTAGTTGGGTCAGTAGCACTGAAACAGCTGCAGTAATGGAGTAGTTGGGTCAGTAGCACTGAAACAGCTGCAGTAATGGAGTAGTTGGGTCAGTAGCACTGAAACAGCTGCAGTAATGGAGTAGTTGGGTCAGTAGCACTGAAACAGCTGCAGTAATGGAGTAGTTGGGTCAGTAGCACTGAAACAGCTGCAGTAATGGAGTAGTTTGGTCAGTAGCACTGAAACAGCTGCAGTAATGGAGTAGTTGGGTCAGTAGCACTGAAACAGCTGCAGTAATGGTGTAGTTGGGTCAGTAGCACTGAAGCAGCTGCAGTAATGGAGTAGTTGGGTCAGTAGCACTGAAACAGCTGCAGTAATGGAGTAGTTGGGTCAGTAGCACTGAAACAGTTGCAGTAATGGAGTAGTTGGGTCAGTAGCACTGAAACAGCTGCAGTAATGGAGTAGTTGGGTCAGTAGCACTGAAACAGCTGCAGTAATGGAGTAGTTTGGTCAGTGGCACTGAAACAGTTGCAGTAATGGAGTAGTTGGGTCAGTAGCACTGAAACAGCTGCAGTAATGGAGTAGTTGGGTCAGTAGCACTGAAACAGCTGCAGTAATGGAGTAGTTGGGTCAGTAGCACTGAAGCAGCTGCAGTAATGGAGTAGTTGGGTCAGTAGCACTGAAACAGCTGCAGTAATGGAGTAGTTGGGTCAGTAGCACTGAAACAGCTGCAGTAATGGAGTAGTTGGGTCGGTAGCACTGAAGCAGCTGCAGTAATGGAGTAGTTGGGTCGGTAGCACTGAAACAGCTGCAGTAATGGAGTAGTTGGGTCAGTAGCACTGAAACAGCTGCAGTAATGGAGTAGTTTGGTCAGTAGCACTGAAACAGCTGCAGTAATGGAGTAGTTGGGTCAGTAGCACTGAAACAGCTGCAGTAATGGAGTAGTTGGGTCAGTAGCACTGAAACAGCTGCAGTAATGGAGTAGTTGGGTCAGTAGCACTGAAAAAGCTGCAGTAATGGAGTAGTTGGGTCAGTAGCACTGAAAGTTGGGTCAGTAGCACTGAAACAGCTGCAGTAATGGAGTAGTTGGGTCAGTAGCACTGAAACAGCTGCAGTAATGGAGTAGTTGGGTCAGTAGCACTGAAACAGCTGCAGTAATGGAGTAGTTGGGTCAGTAGCACTGAAACAGCTGCAGTAATGGAGTAGTTGGGTCAGTAGCACTGAAACAGCTGCAGTAATGGAGTAGTTGGGTCAGTAGCACTGAAACAGCTGCAGTAATGGTGTAGTTGGGTCAGTAGCACTGAAACAGCTGCAGTAATGGAGTAGTTGGGTCAGTAGCACTGAAACAGCTGCAGTAATGGAGTAGTTGGGTCAGTAGCACTGAAACAGCTGCAGTAATGGAGTAGTTGGGTCAGTAGCACTGAAACAGCTGCAGTAATGGAGTAGTTGGGTCAGTAGCACTGAAACAGCTGCAGTAATGGAGTAGTTGGGTCAGTAGCACTGAAACAGCTGCAGTAATGGAGTAGTTGGTCAGTAGCACTGAAACAGCTGCAGTAATGGAGTAGTTGGGTCAGTAGCACTGAAACAGCTGCAGTAATGGAGTAGTTGGGTCAGTAGCACTGAAACAGCTGCAGTAATGGAGTAGTTGGGTCAGTAGCACTGAAACAGCTGCAGTAATGGAGTAGTTGGGTCAGTAGCACTGAAACAGCTGCAGTAATGGAGTAGTTGGGTCAGTAGCACTGAAACAGCTGCAGTAATGGAGTAGTTGGGTCGGTAGCACTGAAGCAGCTGCAGTAATGGAGTAGTTGGGTCGGTAGCACTGAAACAGCTGCAGTAATGGAGTAGTTGGGTCAGTAGCACTGAAGCAGCTGCAGTAATGGAGTAGTTGGGTCAGTAGCACTGAAACAGCTGCAGTAATGGAGTAGTTGGGTCAGTAGCACTGAAACAGCTGCAGTAATGGAGTAGTTTGGTCAGTAGCACTGAAACAGCTGCAGTAATGGAGTGGTTGGGTCAGTAGCACTGAAACAGCTGCAGTAATGGAGTAGTTGGGTCAGTAGCACTGAAACAGCTGCAGTAATGGAGTAGTTGGGTCAGTAGCACTGAAACAGCTGCAGTAATGGAGTAGTTGGGTCAGTAGCACTGAAACAGCTGCAGTAATGGAGTAGTTGGGTCAGTAGCACTGAAACAGCTGCAGTAATGGAGTAGTTGGGTCAGTAGCACTGAAACAGCTGCAGTAATGGAGTAGTTGGGTCAGTAGCACTGAAACGGCTGCAGTAATGGAGTAGTTGGGTCAGTAGCACTGAAACAGCTGCAGTAATGGAGTAGTTGGGTCAGTAGCACTGAAACAGCTGCAGTAATGGAGTAGTTGGGTCAGTATCACTGAAACAGCTGCAGTAATGGAGTAGTTGGGTCAGTAGCACTGAAACAGCTGCAGTAATGGAGTAGTTGGGTCAGTAGCACTGAAACAGCTGCAGTAATGGAGTAGTTGGGTCAGTAGCACTGGAGTTTACTTAAAGGGCAACTAAGCACTAAAACAACTTACTTTAGATGATAACTGATACATTTGTTTTTTTCTAAGTATATTGATTGATCCTGGTCTAAATCTCGACAAATTACTGCAGTCAGCGCAAAAAAGCGTAAACCTTAAGAATCTGGCTCAAAAGTGTCTCTAGTGGTAAAAGGTTAGATACTGCATGTTCAGTCTGTGATTGGCCAGATATTTCCTCCAGCTGACGTATTCCTCCCGGTGACAAAATAGAAACCTGTGTATATGAAAACTGCGTATCTGACAGGGATGTGGAGACCGGAGAGCTACTCTCTGCATTGCATGCGCGGTATGGTTATTTCCTGTATTTTTATTGTTAAAACAAAACAAAATTGTATGGTCTGATGAGCTAAGTAAAGTATCAATTGTTTACTTTTTGGTCCCGAAAGCGGGGCAAATGAGGAGGTGTTTTGGTGAGGTCGAGGGAGCTCCTAACCCGCTCCATACCTCCCCATTCAACTCCGTCTGACTCCGTCCCAGCATACCTCCCCATTCAACTCCGTCTGACTCCGTCCCAGCATACCTCCCCATTCAACTCCGTCTGACTCCGTCCCAGCATACCTCCCCATTCAACTCCGTCTGACTCCGTCCCAGCATACCTCCCCATTCAACTCCGTCTGACTCCGTCCCAGCATACCTCCCCATTCAACTCCGTCTGACTCCGTCCCAGCATACCTCCCCATTCAACTCCGTCTGACTCCGTCCCAGCATACCTCCCCATTCAACTCCGTCTGACTCCGTCTGACTCCGTCCCAGCATACCTCCCCATTCAACTCCGTCTGACTCCGTCCCAGCATACCTCCCCATTCAACTCCGTCTGACTCCGTCCCAGCATACCTCCCCATTCAACTCCGTCTGACTCCGTCCCGGCATACCTCCCCATTCAACTCCGTCTGACTCCGTCCCGGCATACCTCCCCATTCAACTCCGTCTGACTCCGTCCCGGCATACCTCCCCATTCAACTCCGTCTGACTCCGTCCCGGCATACCTCCCCATTCAACTCCGTCTGACTCCGTCCCGGCATACCTCCCCATTCAACTCCGTCTGACTCCATCCCAGCATACCTCCCCATTCAACTCCGTCTGACTCCATCCCAGCATACCTCCCCATTCAACTCCGTCTGACTCCCTCCCAGCATACCTCCCCATTCAACTCCGTCTGACTCCGTCCCGGCATACCTCCCCATTCAACTCCGTCTGACTCCGTCCCGGCATACCTCCCCATTCAACTCCGTCTGACTCCCTCCCAGCATACCTCCCCATTCAACTCCGTCTGACTCCGTCCCAGCATACCTCCCCATTCAACTCCGTCTGACTCCGTCCCAGCATACCTCCCCATTCAACTCCGTCTGACACCGTCCCAGCATACCTCCCCATTCAACTCCGTCTGACTCCGTCCCAGCATACCTCCCCATTCAACTCCGTCTGACTCCGTCCCAGACTCGCTGACAGCTCGCCCCCGCGGCTTCCCCGCAAGGCCATGCTTTGGTGGAGTCTATTACTCTAACCTCGGTCCGCTCGTATGGGCGGCCGTGATGGCTATGGAATCGGCCCCAACTAAAATGGCGTTAATCAACACACTATCCATTAACCCTAACCCTAACCCTAACCCTAACCCTATTTCTTCACCTCCTGGGGATTGGACTTCATGTTTGTATCTGAGACGTGGCTTCATCCCAGTGGGTTCAGCCCTCTTACAGAACTTTGCCCACCAGATTGTGAGTTTTTAGCACCCCCAGGAAGTCCGGACGTGGCGGGGGTTTAACTGCTGTTTTTAAGAAACATTATAATTGCCGGCTCCTGAACGCTGAACAATTCTCCAGCTTTCAGGTACAATTATTAAAAGTGGGATTGGCTAATCCTCTTCTCGCTGTCCTAATTTACCAACCGACAAAATATAATAAGGATTTTATTGCAGTTTTCTGACTTCCTGTCTTCTATCATGCCTAAATTCGATATAATTTTTATAGTTGCCAACTTTAACATTCATGTCTGCTGCTCGTCGAATCCACTTGTTGCTGACTTTCTGCACCTTGCTGAATCATCATGTGCCCTTGCTGGCCTGTTTATGTCGAATATGTTTTGTAAACAAACTAGTATTACTCGCGCTGTACGACACCATTCAGTGTGAGCTGCAGTGCTGACTGTGGACGAAAAGTGACTTTTAAAAAATATTGTTGAATTTATGTTTTATTATATATTATAGCTATATGTGGTATTTCCTGAATAAAGGGGGATTTGGGTCAAATAGTTGAACCAGGAGTTGTAGTATAGCCTATGCATGCTACACATTTAGCTTTCTAACGTAGCCTACGTCCCTAACAGACATTCTCTCTGGCTAGTGGCTACTAGTAAAAAAAAATTCTGGGGCGTGGTTTGATACCTGGAGCTCAGCCCCTATATTATTACCTTATCACACCCAGATTTTGGCCTTTAAACTACCCTGAGTGGGTTCTCTGGTGTTTCGTCAGGTTTGACGCAAACCTAAAGCTCTTCCCACACTGGGAGCAGTGAAATGGACGCTCCCCTGTGTGAGTCCGTTGGTGCAGTGTCAAAGATTTTGAATGACTGAAACTCTTTCCACATGGAGAGCACCGGAATGGCCGTTCTCCTGTGTGAATTCGCTGGTGCAGGGTCAGAGAGTTTGAGTGACTGAAACTCTTCCCACACTCCAAACAGTGGTACGGGCGCTCTCCTGTATGAGTTCGCCGGTGTAAAATCAAAGTGCTTGACTGACTGAAACTTCTTCCACACTGGGAACACATGAACGGCCGCTCCCCTGTGTGAGTTCGTTGGTGAATTGTCAGGATCGATGCAGATCTGAAACTCTTCCCGCAGTGGGAGCAGTGAAACGGACATTCTCCTGTATGAATTCGCTGGTGTATTTTCAGAGTGCTTGACTGAATGAAGCTCTTCCCACACAGAAAGCACTGAAATGGACGCTCCCCTGTGTGGGTCCGCTGGTGTCTTGTTAAGTCTGATGCAGATCTGAAGCCCTTCCCACACTGGGAGCACTGGTATGGCCGTTCTCCTGTGTGAATTAACTGATGTACTGTAAGGTGAGATGGTAACCTGAAACTCTTCCCACATTGAGAGCAGTCGTACGGACGTTCTCCTGTGTGGGTTCGGACATGTCTTGTAAGTTCAGATTGCCATCCAAAACTCTTCCCACAGTGGGAGCAGGTGTGGGCCCCTGGAGTGCCTGTGTGGGACTGTGTTGGGGTGGGGAGTGTCTTAGGGGGTGTGGGCTGCTGATGTGTGCTGCTGGGAGGCAGTGGGTTCTCTGCTCCGTTTCCTCCAGACCTCAGAATCCTGCTGTGCTCCTCTGGGTGAAGCTTCTCAATGTGCTGGTGAAGCTTCACTTCTTCCATGTGAACGAATGGGCACTGGGAGCAGCCAAACGCCTCAGACACCACCACACCAGTCTGCCCTGAGAGAGAGAAGACAGCACAGACACAGGTGTTATGAGCTATTTATCAACATAATGAAAATGTTACAAAAAAAAGCTCCAAGACGTTAGACTTGCAGGAGTTACGCAGAAACAGGAATGGCCAAACACAGCAGACCCTGAGACACGTTAGTTGCATTAACTTCACTTCAAAAAGAATGCGTAGGGTCCAGTCTGATTTATTGTTAAAATAGAAAAATATTTTTTTATGTTTAAACAACATAAGTATCTTATTGTAATTCCATTAATTGCAGTTAATAGTCGCAATCACAATATCAATTAAAATAATCTCAAATTAATTTTTTTTTTTTCATAATCGTGCAGCCCTAGAAACAACTTCTCACCTTCCCCCTCCTCCTCTTCCTCTTTTATGTTGGCTAGTATTTTTTTCTCTGCATGACTCATCCCATATCCAGCGCTGCTTTCTGTCCTGTCCTCCGTTTTCTCTGCATGACTCATCCCATATCCAGCGCTGCTTTCTGTCCTGTCCTCCGTTTTCTCTGCATGACTCATCCCATATCCAGCGATGCTTTCTGTCCTGTCCTCCGTTTTCTCTGCATGACTCATCCCATATCCAGCGCTGCTTTCTGTCCTGTCCTCCGTTTTCTCTGCATGACTCATCCCATATCCAGCGCTGCTTTCTGTCCTGTCCTCCGTTTTCTCTGCATGACTCATCCCATATCCAGCGATGCTTTCTGTCCTGTCCTCCATGTCTTCTCTTTTGTTCAGGTTTGGTCTCAGCTCCGCCCCTGAGTAATCTGTGCTGTCCATCACAGGTTCTGTCTTAATGTCCTCACCTGAAGAGGCGGGGCTTATAAAGCAGAGAGAGGGAGAGAGAATAAATATCTTTGTGTTGGGCTACCTGAATGCCTGTTACACCAGTCATAAGCACCTGCCATAACTACAATAGAGAAAGCTTCACAAAAAAACAGACATTTACATACATTTTTGAGATTTGTAAGATTCTCTTGTTCAAATTTCAAAAATATTAACTATAAAAATACAAGATGTTTTGGGCTGAGACGTTTTGCGCTGTTAAATGCTGCCCTGTCGGGCTGCCAGCCACAAATGGTACCGCCCAAACATACGTGCATCTTTTCTTATTAGAAGGACAAGTTTCTTTGTGAAAAAGGCAGTCAAAATCCAATCCTAACTCAACAGTTAGGCCCTCAATTCAGTGTGCAATGAATTAAATGTGACAACAAACAATAAGTGAGCGGGACTACAGTTAATCATCGACTCACAAGATCAAACAATAAGTGAGCGGGACTACAGTTAATCATCGACTCACAGGATCAAACAATAAGTGAGCGGGTCTACAGTTAATCATCGACTCACAGGATCAAACAATAAGTGAGCGGGACTACAGTTAATCATCGACTCACAAGATCAAACAATAAGTGAGCGGGACTACAGTTAATCATCGACTCACAGGATCAAACAATAAGTTAGCGCGACTACAGTTAATCATCGACTCACAGGATCAAACAATAAGTGAGCGGGACTACAGTTAATCATCGACTCACAGAATCAAACAATAAGTGAGCGGGACTACAGTTAATCATCGACTCACAGGATCAAACAATAAGTGAGCGGGACTACAGTTAATCATCGACTCACAGGATCAAACAATAAGTGAGCGGGACTACAGTTAATCATCGACTCACAGGATCAAACAATAAGTGAGCGGGACTACAGTTAATCATCGACTCACAGAATCAAACAATAAGTGAGCGGGACTACAGTTAATCATCGACTCACAGGATCAAACAATAAGTGAGCGGGACTACAGTTAATCATCAACTCACAGGATCAAACAATAAGTGAGCGGGACTACAGTTAATCATCGACTCACAGGATCAAACAATAAGTGAGCCGGACTACAGTTAATCATCGACTCACAGGATCAAACAATAAGTGAGCGGGACTACAGTTAATCATCGACTCACAGGATCAAACAATAAGTGAGCGGGACTACAGTTAATCATCGACTCACAGGATCAAACAATAAGTGAGCGGGACTACAGTTAATCATCGACTCACAGGATCAAACAATAAGTGAGCGGGACTACAGTTAATCATCGACTCACAGGATCAAACAATAAGTGAGCGGGACTACAGTTAATCATCGACTCACAAGATCAAACAATAAGTGAGCGGGACTACAGTTAATCATCGACTCACAAGATCAAACAATAAGTGAGCGGGACTGCAGTTAATCATCGACTCACAGGATCAAACAATAAGTGAGCGGGACTACAGTTAATCATTGACTCACAGGATCAAACAATAAGTGAGCGGGACTACAGTTAATCATCGACTCACAGGCCAAAAAGTCGCCAAAGACTTTTTGAGCAAAACCAAATGCTGTCTGTTGTATACATACCTAGTGCACAGCATGAGGAATATTATAATTTATAAAGATATAAGAGTAGGCCTAACATGCATTTCAATCATGTAAATCTTGTGCCACCAGAAAACTGAATTTAAATTTAATAAATGTCAATTTATGCTGAATTTGTACTTCATAATTAGAATTTGTATGTAAGGTTTTAAAACTTAATGATTTGATTTGAATCTGAATTTCAGCTGAATTTGAAACTTTCAGCTCTATTTAAACTCTCAAAAAGCCATGATTTCAAATTCAGATCTCCAAAAACTAGGCCCAATCTCAGGCTGCATTCCGATTGTCAAATAAATTAGCTCCTTTTTCCTTTCCTTGCAACTTTTCCTTGAACTCGCCAGAAAACGTCACGGGGGTCAAGGAAAAGATGAAAGGAGATATTTACAAGGGGTGGATTCCAATCGCTTATTTTATCTGTCCTCTTCTCCTCGGTCCTCGTCTGACCCAGAAATCGATCGAGGTTCGAAGCTTATTTTCCACAAAAACAATGTGCAACTGTTAAATACTTTTCATTTATTAGGCTGTTATTATTTTCACAATAACAAACAAATTTTGATTGCAAAGGCAAAAGACGTTTCCAATATTAACTGCTCAATGTTTCACTTGTATTTCACTTGTATTACAGCGAAATGGTGAAAGTCAGACGACACCACTTCAAGTAACGTTAAGCAGTATGAGAAAATGTTTTTCCATTTGCTGTGACAAATGGCCTATTGCCTATATCACGTGACTAAAGCCCTTTGTATGGGGAGAGATCAGTGCCACCTGAACTTGAACCTGAATTTTTTTGTTATTGAATTCACCTCCTTAAAATTATGGTTTAAAATCCCAGGGTAACAAAATTCAGGTTTTGAAAATTCAGGTCAAACTATTTCAAATTCAGGTCAAACAAATTCAGGTTTTGAAAATTCAGGTCAAAGAATTTCAGCTCAAAAAAATTCAAGTAGCAAAATTCAAGTTTTAAGTTCAGGTTAAGGTTTCAGAGAAACATCCGGGCTACTCAGACAGAGCAAACTAGTCTGGATGTAATCAAACTCCCTCCTGGCCAATCACAACGGCTCCCAGGTCACATTGAAGGGCTTTCGGAATGAGGAAATCTTTCAAATCTCTAACTTTGTCATAAAATTTCTTCTTAGCGTGGAAATCGATGACTTGTTTACAATTTCAGATAGATGTTAACGTAAATCTATCACCACAAGTCAGCAATTATACCGGGAAGCAATTATGTCCTTTTTGAAGTTGTCAAAACTATAACATCGAGGAAACCCTTTGAAAAAAACTAAATAAAAACCGTAGCCTACGGCTATGACAACTTAGGACTAAACAGGCTACATTTTAGTTCATAAAACTCAAGTAAGCACTTAGATATCCAGCTAACTTAGATATTCAGTGAGCACAAGTGGCTAACAGAACTAGTTCACTTTTTTTAGCAGCATTTGTTCTGTAAGTATAAACCGAACAATTTTTTATTTATTTAATCATTTATTTATTTGTTTAAAGTATAAGCCGAAGTAGCCTATGCCTTCCTGGCGTGTCTCCCCGTGGCGCAGCCTGTAGAGCGGGTTAGATAATCTTCCGAGAGCGGATACTCTCAGCATGCACCGCACCTCACCGCTCTCAGCATGCACCGCACCTCACCGCTCTCAGCATGCACCGCACCTCACCGCTCTCAGCATGCACCGCACCTCGCAGCTCTCAGCATGCACCGCACCTCGCCACTCTCAGCATGCACCGCACCTCACCGCTCTCAGCATGCACCGCACCTCGCAGCTCTCAGCATGCACCGCACCTCACAGCTCTCAGCATGCACCGCACCTCGCCGCTCTCAGCATGCACCGCACCTCGCCGCTCTCAGCATGCACCGCACCTCGCCGCTCTCAGCATGCACTGCACCTCACAGCTCTCAGCATGCACCGCACCTCGCCGCTCTCAGCATGCACCGCACCTCGCCGCTCTCAGCATGCACCGCACCTCGCAGCTCTCAGCATGCACCGCACCTCGCCACTCTCAGCATGCACCGCACCTCGCCGCTCTCAGCATGCACCGCACCTCACCGCTCTCAGAATGCACCGCACCTCGCAGCTCTCAGCATGCACCGCACCTCGCCGCTCTCAGCATGCACCGCACCTCGCCGCTCTCAGCATGCACCGCACCTCACAGCTCTCAGCATGCACCGCACCTCACAGCTCTCAGCATGCACCGCACCTCACAGCTCTCAGCATGCACCGCACCTCACAGCTCTCAGCATGCACCGCACCTCGCCGCTCTCAGCATGCACCGCACCTCGCCGCTCTCAGCATGCACCGCACCTCACCGCTCTCAGCATGCACCGCACCTCACCGCTCTCAGCATGCACCGCACCTCACAGCTCTCAGCATGCACCGCACCTCACTGCTCTCAGCATGCACCGCACCTCACAGCTCTCAGCATGCACCGCACCTCACTGCTCTCAGCATGCACCGCACCTCACCGCTCTCAGCATGCACCGCACCTCGCCGCTCTCAGCATGCACCACACCTCACTGCTCTCAGCATGCACCGCACCTCGCAGCTCTCAGCATGCACCGCACCTCACTGCTCTCAGAATGCACCGCACCTCGCCGCTCTCAGCATGCACCGCACCTCGCAGCTCTCAGCATGCACCGCACCTCACAGCTCTCAGAATGCACCGCACCTCACCGCACCTCACAGCTCTCAGCATGCACCGCACCTCACCGCTCTCAGAATGCACAGCACCTCGCAGCTCTCAGCATGCACCGCAAATCCATAATGACAATCGTTCTTAACTAACAAAAACAGTTTATTCGTGAAAAAAAAGCTAAAAAGCATTATAGTTAAGCACGGGAGTATAATATGACGGCAAGGACATCCCAATAGAGGCCTGCCACATAGAACTAGAACTGTCGTTACCAATGGTTACAGGGACGCGCCGCCATTTTGGAGGACAAACCCTAACAGAGACGCTTAACGTTACCACTGAACTAGTAGTGTAGTGTTCGCTACTCCATGAAACGAGTTTCATGATAAGGCTACTATTATTGCTGTCCTACAATGACGACCTTCTGCACTGCGTACTGATGTGCGAATAAAACTGGGAAAGGGGGAAAATGTCCTTTTACATGATAATCTGAGTACTCACCATAGTAGCTAAACCACCAGGCAGGGTGAACGAACTAAATTTTACGACCGAAAGAAGAGACTGGTGGTTGAAAGCAGTGAGGAGTGAGCTGGATTTAGACAGCAACTAGGCTCGGATCATTAATGGTAAATTACATTTTATAAACAAATTATAAAGTTAGCCAGTTAATATATACATAACTAGCTGGCCTAATGTACACGTATGTACATTATCTTAATGTTAGAAAGTTAAAAGTGAATTAATCGCTAGGTTTAGCAAACGTTAGTAGCTATATCATTTGTGTGAACGAGTGCCATGCCTGCGAAACATTAATGTTAACCTAATGCGATACGTCAAGCATATTGTGAACATCAAAACAGAGTTAATTTGAACTATTATTACTATGCTAGGGGTGCTACATTATATGATGTCTCACAAATAGATTGGATAAACGGTAAACATGAGCTACCTGTGCTGGCCAGGCAGGGTGTGAGCAATATGAGAGAATCCAGAAGAGGGCGAAAAGAAAATGTAACGCTACGATATTAAGCACCAAATAACAATGTATTTGAAAGTAACGGTAAATGTACTTTATGTGTTGAACTGAAGTTCCCTATCGGGAAAATAAAAGTTATTCTATTCTATCCATCGAGCTAAAATATGTTTTATTGCAGAAGTAGGCTACTGTAGCCTACCGTTAATACTTTAACATGTAACGTATCACTTTGCTCCCATATGAACTGCACAAACACCTTACTTACCAAGGTGGTATACTACGAAGCAGGATTACTGAGTTAGTACTAGCTGGATAACTCAATAAAACCCAGAACAGCTTTTTACTTCAGTCCATGCATGTTCCAGATTTGGGAGAGTTCCGGGTTTTACTCAGTAATTAATCCTGTTTCGTACGTATACCCCCCCCCCCCTTCCCCCCAATACTCCTTATAATATTTGTTTATGTTGGTATTATTCAAATAGAATAGATAATCACTTTTATTTCCCGCTAGGGAAGTTCAGTTGTAGCCCCAGCCACAACAAAAACTACATAGACAGTGGGACCCACAACACACAAACAAACATATCAAACAAAGACATCCGACAAAATCATTACATCAATTAAGTGAATGGAAGTGCAATACAGCCATGATTAAAAATAGCGCCCGCTGTCCCGAGATGTCCAGTGTCACCAAGCAGTCCAACATACACCTCCACAAATTTTCTCCATACATGCAGTGCCGCGGTCTCTGTACACCGCCGAAACTGAGAAATTGTTTCGTGATGTTGTGCACTGTATATTTTGTATATTGCTGAGCTACCTGTAAGCATTGCGCAAAGCAAATTCCGATGATGGCAATAAAGGGCAATAAAGGAAAATCAAGCAACCTCCCGATTAAATGTGATGGCCTATAAGTTTGGTTTGCATAACGTTATGGATCACTGGCATTTGGTCCTCCAAGATGGTGGTTGGCGTAAAAAATGGGCGTGTCTGGCCAAATTGTGACGTAGGTGACAGGCCTCTATTGCCTAATACATATTGCCTCGTTTCCTCTATCCTCGTATCTGATCCTTGCATCCTTTCCTCGCATCCTCCATTGGGCGGTGTTAAAGTGCGAGGAAAGGACACGATGAGAGGATGCAAGAAGTAAAAATAAGCGATTGGAATGAACCCAAGGAATCTAGCGTCTACTGTGTGTGGAATTCGAACCTACTTCTCCTTCCTCATGGCGAGACTGTGTGTCATTGTTTGTTTACTTTCTATTATAAGCCAATACTAACCAACAATACTAGCTATTCACATTTAGATTTCTGGCATTTCTCAGATGTTCGCCTTGTTTGAATTCGGTAATTCAGTAGGTCCCGGAAAACTCCGTTGCTTATGAAAACATTGGTGGCATTGCCATGATTAAATAATAGACAGACTAAATCCTGACACAGATCGCCGTTTCAGTTGTATCACTTGCCAGTGGGCTTGTAACGGATTGCTCTTTACCGTATTGTTGTAGCAGAACTTGTTTTTGCACAGAAAACTGGATGTACCGTTTCATCCTTCAAATAGCGACAACCACTAATCTATACTAGAGCTAATCTATACTAGAGCTAACGGCAACCACAGAAGCTGTGTTTTTAAATGCTACAATTTGACTTTCTGACAAACACGTTATAAAGACGATCGTTCCAGTGTAACTGTTAGTGAAAGTAAAACAATATAGTCATCAGCTTACATGTAGATGTCAAGAGTAATCAAAGTCGGGGTTTATTGTGTGCGAACATTGCCTTTCGACTAAAAAGAAACGTATACAGTAGCCTACACACCTGTGTTTTCCTTGCGTTTCCATCGCTGCCTAAATAACGTTGCAAAAGCGCAGAATTCTGGTATCTAGATTTATTAAATAACGAGCCATGAAACATATTTTCAGGAGCGAGCTTCCTAAGAGGACTAACTAGCTAACGTTACCTTGCAAGTAGCAGCCTTTTACATTTAGCAGATATTTTTCATAGCATATACGACTGCTTTTAATTGCACACTTAACTTAATACATGTAATTTGAAAGGTGAGCATAAGCAGTTAAAATATATCCTCAGAAGTCCAGTGAAACGGCGCCTTTTGACGAGTATGAAACTAACCAGCAGTAGTGCGCTAGCAATGATAAGGATCGTTTCCGGTAACCTCCGTGGTGTGAAATTTCAAAATAAAAGCAACATAAACGTGTACTTTTTGTATTGCTCTGTCGTGCTGGAAACGGTATCTGCAGATATTGTACCGCAATTATAGCATTATTAGTTACTGAACACCTTTGCAAGCCTTCTTAAAGACATCTAATCATTTGGATATAACCAGTACATATCTTAGGCCCGAAACATACCGAACGTCAGTGGTCCCTAAACTTGGTCCTGGAGCCCCCGTGTATGCTAATTTTCCTTCCAACCACAATTGAGGTCCTAGACTTTTAACAAGCTGTACATTTTTCTTAATTAGCTACTTTTCATGTTTAGAGGGATCATTTACCCGCTAAAGCCACATTAGGTCAGAAATAGCTATGTATGCCATGAAGAATAAAAGTCCCATTGTGCTGATTACAATGGTAATTTTAGCTGACACTCTTATCCAGAGCGACTTAGTTTTTGCATAGTGTCCATTTTGTACTTAAGCAATAGCCTACTAGCGGCAGTGTTATATCATGGATATCAGAATTGCTGTGATTCGGTTAGGATCCGAAGCGGATCACGTCAGATCCAATATCCTTCACTCCCACCTACAGTCCAACCTCCTCTATGAACCCCTCCACAGCACCGAAACAGCCCTGGTTAAAGTCATCAACGACCTCCTCATCTCTGCAGACTCCGGTGCCCTCGGCATCCTGTTGCTACTAGACCTCAGCGCAGCCTTTGACACGGTCAACCATTCCATCCTCCTTCAAAGGCTGCGCCAACAGGGTGTTGAGGGCATCGCACTGGACTGGTTCACCTCCTACCTCACCAACAGACAACAGTTCATCTCTCTCTCCGGCCACACCTCCACCCTCTCCCCTGTCACGCAGGGTGTCCCCCAGGGCTCTGTCCTTGGTCCCCTTCTCTTCATCTGTTACATCTTTCCCCTTGGTTACATCATCCGCAACTTCAACCTGGACTTTCACTGCTACGCTGACGACACCCAGTTGTACCTCACCACCAAATCCGTCCACCACCCACCCCTCACCCACATTGAAAACTGCATCTCCGCAATAAGAACCTGGTTAACTCACAACTTTCTCCAACTCAACGCCGATAAGACTGAACTCCTCCTCATCGGCACAAAATCCACTCTTCAAAAAACCGGACCCATCTCACTCACTGTTGATAGCTCCACCATCACCCCCTCCCCCCTGGCACGGAACCTTGGCTTCATCCTGGACCCCACCCTCTCTTTCGAGCCCCACATCAACTCTGTCATCAAAATCTCATACTTCCACCTCCGCAACATTGCAAAAATCAGACACTGCCTCACCCCCTCTGCTGCTGAATCCCTCATCCACGCTTTCATCTCCTCCCGTTTGGATTACTGCAACTCCCTCCTCACCGGCATCACCTCTCGCTCCCTCCATAGACTCCAGATGGTTCAGAACTCTGCTGCCCGCCTCCTCACCCACACCCGATCCCGTGACCATATCACCCCTGTCCTCCTTAATTTCCACTGGCTCCCCATCAAATTCCGCATTACCTTCAAAGTACTCCTCCTCACTTACAAAGCTCTCCACTCCCTGGCCCCCCCCTATCTGTCCGATCTCCTGATCCTTCACCACCCCACCCGAGCCCTCCGATCTGCTCCCACTCTCACCCTCACTGTCCCCCCATCCAGACTGAAAACCTACGGAGACCGAGCATTCTCACGTACAGCACCCCGCCTCTGGAACTCACTCCCCCAGCTCATCAGAGACTCACCCACAGTACAAATCTTCAAATCCCGGTTAAAAACATATCTCTTCTCCCAGGCCTACAACCTCCCCTACCCCTAACCCTAACCATGCACTTCATCCCCTGACCCCCCCCCCCCCCCCTCCCCATTTGTCATCTCATGCATCCACTCACTACTGCTGTTATTGTTGTACTGTTGTCACCTGCCTGTCTACTGTTGTCCCCCCTACCTTTGATGCTGTTATGACTTGTTATCATGTTCTGGTTATGTTCTAGTTCCCCACTGTTACTGCCCATAGTCATTTTCATCAATATGTTGTTGCTATGTTATCTGTTATGTTATGTGTGGTTATGTGATATGTGTTCATTATGTGTATTTACCTATGCAATGCGTCTTTGGGTCCTTGAAAAGCGCTATATAAAATAAATGAATTATTATTATTATTATTATTATAGCATGAGTAAGTCATTGCGTTTATACAATAGCACTACATCAGTCATTCAAACATCAGACACCAATTTCAGTTTTAGTGTTTAAATTAGCTAGATCAGGGGGGCACAAACTTTTTCAGTGACGACCCAAGGATATAAATCCATATTTCACGACCGACACTAATGTCATTTTAATTAACAATTAATTGTTAAATTACCTGGGGACCGCATGTAATTATATCTACACATTCAGAAAATAGTAGCCTGATTGTTTACCATTGCAAAGCAACTTAAATCATCAAATGAACCATTGAATGTAAACAAATAGCGGAGGGATATACCAATTTGTATATCATGGCTATGAATGGTTTGGAACTCACGGTTGTATAAAGCTGAATATATACTGAAGCAATTCAGGTTAAGTACCTTGCTCAAGGGTACAACAGCAGTCTTATCTGGGAATCGAACCTTTGGGTTACAGGCCCAGTTCCTTACCCATTATACTACGCTGCCAATTTATCGCGATATATTCCTATAGACAGACTATTCTATTGCGATATATTCCTATAGACAGACTATTCTATTGCGATATATTCCTATAGACAGACTATTCTATTGTGATATATTCCTATAGACAGACTATTCTATTGTGATATATTCCTATAGACAGACTATTCTATTGCGATATATTCCTATAGACAGACTATTCTATTGTGATATATTCCTATAGACAGACTATTCTATTGCGATATATTCCTATAGACAGACTATTCTATTGCGATATATTCCTATAGACAGACTATTCTATTGCGATATATTCCTATAGACAGACTATTCTATTGCCAGTTCATTGCATCTCACAAAGGCTAATTCAGAAACATTTAGTGAAGCAAATTTGTCCCTTTGTAATATTTGTTTTCCCTTTCCTCTTCAATGACTGAAATAAAATTTAATTTAATTTTTTCCTTTTATTATTAAGTAAAATACATATCAAATTTACACGAGACCAAAGAAAACATAATGATACATTTAATTAATATAAAAGATAAATGCACATAGTCAAGCCGGAAAGTCTGCACACGCCTTTCACCGTCTCCACGTTTTATTACGTTACAGACTTATACTACGATAGATTGAGTTAATTTTTTGCCTCAAACATCTACACACAATAGCCAATCATGATGAAGCAAAACAGATTTTTAGAAAACATGCAATTTTATTTTACTGACAAAAACAGGTTATTTAGGGGTTACATATCTGTACACACCCTTAGCCTAATACTTGGCTGCTGCACCTTTGGCAGCAATTACAGCTTCAAGACGTCTTGGGAAGCTACGAGCTTGGCACACTTGTTTCTGGACATTTTTGCCCATTCCTCTCGGCATATCCTTGCAAGCTCCGTCAGGTTGGATGGGGAGCGTCGGTACACAGCCATTTTCAGCTCTTTCCACAGATGTTCAATTGGATTCAGGTCTGGGCTCTGGCTGGGCCACTCAAGGACATGCAGACTTTCTCCGAAGCCACTCCTTTGTTCTCTTGGCTGTGTGCTTCGGGTCGTTGTCATGTTGGAAGGTAAACCTTCGCCCCAGTCTGAGGTCCAGAGCAGGTTTTTTTTTTTTTCAAGGATCTCGGTGTACTTAGCTGCATTCATCTTTCCCTCTATCAGGAGTAGTCGCCCCGTTCCCGCTGCTGAAAAACATCCCCATATCATGATGCTGCCACTGCCATGCTTCACTGTAGGGATGGTATTAGCCAGGTGATGAGCGGTGCCTGGTTTCCTCCAGACGTGACGCTTGGTATTCAGGCCAAAAAGTTCCAATTCAAAAAGTTCCATTTTGGTTTAATCAGAACAGAGAATCTTGATTCTCATGGTTTGAGAGTCCTCTAGGTGCCTTTTGGCAAACTCCAAGCGGGCTGTGATGTGCCTTTTACTAAGGAGGGGCTTCCGTCTGGCCACTCTACCGTAAAGGCTTGATTGGTGGAGTGCTGCCTGGATGGTTGATCTTCTAAAAGGTTCTCTAATCTCCACACGGATACGCTGGAGCTCTGTCAGAATGACGCTCTGGTTTCTGCTCACCACCCTGGCCTGATTGCTCAGTTTGGCCGGGCGGCCAGGTCTAAAAAGATTCTTGGCGGTTCCAAACTTCTTCCATTTAGGAATGATGGTGGCCACTGTGCTCTTTGGGACCTGTAAAGCTGTAGAGATTTTTCCATACCCTTCTCCAGATCTATGCCTTGACACAATCCTGTTTCTGAGGTCTGCAGATAATTAATTTGACCCCGTGGCTTGGAGTTTGCTCTGACATGCACTGTCAACTGTGGGACCTTATATAGGCAGGTGTTAGCAATCCCCAATCATGTCCAATCAATTTAATTTATCACAGGTAGAAACTTCTCAAGCAGTATCAGTGGAAACAAAATGCACCTCAGCTCACTTTTGGGTGTCATATCACAGGGTGCGCACACATATTTTACATTTAGATTTTTAATAAATTAGAACAAATGTCTAAAAACCTGTTTTCACTTTGTCATTATGGGCTATTTTGTGTAGAATTTTGATACAAAAAATGAACTCAATCTATTGTACAATATGTCTAACATAAAACGTGGAGAAGGTGAAAGGGGACTTTCTGGCTTGACTGTATATACAGTGCCCTCCACAATTATTGGCACCCCCAGTAATAAATTAACTGTTTTGTGAATTAGCGTCATCTCACACTGAAAAAATTAGAAAAATCCAACCTTTAATTTAAGTAAATTTAGTCTGAGAAAAAAGAAATCCCTCATCAAGAAATAATTATTTTTAACAAAACATTGTGTGCCACAATTATTGGCACCCCTGCATTTAATACTTTGTACAACCTCCCTTTACAAATAACACAGCACTGAGTCTTCTCCCATAACATCTAATAAGGTTGGAGAATACAGAGCAAGAAATCCGAGACCATTCCTCTTTACAGAATCTCTCCAGATCATCCAGAGTCCTAGGTCCTCTCTTGTGCACTCTCCTCTTCAGCTCAGCCCACAGGTTTTCAATGTGGTTTAGGTCAGGGGACTGAGATGGCCATGGCAGAAGCTTGATTTTGTGTTCAGTTAACCATCTTTGTGTTGATTTGGACGTTTGTTTTAGATCATTGTCCTGCTGGAAGATCCAACGACGACCCAGTTTTAGTTTCCTGGCAGAGGCAGACTGATTCAGATTAAAAATTTACTGGTATTCATGATGTTCATGAGTTCATGATGCCATTTACCCTAACAAGATTCCCAGGGCCTTTGGAGGAAAAACAGCTCCACAACACCATGGAACCTCCACCATACTTAACAGTGGGGATCAGGTTATTTTCGGTATAGCCATCCTTCTTTTTACGCCAAACACACCTTGAGTGCTGGTTGCCGAAAAGCTCAATTTTAATTTAATCTGATTTGAGAACACGGATCCAGTCAAAGTTCCAGTAGCGTTTTGCAAACTCCAGGCGCTTACGTTTGTGGTGAAATGACAGGAAAGGCTTTTTTCCAAATAATTTGGTGCAATTGAGGTGCCGTCTAATGGTAGTTTTGGAGACTTGATGACCCCAAAATGCCACTTTCCTCTGTAATTCTCCAACAGAGATCCTTTTTTTGCCTCTCATACCATCCTCCTCACTGCGCGTGGGGGCAAAATAAACTTGGGTCCTCTTCCAGGCAAGTTTAACAGTTCCAGTTGCTTTGAGCTTTGTAAGTATTGCCCTAACGGTAGATATGGGAATTTTCAGGCGAGTAGCTTTTTATTTTATAGCCATTACCTGACTTATGAAGCTCAACACACTTTTCCCTCATTTGATTTGTGTGTTCTCTTATCTTTCCCATGTTGATGTATGAATAAGAGAATATGGCCTCTGTGTCACCTCATATTCATACCCCAGTGAAACGGAAAGTTATGAATTACTGCTTGAAAGTTCCTAAACACTCTGATCAACTTTAGAAAGTAAAATATAAATTGAAAAAATTAGGGTACCAATAATTGTGGCACACGTGGTCTTGTTAAAAATATTATTGTTTTGACAAAGGATTTTTTTCTTTTTCGCAGAATGAATTTACTTCAATTAAAGGTTGAATTTCTCATTTTTTCAGTCAGATTAAGCTAATTCACCAAAAGGTGAATTTTTTATAACCCTTTTTACTAATCTTTACCAGGGGTACTGTACACTTTTTTGCTGTCTGCAATAGTTTGGTCAGTAGCACTGACGCGGTCGCAGTAATGCAGTAGTTTGCTCAGTAGCACTGACGCGGTCGCAGTAATGCAGTGGTTTGGTCAGTAGCACTGAAGCGGTCGCAGTAATGCAGTAGTTTGGTCAGTAGCACTGATGCGGTCGCAGTAATGCAGTGGTTTGGTCAGTAGCACTGAAGCGGTCGCAGTAATGCAGTAGTTTGGTCAGTAGCACTGAAGCGGTCGCAGTAATGCAGTAGTTTGGTCAGTAGCACTGACGCGGTCGCAGTAATGCAGTAGTTTGGTCAGTAGCACTGAAGCGGTCGCAGTAATGCAGTAGTTTGGTCAGTAGCACTGAAGCGGTCGCAGTAATGCAGTAGTTTGGTCAGTCGCACTGAAGCGGTCGCAGTAATGCAGTAGTTTGGTCAGTAGCACTGAAGCGGTCGCAGTAATGCAGTAGTTTGGTCAGTAGCACTGAAGCGGTCGCAGTAATGCAGTAGTTTGGTCAGTAGCACTGAAGCGGTCGCAGTAATGCAGTAGTTTGGTCAGTCGCACTGAAGCGGTCGCAGTAATGCAGTAGTTTGGTCAGTAGCACTGAAGCGGTCGCAGCAATGCAGTAGTTTGGTCAGTAGCACTGACGCGGTGGTTTGGTCAGTAGCACTGAAACGGTCGCAGTAATGCAGTAGTTTGGTCAGTAGCACTGATGCGGTCGCAGTAATGCAGTGGTTTGGTCAGTAGCACTGAAGCGGTCGCAGTAATGCAGTGGTTTGGTCAGTAGCACTGAAGCGGTCGCAATAATGCAGTGGTTTGGTCAGTAGCACTGAAGCGGTCGCAGTAATGCAGTGGTTTGGTCAGTAGCACTGAAACGGTCGCAGTAATGGAGTAGTTTGGTCAGTAGCACTGAAGCGGTCGCAGTAATGCAGTAGTTTGGTCAGTAGCACTGATGCGGTCGCAGTAATGCAGTGGTTTGGTCAGTAGCACTGAAGCGGTCGCAGTAATGCAGTGGTTTGGTCAGTAGCACTGAAACGGCTGCAGTAATGCAGTAGTTTGGTCAGTAGCACTGAAGCGGTCGCAGTAATGCAGTGGTTTGGTCAGTAGCACTGACGCGGTCGCAGTAATGCAGTGGTTTGGTCAGTAGCACTGAAGCGGTCGCAGTAATGCAGTAGTTTGGTCAGTAGCACTGACGCGGTCGCAGTAATGCAGTAGTTTGGTCAGTAGCACTGAAGCGGTCGCAGTAATGCAGTAGTTTGGTCAGTAGCACTGAAGCGGTCGCAGTAATGCAGTAGTTTGGTCAGTCGCACTGAAGCGGTCGCAGTAATGCAGTAGTTTGGTCAGTAGCACTGAAGCGGTCGCAGTAATGCAGTAGTTTGGTCAGTAGCACTGAAGCGGTCGCAGCAATGCAGTAGTTTGGTCAGTAGCACTGACGCGGTGGTTTGGTCAGTAGCACTGAAGCGGTCGCAGTAATGCAGTAGTTTGGTCAGTAGCACTGAAGCGGTCGCAGTAATGCAGTGGTTTGGTCAGTAGCACTGAAGCGGTCGCAGTAATGCAGTGGTTTGGTCAGTAGCACTGAAGCGGTCGCAGTAATGCAGTGGTTTGGTCAGTAGCACTGAAGCGGTCGCAGTAATGCAGTGGTTTGGTCAGTAGCACTGAAACGGTCGCAGTAATGGAGTAGTTTGGTCAGTAGCACTGAAGCGGTCGCAGTAATGCAGTAGTTTGGTCAGTAGCACTGATGCGGTCGCAGTAATGCAGTGGTTTGGTCAGTAGCACTGAAGCGGTCGCAGTAATGCAGTGGTTTGGTCAGTAGCACTGAAACGGCTGCAGTAATGCAGTAGTTTGGTCAGTAGCACTGAAGCGGTCGCAGTAATGCAGTGGTTTGGTCAGTAGCACTGACGCGGTCGCAGTAATGCAGTGGTTTGGTCAGTAGCACTGAAGCGGTCGCAGTAATGCAGTAGTTTTGTCAGTAGCACTCACGCGGTCGCAGTAATGCAGTGGTTTGGTCAGTAGCACTGAAGCGGTCGCAGTAATGCAGTAGTTTGGTCAGTCGCTCACACGCACGCACGCACGGAACATACTAAGTGCCAAGTCCATCTGTGGAAAACCAAAGTTCACAAAAGGGATTGAAAATAAAATAAAAAAATTACTCTGCTTGATTTGGTCAATACATAGAACCCACCTTCGAGACACAAAGAGAGAGACTGTTTATCACGTGAAAAATGCTTTATTTGAGGGACTGTGCTGTACTGTGCCAACACCATTTATCTAACGGTCAATTCATTTAACGGACCATTCATTTTCTGGATTTTAAAGGGATAGTTAACTTTTGGTAGTTTTAAAGGGTTCACTGTCCGGAGTTTTTAAAATGTTATTTCTGGGTAATGTATGTTTTTGGTCAGCCCTGACAATACTTGTATGATGTTTTCAGACACATAAAGAAATTGATCGCAATCTGCTGGCTTGATAATGGCTCGTATCGGAGAGTTTGAGAGTTTGTGTTTTAAAGCAGGAAAATGCACTTCAAGTGCAAAGCAGCTTGTACTGCAATGTTATGTTTCCAAAGGCCCTCAGGCTGCACTTATAAACAGCTCAAAGAGCCGTTCTTATTCAATGCCAGAACGTCAGTCCTCAAAGAGCGGTTCTTATTCAGTGCCAGTATGTCAGTCCTTCAGCACATCGCTCACAAATAAAGTTAAAGGTAATTCTTTGAAGAGTAATGGGGTTATAAACGCACATAAAGCCTCCAGAGGTGTAACGCTGGGGTTATAAACGCACATAAAGCCTCTGGAGGCGTGAAAGCTGTGTATTTTCCTGCTTTAAACAACAAACCCCCCCCATGCCCCCGCCACTATACAACCAGCATGTTACCAGAAACTTTCAGCGCTCATTGCACACAAAAACTGTCTGGACCGATTGTAAACATATACTAAAACGGAAATATTATTTAAAAATCTCCAAAAATTAAAAAGTGAACTGTCCCTTTACAGTGGGAGAGGGGCCCTGTCACAGGCTGCAGGCCTGTAGCTTCTGGTCGGCGTATTTCAGGGAAACCCAGGTATTGAGCATTGAGGCCCGCAGCTTGGACCAAACCAGGTGATCACCAAGCCCAAAAACCTGTGCAGCAAACTGTGCAGCCGCTTCTGGAGATAAAACAGTGGAGCAGCCGAGACCTGCAGAAGCACAGGACACTGTCAGAAACACAGCACGCACAGCACGCGCACACACACAGCGCGCACAGCACACAGCGCACGCACAGCCGAGACCTGCAAAGCACAGGACACTGTCAGAAACACAGCGCGCACAGCACAGCGCGCACGCACACACACACACACACACACACACAGCCGAGACCTGCAGAAGCACAGGACACTGTCAGAAACACAGCGAGCACAGCACAGCACGCACGCACACACACACACACACACACACCGCACACACACACAGCGCGCACAGCACACAGCGCACACACACAGCCCAGACCTGCAGAAGCACAGGACACTGTCAGAAACACACACACACACGCACACAGCAGCCACTTCACATGCACATGCGTGCACACACTCGTATGTATGGCGGCATATCAATGCCAAAAATTGCGTGAGAAAATCTACATGTGGAAATCGAGGAGCCGTGTGCACAGCCCAAAACATGCTAATTGAGGAGAAATCCAGGCTTTGAGCGCACGCATATCCTGAACGAGCACACAAAACTGTTATCCGAGGACAGCTACTGCTCGCGGTTCCCTTTTCTGCTTGCTCAACTTTTTTTTTCTTTTTGACAGCGGTGGGCTGATTCAGTCGGTGTCTGTCATAGTTGAGGGGCGGGGCCAGCTAGGGGAAAATAATGCCGCGTCTTTCACTGTTCTAAGTAGGGACACATCATAGATCAAGCTAACTATCGTTGTTATATTATAATGTCAGAAAATTACATTGACACTGTTCCCTAAAGATAGTTTGGCAAAATTAACCAAACCAATACATATTGTATGACCACAAGACCCAAATTAACCCAATTAGAAGAAAAACATGAATATTTATTCCCTGGGGCTTTAAAGTGATCCATCCATATAGTTAGCTTGATCTAAGATGTGTCCCTATTCAGAATAGTGACAGACGTGGCAAATAGACTTTACTCGCGCGCGAGTTCCGTAAAAGCGCACAGCAAAACAATTTGCATGCATGGAGTTCCAGGCTGTGCACACGGCTCCTCGATTTCAACGTGCGTCGATTTAATTTTCTCTCACGATTTTTGGCATTGATATGCCGCCATACATACGCACATGTACATGCACACACACACACACACACACACACACACACACACACACCTACCGCTTGGCATACGCAGGGAAGACCACACGTCCTGAGCTCCCCAGTCAGGGGTAAGGGGGGGGCAGTTGATGACGGGGTACACCGTGTTGCCCGACATCACCGGACCGAGTCCATTACTCCGCCCGGCAGCAGCCACAAACACTGTTGGGATACCGTCACCTGACAAACACACAACAGGATAAAATCTCAAACCCAGAGCACCAGAGCACTGACAGCCCCCCTGTACTGCCCCCAATACCCCACCTCCAACCCCCATACCCCACCTCCAACCCCCACACCCCACCTTCATACTGGGCCTTGATGCTCAGGGTCTGGTCAGGGCCCTTGTGGGCGGAGGTGACCCGCAGGGAGCAGGGGACTCCATAGGCTGAGCAGGCAGCCCGGATCCTCTCACAGTGCGCCAGGTCCGATACGGAGCCCATCAGAACCACCACTCTGCCCTGAGCCTGTGGCACCAACAGCAGCTGCACACACACCACACACAGTGGAATAGGTCAATGGGTCTTTGAGGACAGTGTAAATTCTCTATCCTATGCTGACTGGGGTTGTGGAGTTTATTTAAACACCGATCCTGACACAATCTCTAACCTCAACTGCCTTGCGAAAGAATCTGTCCTGATATGGGGTCAGCAGTGAATGAACAGATATCTGTGGTCAAAGAGAAGTAAATGTTTTACAAACTGAAGGTCAGATCTGGAATGCAAGGTCACATGACCACAAGGATGAGTATGGTAGCGGCTGGCAGGATATTCATAAATGTTCTGTAATTAGGAACGCCTTCTCCATAAACTTGTCTGGTCAAAGAATTGTTCCTAAATACCTGTAAAAATGCTCATGCAACACGCTTTCCGCGCATTTTTAAAAGTGTTTCTATATTTACTCGTAATAGAATTCAGAAATTATATTAAAGGATAATAGGAATCATCCCATCATGGATAATTTTGATTGATAGGCTGGAGGCTATGGTCAGTTCAATGCAGTTTGTTCCTCACATACTCCTTTGTAGGGCCCGAGACTTGCGGGAGAGGGGGAAAGGGGGGTTTGCCTAGTGCCTTGTGAAAAGAAGAAACAGTAACATGCTTAATACAGGCTAAGAGACCCACAAGAGGATGCGCGCACAACCCTGGGACAGGAAGTGCATCACCATGACTGGCCCCTAATTAGGCACACTCGATCATCAATGATTAAACGCAAGTGTATGGAATAGTCTTAATTTTTTATCATTATTTGGCCCCCCCAGCGATTGATTGATTTGGTCTCCTCCAGCCCTGCTCTGCTTTGATTGGGTCTCCCCCACCCCTGCTCTGCATGATTGGGTCTCCCCCACCCCTGCTCTGCATGATTGGGTCTCCCCCACCCCTGCTCTGCTTTGATTGGGTCTCCTCCACCCCTGCTCTGCTTTGATTGGGTCTCCCCCACCCCTGCTCTGTGTGATTGGGTCTCCCCCACCCCTGCTCTGCATGATTGGGTCTCCCCCACCCCTGCTCTGCATGATTGGGTCTCCCCCACCCCTGCTCTGTGTGATTGGGTCTCCCCCACCCCTGCTCTGCATGATTGGGTCTCCCCCACCCCTGCTCTGCATGATTGGGTCTCCCCCACCCCTGCTCTGCATGATTGGGTCTCCTCCACCCCTGCTCTGCGTGATTGGGTCTCCTCCACCCCTGCTCTGCGTGATTGGGTCTCCTCCACCCCTGCTCTGCGTGATTGGGTCTCCTCCACCCCTGCTCTGCATGATTGGCTAAATTGAATAAATATGGCACAAACTGCTCAGCTAGAATAGTAAAAGTGTATTGTGGGTGGAGAAGAGTGCATTGTGGGTGGAGAAGAGTACCTCCACTCTCTCAGACACCCATTCAAAATTCCACTTCACCATCTGCATGGCCTCAGGTGTGACCTCCTTCAAATCCCTGTACACCTGCAGAAACAAACCTGTCATCATCAGCACCCGTCCAGGTTATGGACACAGAGCCCCGCCCAAACACCTGTAACCCACAGCCCCGCCCACAGCCAGGCCCACACACCTGTACTCCACAGCCTCACCCACCCATACACCCAGGCACACCCCTCACTTTGCAAGCAGTGTGCGAAAGAAATCCCGCAAAACTCTTTCCAAACTTTATTGTACGTCTCTTTGGATAAAAGCGTCTGCCAAATTACTGTAATGTAAATGTCAAGTGAGGAAGTAGTTTGTAATATTTTTAACATTTTTATTGAGAATATCAATCAGTTTACACATGACGATGGCTACAAAGCGTAGATTATGAATGAAGATTGAATTAACAACAATAAAAAGAGTAGTTCGTAATATGACCCTCTTGTACCATAGATATGCATATATGCTCTATGTCTTTTACGTTTTTACTTCCGGGTTTCTTACAGAAATTTTCAGATGAGTGCACAGTTCTGCAAATGAGAGTGCTCCAGAATTCCCTCAACAAAACCCCAGAAATAAGGGGTTCATCCTGGTATTACCCCATCCTCACACCTGCAACCCACAGCCTCGCACACACACCTGCATGCACAGCCTCGCACACACACCTGGATGCACAGCCTCGCACACACACACCTGCTTGTCTTTCTGCTGGCTGCGATCTCCTGCAGGCCACAGCCTCCATGAGTCGTTATCGATCACATCGGCCAAGACCACGTCCTTCGTCACCACGTTTACCCCAAACTCAATCTGTCAAATAGCCATAGCACACAAAGCAGGCCACTGCATCTTCAATTTTGATTAAAATACACATAATATACATACACATAATATACATACATGAAGCAATAATTCAGAACATGTGCTGAAAACAAATAAAACCATTAAAAATAAACATTTAAAACTTTTTGGAAAAAATTTGGAATTTAAAATTTTGTTGTTTGGTTTGAAACTGTCTCAAATCGCGTACTCGCACACTCCTAAAGTGCATTAAGAATCATACTTATGCAAGAACGCAGATCGCTTAAAGGGGAATTCCACCCAAAAATTATGTTTTGTTTGTAGAAAAGTAGCTCTCCTCCTGATTAAAATGAGCTCTCAGCCAACTTTCGACCTGTAGTGAGAGCAGAGATATAACCCCAAACTACTGTGCATGTACCAGGTACTTGCCTTAGAATGAACTACAACAGCCATAAAGCTTGACAACAGGTCGCCACACCCACTGAATGACGTTACAGAAGCGGAGGCCAAGTAGCTGAGCATTTTACTGCTAGTGTAGTGTCTGCCTGCCTGCCACGTTCAGAGACTCAGAGATTAGAGAGGCCACGTAACTCGCTGGCAAGTTAGCCACTAATGTAAGTTATACTGAGAAAATATCACCATCATTAGCTCACTCTCCAGAAAAACAGGGGAAATACGGCCCTTCATTTATCTACGTTTGGTATCGCGAAAACATTAGCTAGCCTAGCCAGAAGTCTAACACCAAAGCCCAGAGAGAAAGCCTGGCTAACTCAAATGACTGAAATGTAAGGGAAAAAGGTGCAATGGCATTCTTTAAGCATCAGGGGGCAGTGCTGAGGCACTGCTAAACAGAGTAGAATCTGGAAAAATAGGTGAATGGACCTACGTAAATGCTATAAAATTATCATCACAGTCGATTTAAAATATTTTCACGGAACTGGATTATTACTGCCAATGTTACACGGCCTAATGCTTATAATTAATACACAAATATAAGTCGACATTTAATCGATGGTTGTGTTATGATCTCACTCAAAACATTTCCACTCGCATTGATGCTACGCAATGTTGAGGAGTTCACCGGTTCATGAATTTTAATTCCCCGCAGCTCCTCAGTCAACGGTAGCCAACTAGTCAGTGGCTCTCACTTGCTCAGTAAAACCATATATTCTCTAGAAGCTTCTAGAAGATTTTTTTAAAAACCAGATTGTCTATAAGATACAAGGTGATGTACCGCCGGTACTAGCTAGTACTTTGTTCGTCCACATACTTGTCATTCTTGTGCTGTTATTAACAAATGATTTTGGCTGGCTGTGGGCCGTCCATCTTGTTTTGAGTCTCACGTCTAAAGTGCTAAAGTGGTCATGAATATTCATGACGAAATTTGCATTATTATTTTCCTAAAAGATTCAAGATTTCATTAATCTATGTTCCATGTTGGAAAATCAACCCGACCTCCCATTTCAGTATGAAATGCTTTTGTATCGACCACAGACCAATTAAACATATACAAAATATTAAACATATACAACGTCCTGCCACTTGATAGCCTTTTTTAAAACAGCCCTTAAGCAAAAAGCACCCTGTGCAACAGTGAAACACACACGGATGGTGTCTGTAAAAACAAACAAAACAACGCATTAATACAATAATCCATCTTCCTTCCAAAAAAAAAAAGTTAGCTACTATATCCTACTCCATGGCAAGATGTAGGCTACAGCAGGATTTTTCCTACATAGTAAATTCTTTGGCGGCCGGCAAAATGATTTCACGGACCGCCAAAGAGAAATCTTGACCCCCAAAATGACAATAATTGAGAAAACAGCAAATAAATCATATCCAAATTAATTCAATAAAAATTTTCGGGTTCAATATCGTCTTTCGGCCAGCAAATGGCAATATATATTATACTAGTCGCAGGACTGTACGTGCATATATGTCGCATGTGCTACGAAAAAAATCGGCCTGTGCGATAAATTAATTTACTGCAATAGCCTGTGTGTGAGAAAAAAAATTCCTTTTCTTTTGCGTGTGAAGTGAATCGATGCTCCTCGCTATTCTATTTGGAAGTTGTAGTCTATCGTGCGATTAAAAACCATGTCCCCGTCTGCATAGAGTCCATACATCCAACACCAAATCCCAGCGAACAATCCCCTTTTCCTCAGCGAGTCGAGCGAGCTCGCTATCCATCTGGGACACCGGGATGACGACAAAATGAAGAGGTATTTTAAAGTCTTAAATCAAAGTAAAGAAGGAGAAGTGCAAAACCAAACCCCCAAACGAGCCCCTGAGGAATCACTGCCAAATGAAAAGGGCGAAACGAGAAGATTTACAAGTACAATCTAGAGTGGAAAAAGGATTTCCCTCGACTAACTTATGACGAGATAAAGCAGCGCTGGTTCTGTTGCAAGTGCAGGGATGTAATTTACATGAAAACATTTGGACGTTTGCATCAACCTCTGACTCTGATCAGCCAGTAGCTGTGTAACGTTAGCTAGCTAGCTGGCACTCAAATAACGGCAATCAAACAAGCTTAACGTTTATTTGGGAACATGAGCTGGCGAGCATAACCAGTATGTTTGTATTTTTTGATTTTTTACAACTAACTTAGTCATTACCATTTCTCTTGAACGTTTGTATCACAATATACCTGACGGCCACCTCCATTTAATTCATTAGCATATTGATGGTGGACAATTCGAGGGAAACCAAGAAATCTTTGTCTTATATAACTATCACATTAACGTGTGTGTGTGAGAATAGATGTAGCTAACATTACAGATTAGCCTCTGTTAACCAATTTACGACATTTATTAATTTAGGACAGCTTGATCAGAGTGACCGTCATCTCCTACGTGCTCTATATCGCCATCTGGTGTTCTGAAACTACATAGTATACCTTTAATGGGAAAATGCATGTACATTCTACATTTTCCACCAAGAGCTACTAAACACCTTAAGCTCTGAACTCTGGATTTAGAAAGTCGACGGTCTGCTGAGTAGAAAGAGACATCAAGCAAAGTTTTTTTTATGTACAAAGCAAAATGTACTTGGCTATGGGGAAATGTATTGTAATAGCGCCCCTCTGGTGGGGGGCTCTGGTACATACATGGGTGACAGACAGACAGACAGACGCACACACGGGACTTCGTTGTGGTGGGGGACAAAAAGTGGCCAGCAGACATGCTAGATCTGTGACACATGCACACGCATGCACGCACACACAGTTTGTTGTTTTTGTTCTCTTATTAGTGATTTACACACTTTCTCAATTTAAAATAAAATTTTTTTGTATGATGATATGAATTTAAACTGAGATTTGCACTGCTAATTTGAAGTGTAACATATTGATGTCTTGTGTACAGTTATGTCCCTGCAATTTACCATTATGGGCAAATAAAGAAAAAATGTTTGTCTGAAAACATTTCTTGTTAAGTTTTGGATTTTGCGTGCCCTGTATGCAACATTCATGACCTTTTCCAGTCACATATCTGTAAGTGATGCACTGCACTACTTGTGGTTGTTTTTAGAGATTTTAGAGACGTTTTATACTCGTGCTACAAGTTTTTGGCCTGTGCTACAAAACTATCAAGTAGCACCAGTGCTATGTGCAAAAAAAGTTAACGTACAGCCCTGAGTCGCCTTCAAGATGTCAGTACGACTTCTGTCTGACGAGTAGAAGAAGCATAGAACCAGACTGTATAGAAATGCGGCTCAGCTATTCTGTGGCAGAGTGCGACCTAAATCTTTGGGGCGACTCGGTAGAAAGACATAGCGTGCGCAGCGAGTTGGATGGAACATACTCCAATTTTGAATTAGGCTGCCTTTGAAGCCCTAACATTTGAAAAGGTAAAAGCTTTAACCTGATCCACGTTGGCGCCTCATACTATAGTGGTAGACGTATCGGTCCCAATTACAGTATTCATGTTTGTCTTAAATTATAAACTAGGCTACAGCTTTAATAAAACCAGCAGGATTGATACAGTGCAATAAAATAAGACTGTGCTATTAATAGCCCAAAGTGCTTACGACCCTCGTCTTGCCACAGCCACAGACTGTAAAATGCATAAAATGCACCGTTTACAAAAAAATCTTGTTCAGATACAGCTAGAAACAATAATATTTTTTTTAAACGTTGTAAAAATAGGCCTAAGCATTTTACTGGCTACCTGATGCACTTTCGGTTTAGAAGACGCCTCAGTTCATAGCTATAGCCTAAATACACTGCTCAAAAAAATG
The DNA here is from genome assembly GCA_022702515.1 of Ilyophis sp. 1 JC-2022. Lineage (NCBI taxonomy): Eukaryota > Metazoa > Chordata > Actinopteri > Anguilliformes > Synaphobranchidae > Ilyophis > Ilyophis sp. 1 JC-2022. Next base: position 147,318,400 of record CM040403.1, on the reverse strand, counting down.
AAGGGAACACTTAATCATCACAGTATAACACCAAGTCAATTAAACCAAACCGGTCATGCTTAAGGGAACACTTAATCATCACAGTATAACACCAAGTCAATTAAACCAAACCGGTCATGCTTAAGGGATCACTTAATCATCACAGTATAACACCAAGTCAATTAAACCAAACCGGTCATGCTTAAGGGATCACTTAATCCTCACAGTATAACACCAAGTCAATTAAACCAAACCGGTCATGCTTAAGGGATCACTTAATCATCACAGTATAACACCAAGTCAATTAAACCAAACCGGTCATGCTTAAGGGAACACTTAATCATCACAGTATAACACCAAGTCAATTAAACCAAACCGGTCATGCTGGATGATGTTGCAGGCAGCATAACATTCACCACGGCGTCTCCAAACTCTTTCAAGTCTGTCACATGTGCTCAGTGTGAACCTGCTCTCATCTGTGAAGAGAACAGGGCGCCAATGGCGAACCTGCCAATTCTGGTGTTCTCTGGCAAATGCCAATCCAGCTGCACGGTACTGGGCTGTGAGCACAGGTCCCACTACAGGACGTTGGGCCCTCATGCCACCCTCATGGAGTCTGTTTCTGACAGCTTGGTCAGAAACATGCACACGAGTAGCCTGCTGGAGGTCATTTTGTAGGGCTCTGGCAGTGCTCCTTCTCGCACAAAGGAGCAGATACCAGTCCTGCCGCTGGGTTGTTGCCCTTCTACGGCCCTGTCCAGCTCTCCTCGTGTCATGGCCCGTCTCCCGGCATCTCCTCCACGCTCTTGAGATTGTGCTGGGAGACACAGGAAACCTTCTTGCGACGGCACGTATAGATGTGCCATCCTGGAGGAGCTGGACTACCTGTGCAACCTGAATTGGCTGCAGGTACCGCCTCATGCTACCAGTAGTGACAAGGGCACTAGCAAAATGCAAAACTAGAGAAAAATCAGTCAGAAAGAATAAGGAGAGAGACATGGTCTGTGGCCACCACCTGCAAAACCATTTACTTTTTGGGGGTTGTCTTGCTGTTGCCTCTCCTGTCCATCTGGTGTCACTTTCATTTGCACCAAAGCAGGTGAAATTGATTCACAATCGTTTACGCTTCCTAACTGGACAGATCGATATCCCAGAAGTTTAATTGACTTGGTGTTCTACGGTGTTGATTAAGTGTTTCCTTTCATTTCTTTGACCAGTGTATGTTAACGAAACCAAATCTTACCTGTAGACTATATGCAGCTACCACTGTGTTGCCTGAAGAGCTTCTTGTTACGTTTCGCTAAAGTCCCGTACAGTCTATTCACATTTCCACAGGGACCTACCGCATTTAGGGCTGAAATAACAGCAACGTAGACGATGTAAAAACACACTTTTGTACGTTTTTTTTGCCATTTTTTTTCTCTTGTAGCTACACTTATTTTGTATTTCTGTTTTAGAGTGGTTTATTTTTCCATTTGTTTTCTATCAAAATAGCCTAAATGGTGTAATATTCAAATATTCAAAAAGCTTCAAGGACCTTTGATTTCTAAAATCTAACTTCTAGACACAACCCAACTGGTACTTTACAACCAAAGCCTACATGGGCTCTTTGTACTCCAAAAACTGTATTTACGGTAAAATGAATGCAAAATTATTGTGCGCTCGCATACGTACCGCCAAGGCCCATTTCTCTGCCAGGGAAAACCCAGCTACAGGGAATCAAGGAATACCGGAGGAGTTCCACTCTGTAACCGTCCCTACCTTGATCTGTGGTCCCTATTCAGAACAGTGATCTGCAGGCACCCAGCTACAGGGAACCAGGGAATACCGGAGGAGTTCCACTCTGTAACCGTCCCGACCTTGTTCTGTGGTCCCTATTCAGAACAGTGATCTGCAGGCACCCAGCTACAGGGAATCAGGGAATACCGGAGGAGTTCCACTCTGTAACCGTCTCGACCTTGTTCTGTGGTCCCTATTCAGAACAGTGATCTGCAGGCACCCAGCTACAGGGAACCAGGGAATACCGGAGGAGTTCCACTCTGTAACCGTCCCGACCTTGTTCTGTGGTCCCTATTCAGAACAGTGATCTGCAGGCACCCAGCTACAGGGAACCAGGGAATACCGGAGGAGTGCCACTCTGTAACCGTCCCTACCTTGATCTGTGGTCCCTATTCAGAACAGTGATCTGCAGGCACCCAGCTACAGGGAACCAGGGAATACCGGAGGAGTTCCACTCTGTAACCGTCCCGACCTTGATCTGTGGTCCCTATTCAGAACAGTGATCTGCAGGCACCCAGCTACAGGGAATCAGGGAATACCGGAGGAGTTCCACTCTGTAACCGTCCCGACCTTGATCTGTGGTCCCTATTCAGAACAGTGATCTGCAGGCACCCAGCTACAGGGAATCAGGGAATACCGGAGGAGTTCCACTCTGTAACCGTCCCGACCTTGATCTGTGGTCCCTATTCAGAACAGTGATCTGCAGGCACCCAGCTACAGGGAACCAGGGAATACCGGAGGAGTGCCACTCTGTAACCGTCCCGACCTTGTTCTGTGGTCCCTATTCAGAACAGTGATCTGCAGGCACCCAGCTACAGGGAACCAGGGAATACCGGAGGAGTGCCACTCTGTAACCGTCCCGACCTTGTTCTGTGGTCCCTATTCAGAACAGTGATCTGCAGGCACCCAGCTACAGGGAATCAGGGAATACCGGAGGAGTGCCACTCTGTAACCGTCCCGACCTTGTTCTGTGGTCCCTATTCAGAACAGTGATCTGCAGGCACCCAGCTACAGGGAACCAGGGAATACCGGAGGAGTTCCACTCTGTAACCGTCCCGACCTTGTTCTGTGGTCCCTATTCAGAACAGTGATCTGCAGGCAGCAATTCTTCCATTGCTGGCTCCACCTACTTGCTATGTAATTTACATGCCCACTTGAAAACAGTGTAGTCTATCAAAAATGAGGAAGTGGTAGAGGTATATGTCAAAATGATATACCTCTACCAAATTTTCTACTTTATATTCAAATAACTTGGTACAGATTTTTTTTGGTCAGCCACAAAGAAAGACTTAATTAGCTGTGCCTTGATCTGTTCAATAAGATTAATGTTTTTGGGTGGAATTGCCCTTTAAAATCCTGACAACCTGTAGTTGTACTACAACGTCATAACTCTTCTGATGAAAAAGTTAGACTGGTTAGACTGCAAGTGATATCTGATATCTATGCTACAGCAGAAAACATAGTTGGTTATAGCTACATATTTGTGGTGAAGGGATGTTGGTATAGTTTTATTTATAAAGTAGACTGAGGAAATGCTTAGCGGTATATAGCCTATATTAATGTATTTAGTTTTTATTTTAAGTAAAGTTTGGTCCATGCTTACAGAATGATTAGTGATATTAATCCGATTTAAAAATCATACTTATTTTATGCATCATGTAGGCTATGGTACTCCCAAAAGTAAAAGACAAATTTCAAGATAATTTATGGGATTTAGGCTACCCTGTTTCAGATGTTTTACAGAGGTGATTTAAATTTGAATCTGAAACGAATCGGGTAACTATCACATTTACATTAGAAAAAGGAGATGGATCAAGCCACATTTTACTCTTTTTCACCAGAACCCTAACCTTCATATCCACCAGGGGGCAGTATTAAAGCCCTTACCTTCATATCCACCAGGGGGCAGTATTAATGCCCTTAACTTCATATCCACCAGGGGGCAGTATTAAAGCCCTTACCTATATATCCACCAGGGGGCAGTATTAAAGCCCTTACCTTCATATCCACCAGGGGGCAGTATGAAAGGCCCTTACCTTCATATCCACCAGGGGGCAGTATTAAAGCCCTTACCTATATATCCACCAGGGGGCAGTATGAAAAGCCCTTACCTTCATATCCACCAGGGGGCAGTATTAAAGCCCTTACCTATATATCCACCAGGGGGCAGTATTAAAGCACTTACCTTCATGTCCACCAGGGTGCAATTCTGTGTAGCCCACGCTCTCTCCAGAATCTCAAAGATGGCCACGGTGCTGTGGCTCATAACGTCAATCTCACAGCGGCCGATGTTAAGCCCAGAGAAACAGAACTTTGCCTCCAGAAGCTGTTCCTCTGACCACTGGGGGTCATTGTTGGCATCATCCTGAAAAAAAAGAACCATGTAAAAGTGGCAGTCATACAGCCGCATACATATTACATACAGTATATACATAGTAATGCTATGATGCGCTATAACAACATACAGGGTGGCATAACAGTGTTAGGGTCACAGGGTGGTGTAACAGTGTTAGTGTCACAGGGTGGTGTAACAGTGTTAGGGTCACAGGGTGGTGTAACAGTGTTAGTGTCACAGGGTGGTGTAACAGTGTTAGGGTCACAGGGTGGTGTAACAGTGTTAGGGTCACAGGGTGGTGTAACAGTGTTAGTGTCACAGGGTGGTGTAACAGTGTTAGGGTCACAGGGTGGTGTAACAGTGTTAGTGTCACAGGGTGGTGTCACAGGGTGGTGTAACAGTGTTAGGGTCACAGGGTGGTGTAACAGTGTTAGGGTCACAGGGTGGTGTAACAGTGTTAGTGTCACAGGGTGGTGTAACAGTGTTAGTGTCACAGGGTGGTGTAACAGTGTTAGTGTCACAGGGTGGTGTAACAGTGTTAGGGTCACAGGGTGGTGTAACAGTGTTAGGGTCACAGGGTGGTGTAACAGTGTTAGGGTCACAGGGTGGTGTAACAGTGTTAGTGTCACAGGGTGGTGTAACAGTGTTAGGGTCACAGGGTGGTGTAACAGTGTTAGGGTCACAGGGTGGTGTAACAGTGTTAGGGTCACAGGGTGGTGTAACAGTGTTAGGGTCACAGGGTGGTGTAACAGTGTTAGGGTCACACAGGAGTATATAGCAGACTGGGGAGAGTTTTCAGATCACACTACATGTCTGATTGCGGAGGATGGGCTTCCCTCTATTGCCGGTTTTGTCCAGGGATTTTTTTTGCTTTTCCCACTGTGGAGTTTGTTACCTCAGTTGCAAATTTTTAGGGGTTCAGGCCTGGTTTTTGTACTGCTGAATTTCAACTGTTGTGTCTCTAAAAAGTGCTTACAAATAAAATTTAATTGACTGAATGGCAGGAGGGTGCATACCTTAAAGAACATCTCAATCTTGAGAGGGGAAAACCTGTACCCCTCCTTCACCCCAGGGTTCCTCTTCAGGAAGGAGCCAGTCGCCACTCTCCTGCACACCCACTCGATGGGGATCATCTCACAATGAGCCGCCACAAACGCTGTGTCCGAGTACTGCTTTATGAAGGCCGTCTTTATCCCTGACCAAACACAAAGCAGTGCCATGCATGTTACGCGCGGCAGAGACGATAATGGCTTGCATTTATACTGTACTTTTATCACACTCAAAGCGCTTTTAAACTGATGAGGGGGAAACTCTCAACCACCAGCATTGTGAACCATTTTTAGCCAATTAAACTGGGGTATGATTAAGTGGCAGAAAGAGCAGAAAGGTTGAAAGAGCCAGGTTATGAATTTAGCCAGGACACCAGGGAAACCCCTACTCTTTCCGATGATTGTTCTGGGTTCTTTCACGACCACAGTGAGTCAGGACCCCAGTTTAACGTCTCATCCGAAAGACGCTGTCTCCTACAGCACGGAGTCCCCATCACTGCACCCGGGTTTAGCGGTGCACCGGGGCACAGGGGTTTAGCGGTGCACCGGGGCACAGGGGTTTAGCGGTGCACCGGGGCACAGGGGTTTAGCGGTGCACCGGGGCACAGGGGTTTAGCGGTGCACCGGGGCACAGGGGTTTAGGGATGCACCGGGGCACAGGGGTTTAGGGATGCACCGGGGCACAGGGGTTTAGGGATGCACCGGGGCACAGGGGTTTAGGGATGCACCGGGGCACAGGGGTTTAGGGATGCACCGGGGCACAGGGGTTTAGGGATGCACCGGGGCACAGGGGTTTAGGGATGCACCGGGGCACAGGGGTTTAGGGATGCACCGGGGCACAGGGGTTTAGTGATGCACCGGGCACAGGGGTTTAGGGATGCATTGCAGTGTGATGTGCTTCAGGGTTAATGCAGTGCCAGGAGCTCTGGGTGGAATAGATATATCTGCCTAATGAACAGGAATCTGCGGGGTCACACGCAAGGCCTTCCCAGTTCCGCCAACATGATGAGGAGCACATGGACTGCACTTACTCATGATGAGGAGCACATGGACTGCACTTACTCATGATGAGGAGCACATGGACTGCACTTACTCATGATGAGGAGCACATGGACTGCACTTACTCAATCTCCTAAATTACTAAAGCACGCAAGCTGTGTCTCATTACTTCACTTAGTATTCGCCTACCAGCGTCAGATTCTAGGTCAAACAGAAGATTAAAATTGCACATTGCAGCATTCTGCTAAGAGTTATAGGAAGAGTGTCAAGCTGTGCGTTGTGCATTTGAAACGCATGATTAAAGCCTTCAGAACTCGCTTCACTAAAATAACAGACCTGCGGGAAAGTTTTCCCACAGGCCCATTAGCATATCTGTAGCCTGTCTTTGTGATTGTACTGATTCATGCCATTCATGCCAAAAGGAGCACTGGTTGCTGGGTCCAGTGACAGGCCCGACTGCTCACCAGCCTCCTGGAGTAGTCTGAACACACAGCTGGTGGTCTTGTTGGCAATGGCGGCTTTCCCCTCCATTTGATCTTTGCGCACTGCATTTCCCGCGGTGATCTGGTCCTTGGACTGCACCAGCACATGACCCGACTGGTCCGGGAGCTCGTAGATCTCTTTAGTCTTCCCCTCGTTCAGCTTCTTACCAGTCTTAAGCTCTTCACCATAAAACGAACAATTAGCAATGCAGCAAAATGCTGTACAGTCCCGTACGGAAACCAAAGACAACTTTACAAACTATACAGAGAACAATTAACGCAACAAACAGTGCTTTTTCTACAGTTTTCCACCGGGTAAATTGGGCAATTTCCGGCAACATCGGTCTCCGAATTTCACCATTAATTTTCAATTAAATTTTTAATTATCAATTTTAGCATTCATATAAAATACATCTATCCAATGGAAGACGGAATTATCATTGTGACGTCACCGCAGTGATTATATTTCCAATAACGCACTCATGATCTATTGCTTAATTAAATTGAAAATTACGTAATACACAGCAAAGCTACGGTCCGGACAAAAAATGAATAAATCTCTACCTTAAATATATCTTTAAATCATTCGGTTAAATATTATTCCATCTATATTACGCAGACAATACCCCGTGTGAAATATTTCAAATAAAAAGGTAGCTACTCTTCTGTAATATTTTATGAAGACACTCAAACCTTTTTAATAAAGTTTTTAATAAAATAGACAAAATACCACTGCAATGAGCGTTCATAACACGGGTCTAAGCAATCGGCTTTTTCCATGTTCACCTTTGTACCAGTTCAATAGACTTTCTGCATATGATCAGTTCGGGAGAGTCGCATGTAAAGTGACAAACTTCCATAGACCTATGAAAGCTACCATTGGGGAATATTCACCGATTATTAAATACAGTCTAAACTCAAATTAGGTTACGTGAAATGTACCAACTTTAAAGTAGAATTAAAATATGAGTAGCTAAGCTTTTACAACTAAGTCGAATCAACTTTATGTACCGTAATTTTAATCCAAAGAAAGTTAGCCTGCAACGCATGTGCGGAACTGATTTCTACCAAAGACTTATGGCACTTTTCAAACTAATTTTAAGAGCTGAAGCTATAGCCTACTTAACGGGAGCATTAAAAACAATGCGTTTTACAGTCTAGATGGCTATGGGTTGTAGTTTCGCATTTACCATCATCCAGCTGCACACTTACATACATTAAAGTAGCGCCGCGGATAGCATTCTTGCTCATTTACCAACCTGACAAACTTAGCTAGTTAACTACGTCCCTTACAATGAGAAATACAGAGCACGCAAGTCCAAGTCCAGCTAACTTTGTTCCGATCTTAACGGATACGTTATTTACCTGCATCTCAATGCCACGGTTCAGCCCGTTATAGAAGCAAATACTTCATTAAGACATGGACTATAGCGAGTGAATGAATGAGTGAGCAAAATAAACAAGTTAATAAATAAATAAGTAAATACCTGATGCCGACGCCATTTCAGTTGAAGGTCTGTGTTCCTGTAAAAACATTTGTGTAAGTTTCAGCCGATGCATTTGTCAAATGCGATTTACAATCAAATAATCACCTTACCAGAGACGCGAGAGAAGAAGACACACGAACAGCCTGCGCTGAAATAACCCCGAAACTACTGAAGTTCAGCTACACCCTGAAAATGAGCACAACCTCCAACTCATTGGATTCAGAAAACAAGGCCAGTCACAATGCTGTGGTCCAATCCACGTGGAGGGCACGTTATTTTAGAAGTGATGCAATTATATACCCTACAAGCAAGTGGTTAATAATCTACATAAAACTAAATTGCAACAAAAAACATACTACAGTGAGTTTCCTTGCGACTGTGTTAGCTAGCAAGCTAAGCGAAGAAAAGTTGAATGAAGACGCACGTTGAGATTAAACCAAATCTACTTTTGAGGTAAATCAATATTCAATCGATAGCTCTCGAGTACGTCATTGAAAATGGACACTATCTTGGCGAATCAACATTTGGTAATATACTAACTACTTAAAATGACACAACAATGCGCACTGAAAACACGATTCATTGTAGGATGCAACGAGTGACTGCTGATAACGTCCCCTACGTTTATAGTTGGTTGAGCCATTCTCTCTTGTGTTGCTATGTCCGGAATCACACGTGTGTTGATGCCATAGCTGTGTACCAGCGCCTTACTATCGGGTCATCATTTTAACTCTGTGAGTATTCATAAACACTTATAGATCCGTCCGGTGAAGTGGTCAGAAGTTGGGAATGGAGTTCGAGGAGTCGGGCATCGGAGAGGAATGCGGGGTGTTCGGATGCGTGGCTGCGGGCGAGTGGCCAACTCAGTTGGAGGTTGCCCAGATTTTAACTTTGGGACTAGTGGCGCTCCAGCACAGGTAAGATATTTCATTTTATGAAAATTGGACGTAATGTAAGTTAACGATTTATAATATCTGGCTATGTTTGGTTGAGTTATCCAGCTTTTTACATTTTTCTCCGTCCAAAACAAACTAGTTTCTAAAGAAGCTCTTTGGATGAACATTACCGCGCGATATTACAGTTGGCAGCACGGTCGTTAAGTTGTAGCCTATCAATCAAGATAAAAAATGTACCGCTAACACGGCAAAGTTGCTCCTCTGAAGAGGTCAGCTGTTGACATTTAGCTAGACAGCCCACAACCTTTACATTGCAAGTCAGCTCGATAACGTTACTTTACTGATTGGCGTATTGTTCTGCAGCAAAGACAACACAATGGTTTCTGATACGTTGTCTCATCCACAGGACAATATAAGTAAAACCTTATCTGTTATGAGCTGCTGGCAACATGGTTCACAAATTTCCATTTAACTTTTTTTTGTTCTTCAAGAAGTCTGACCTCCCCAAACATCATTCTGCATTAACACACACACACACACACACACACACACACACACACACACACACACACACACACACACACTCACTCACTCACTCGCTCACACGCTCACACGCTCACACACTCACACACACGCACTCAACATGGTTTGACTGGGGGAGGGGGTGGTAGTTGCAGAGCAGTAACTCCCCATTTTTTTTACCCGCTGTATATTGTGTCCAAAGGTGCTGGTAATTTAGTGTTATGAATAAAATGTGATATTTCACCCCTGGCTGGGGGGTTCTGTATTGGTGTATTTTTAGCTGAATGACAGCATGTTTTTCTCTACGTTTGGACCCCCATGGTACCCCTGGGTTTACTCACGTGTTTCTGTGCCAGTGGGACAGAAGGATCCGTGGAATGCACTGAGTTTATCTGTATTATTGGAATATATTGACCTGGTTCTTCTTTACACTGAAAATCCACAATTTCCAGTGCAGAGCAGTCAACACTTTGGTTGTCTTTGTCCAGTTTGTGTAAACCTCGTTTAGAGGGCACACTCCACTCTAAAACAAACAAAAATAATCTAATTGATCAAAAGACAAGTAATATACATTTTTAAGTCATTAATGCAGTCTGCATGCTGCATGGATGTTGCATGGGTGTTGCAATGCTGCATGGATGTTGCATGGGTGTTGCAATGCTGCATGGATGTTGCATGGGTGTTGCAATGCTGCATGGATGTTGCATGGGTGTTGCAATGCTGCATGGATGTTGCATGGGTGTTGCAATGCTGCATTGATGTTCCATGGGTGTTGCAATGCTGCATGGATGTTCCATGGGTGTTGCAATGCTGCATGGATGTTGCATGGGTGTTGCAATGCTGCATGGATGTTCCATGGGTGTTGCGTGGTGATTTATTAAAACTCAGTTTTATTCGAGACTTCTGCAATATGCTTACACACATTGCATGTAATTCAATTCCTCACTTACACGCACACACACATTTGTGCACTAATTTCTCTGTAAGCATGATGAGTCATCAGACCTCCTGACCACGTGAACCTGGTCTGCTTTTCCCTGAGAGATTCACAGGATCTGAATTGGAAATGTTTGTCCCTTAATGTGGAGTTTAATTATATAAGTTTTAACATAAAGGAAAATCATAGAAACCTTTACACTAAGATGGAGATGGGCCATGTGATCACTGGCACAGTTTCAGCCATAATGCGCCTTTGGGTCATGTGATCACTGGCACAGTTTTAGCCATAATGCGCCTTTTCACACAGACCTTGGACATCGTGCAGATTAGTTAGTCCAGGTATGATTGCTAACCAGCTAACATGCTAACCAGTGTTGTTAGCTTTAAAAAGCCTTGATTAGCTTTAATGATACTTCTTGTGACTATGTTGAAGTAGTACTGCAGTTAAAATACATAATATTTTCCCCAATACATCTTTGTGGCCTATTTCAGCTTTCTGCTGGCATGTTGTGGTATGGGTTTGTGTCCACCGTGTGATAAGTCCTGAAAAATCCTGCGGTAACCACGGTTACATCATGTCAGTGATTAACATTAATGCACTAGCCTGTAAATGAACGCCTGTCCAATCATTTGATAAACTGTGACGTGAGTTTTTTGGGTACATCACCAACCCCTACATTAACTTGAGCAGGGCTCTGAATACCTTCATCTGAAGCCTCTCTCTTCAGGGTTCTCTCGGAGCCAGAGTTAGGGGTCCCTGTGGGGTGAAAGCCAGGGTTAGGGGTCCCTGTGGGGTGAAAGCCAGAGTTAGGGGTCCCTGTGGGGTGAAAGCCAGGGTTGGGGGTTCCTGTGGGGTGAAAGCCAGAGTTAGGGGTCCCTGTGGGGTGAAAGCCAGAGTTAGGGGTCCCTGTGGGGTGAAAGCCAGGGTTGGGGGTTCCTGTGGGGTGAAAGCCAGGGTTGGGGTTCTCTGTGGGGTGAAAGCCAGAGTTAGGGGTCCCTGTGGGGTTGAAGCCAGGGTTGGGGGTCCCTGTGGGGTTGAAGCCAGGGTTGGGGGTCCCTGTGGGGTGAAAGCCAGAGTTAGGGGTCCCTGTGGGGTGAAAGCCAGGGTTGGGGATTCTCTGTGGGGTGAAAGCCAGAGTTAGGGGTCCCTGTGGGGTTGAAGCCAGGGTTGGGGGTCCCTGTGGGGTGAAAGCCAGAGTTAGGGGTCCCTGTGGGGTGAAAGCCAGGGTTGGGGTTCTCTGTGGGGTGAAAGCCAGAGTTAGGGTTTTGATTGGTCACATTGTATGTTTGTGGAGCCCCTCTGGAGGTTGGCTTTCTAATGATGAAGTACCCTATGTGCTCACAATAGGATTACCTGTGTTTTGGTTACATGTGCAGGTGTAGGCAGTGCATTAACTTTAATCTCTTTTCCATAAAATAAGAGAAAAAACAGTAACCATACTGTGTCAACTCATAAGGCATAGTAAGTGTCTCCACTACCTATGTTACCTGTGCAGGCTTCGGCTGTGTCCGAATCAGAGCCCTATCTACTGCATCCTGTCTCCTGTGTCAGAATCAGAGCCCTATCTACTGCATCCTGTCTCCTGTGTCAGAATCAGAGCCCTATCTACTGCATCCTGTCTCCTGTGTCAGAATCAGAGCCCTATCTACTGCATCCTGTCTCCTGTGTACAGTGTAGTGTCCAAATCAGAGCCCTATCTACTGCGTCCTGTCTTCTGTGTACAGTGTACTGTGTCCAAATCAGAGCCCCATCTACTGCCTCCTGTCTCTTGTGTCTGAATCAGAGCCCTATCTACTGCGTCCTGTCTTCTGTGTATAGTGTACTGTGTCCAAATCAGAGCCCCATCTACTGCATCCTGTCTCCTGTGTCAGAATCAGAGCCCTATCTACTGCGTCCTGTCTTCTGTGTACAGTGTACTGTGTCCAAATCAGAGCCCTATCTACTGCGTCCTGTTTCCTGTGTTTGAATCGGAGCACTATCTACTGCGTCCTGTTTCCTGTGTTTGAATCGGAGCCCTATCTACTGCGTCCTGTTTCCTGTGTTTGAATCAGAGTCCTATTTAGTGCGTCCTGTCTCCTGTGTACAGTGTAATCTGTCCAAATCAGAGCACTATCTAATGCGTCCTGTCTCCTGTGTACAGTGTACTGGCAGATGTGTGCTGTTTAATATGTGCTGTTTGGTACATGAAAAAAAATACTATATATCCTCCATACTATTTTCCAACCGTACTGTGGAAGTGTTGTAAGACGTCCCATCCTTGCCCGGCCATGTCACCTGTTGTTTTTGTTGTTATTGAAGGAAAACGTCAGCGAAGCTGCGACATATGTTTACAACAAAGCTGCGCTTATGTGACCAAAATGTTTGTGTACTTCTTGAAGTGTGCCCCGAATATACTCAGCGAAACCCCGGAAGTAAGTATATCATACGGGGGTTTTAAGTATATTGCATTTAGAGAAAATCTTGCTTACTTAACTACTTTTACGTCCTGTCTACTTAATAAGAATACTCAATAGTATGGAAGGGTGCTGATTATGACACAGCTCTGGTTACCTGTGCAGGTGTGGGCTGTAGGGTGTGGCTTAGTTATCTGTGCAGGTGTGGGCTGTAGGGTGTGGCTTAGTTATCTATACAGGTGTGAGCTGTAGGGTGTGGCTTAGTTACCTGTGCAGGTGTGGGCTGTAGGGTGTGGCTTAGTTATCTGTACAGGTGTTGGCTGTAGGGTGTGGCTTAGTTATCTGTGCAGGTGTGAGCTGTAAGGTGTGGCTTAGTTATCTGTGCAGGTGTGAGCTGTAAGGTGTGGCTTAGTTATCTGTACAGGTGTGGGCTGTAGGGTGTGGCTTAGTTACCTGTGCAGGTGTGGGCTGTAGGGTGTGGCTTGGTTTCCTGTGCAGGTGTGGGCTGTAAGGTGTGGCTTAGTTACCTGTGCAGGTGTGGGCTGTAGGGTGTGGCTTGGTTTCCTGTGCAGGTGTGGGCTGTAGGGTGTGGCTTAGTTATCTGTGCAGGTGTGGGCTGTAGGGTGTGGCTTAGTTATCTGTACAGGTGTGGGCTGTAGGGTGTGGCTTAGTTATCTGTGCAGGTGTGGGCTGTAGGGTGTGGCTTAGTTACCTGTACATGTGTGGGCTGTAGGGTGTGGCTTAGTTATCTGTGCAGGTGTGGGCTGTAGGGTGTGGCTTAGTTACCTGTGCAGGTGTGGGCTGTAGGGTGTGGCTTAGTTACCTGTGCAGGTGTGGGCTGTAGGGTGTGGCTTAGTTATCTGTGCAGGTGTGGGCTGTAAGGTGTGGCTTAGTTATCTGTACAGGTGTGGGCTGTAGGGTGTGGCTTGGTTTCCTGTGCAGGTGTGGGATGTAGGGTGTGGCTTAGTTACCTGTGCAGGTGTGGGCTGTAGGGTGTGGCTTAGTTATCTGTGCAGGTGTGGGCTGTAAGGTGTGGCTTAGTTATCTGTAGAGGTGTGGGCTGTAGGGTGTGGCTTAGTTATCTGTACAGGTGTGGGCTGTAGGGTGTGGCTTAGTTACCTGTGCAGGTGTGGGCTGTAAGGTGTGGCTTAGTTATCTGTACAGGTGTGGGCTGTAGGGTGTGGCTTAGTTATCTGTGCAGGTGTGGGCTGTAGGGTGTGGCTTAGTTACCTGTACAGGTGTGGGCTGTAGGGTGTGGCTTAGTTATCTTTGCAGGTGTTGGCTGTAGGGTGTGGCTTGGTTTCCTGTGCAGGTGTGGGCTGTAGGGTGTGGCTTAGTTACCTGTGCAGGTGTGGGCTGTAGGGTGTGGCTTGGTTTCCTGTGCAGGTGTGGGCTGTAGGGTGTGGCTTAGTTACCTGTGCAGGTGTGGGCTGTAGGGTGTGGCTTGGTTTCCTGTGCAGGTGTGGGCTGTAGGGTGTAGCTCCTCTCCTTCCAGTTACCTCCCCCCGTGCGGGGTATGTGGTATGGCACATTTTTCTAGCTTCTCCTTTGAGTTTGGAGGAAGAGAGTTTTTTGTTTTGTTTTTTGCCCTTTCTTCCTCTCTCCTCTCTCTCAAAAAAAAAAACGGTGGGGTTGTGGGTGTGGTGGTGGGCGGCGTGCGTGCGTGTGGTGTGTGTGTTTGGTGTTCTTTGTACTTGGCTTTGCTGTGTTTTTTTTCGCGTTTTTTTTACGTTGTTGCTGCTAGCTGGAGGAGGATGTGTGCTGAGATCTCTCTTTCGTTGTGTGGCGTTCTCTAGCTTCTTCCGCACTGGCTCCTCTGCCCAAATGGCGATTAGCGCTTGCACCTCCTCCTCCTTCCAGTTCCTCCCCCCGTCCGCCCCGCCCGTGCAGCGCCGTGCAGGGCTCCAGTACAGAGGGGCGGGGTTACCTGTGACAGGAAGAGATCAGAGGCTCAGACACAACACCCCCCCAAAGTAGGAGCACCCAATCACACGCCAGCCTGCAATGGGGGGGCCCAATCACACCCAGCCTGCAGTGGGAGCACCCAATCACACACCAGCCTGCAGTGGGAGCACCCAATCACACACCAGCCTGCAGTGGGAGCACCCAATCACACACCAGCCTGCAGTGGGAGCACCCAATCACACACTAGCTTGGTCGGTGATGGACTCTGATACGCGCTGCGTTCAGACTGTTTTATTTTGTGGTCTTACCCTGCTTAATGGGCGTGGCCTGGTCTCTCTCAGGTCCTCTCCCTGTTCCCCTCAGGTCCCGGCCCTGTTCGATGGCGTCCACCTGGCTGTAGAACTTCATGCGTTTGTTGCGTGAGCTGCGGGCGTTCTTGTAGTCGTATTTGAGGTTTTTGTATTTTGTGCGACACTGTCTCCAGCTTCGCTCCACGCCGAGGCGCTGCAGCCGTCCTGACATCTCCAGGAAGATGCTTTTATTTCGCGCTGCGCTGCGTAGCTCCTCCCTCCGGTCTGCCCAGGTGTGCAGCAGCGCATGCACCTCCTCATCTGTCCAGTACTTCCTCACCTCCGCCTCTATGTGCTCCACCTCTTTACCTGGGGAACAGGAGCCCCCTCTCCTTTCAAACATCACAGGAGCTGAGTGAGAAAGAGACTGCAGATGTGATTTAGCAGCACGAGTGCACACCCTCCTAAATCAAATGTGCAAGTGCACACCCTCCTAAATCAAATGTGCAAGTGCACACCCTCCTAAATCAAATGTGCAAGTGCACACCCTCCTAAATCAAATGTGCAAGTGCACACCCTCCTAAATCAAATGTGCAAGTGCACACCCTCCTAAATCAAATGTGCAAGTGCACACCCTCCTAAATCAAATGTGCAAGTGCACACCCTCCTAAATCAAATGTGCAAGTGCTCAATTACAGGGTAAATGGGGAGTTTACTTCCAAAGGACCAAAAGTGGGTGTGTATGTACATGTGAAAAGTAGATTGTGAGAAAAATGAGTTGGAGGGAGAGAGATGGATAGTGTGTATGTGTGCGCGTATACGTTACCTGGCCTGATTGTGGCTTTAAAATGGCGCCTCTCTCCCTGATTGGTTGTACTGGGTTCCTCTCCTTCCTGCAGCTGTGCTGCAGTTGTGTCCGCAGGAACCGGGATGGAGGTCATGGCCCAGCCGTGCTACTACTCCACACGAGGGGCAGACTACACCGCTCTGCCCAGCACCTCCTTACCTGCTGCTGCGCCTCCTTCTTACACGCTGCTGCACCTCCTCCTTACACGCTGCTGCGCCTCCTCCTTACACGCTGCTGCACCTCCTCCTTACACGCTGCTGCGCCTCCTCCTTACACGCTGCTGCGCCTCCTCCTTACACACTGCTACGCCTCCTCCTTATACACTGCTGCGCCTCCTCCTTACACGCTGCTACGCCTCCTCCTTACACACTGCTACGCCTCCTCCTTACACGCTGCTGCGCCTCCTCCTTACACGCTGCTGTGTCTCTTTACACGCTGCTGCGCCTCCTCCTTACACGCTGCTGCGCCTCCTCCTTACACACTGCTGCGTCTCCTTCTTACACGCTGCTGCGCCTCCTCCTTACACGCTGCTGCGCCTCCTTCTTACACTGCAGCACCTTTAGCTCACGCTCTGACACACATCCAGCACTGCTCTCACCTCTCTCTACAGAACGTCTCTGTCTCCATTTTCCCTGACCTGGAAATGCTTCCTAGCCCCTCCTCCCTCCTCCCTAGGCAACCAGACAGTTGGGTAGGCAGTAACTCACTGGGAGGCAGATACAGCCACGCTATTGGCTGAGGCAGTGTGAGGGGGGTGGCTGACCCTGAGTGAGGGAGGTGCCTGCTCTCCAAATAAGGCAGCTCACCATAACAAAAGCACCCTGCTGTTTCCTTGGGAACAGTCACCAAACCGGTTTCAACTGGCTGCAGGCTGAGCATATTTAAAACGGCTCAAGCTTATTTTCCAGCTGTTGAAGAGTTTGTGTGTAACACCACTAACACACTTCCATTACTACTCATGATTTTGGTGTTTTTTTAATATATATTTTTAAAGCCTAATAAACGCAGGAACTAGTCTCTTTTCCATCCAGTGTAAATGTCTGAAATAAGCGCTACAGTGCCGTATTTGGGACAAAGAAACATTTTCTCTTCATTTAACGTTAGTTCTATACTCCAAAAGTTCAGACTTGAAATCAAACTATTCAGGGGACACTCGGTAAAGTTGGTCTGGTTCGTTAGCTTTTTACCTTAAATGAGATATGGGCATGCGTTCAAATCGTATTTGCTGGGAAAACAAGTTTAAAGTTTCGCTGTTTCTCCACGAGGCCAAAGCCCATTTGGACCAACTGCGGCCGTGACGTCACTAGGTTGGTTAGTCTCAGCTGCTCAGTGCATTTCTACATGTACATATATCTGCCTTTCAATGAGCTGAACGATGTATCGTGAGGAAAAATAAAACAAGTCCCTTTACATTACCTGGAGATGCTCAAATGAGTATTACCGAACAAATCCTAATTTAAAACTTTTAATTTTCACTAACTGCTTCTGGCCAGGCTGTACAGCCTCTGGCGAGCTGGCCGCTGCCTTGATGTAACGTAGCCTATTACGGTAACGTTAATTAACAGCCTGCATATATATATATATATCTACCGCGACCTAGCATCACAAGCTAACGTTTATTTTCTTTAGGCAATATTAGCTAGACATTAACGTTAACATTACTTTAGCGACTCCCAAATCGCTAATCAAGGCAATGCAGTGGCGCAGCTGTCAGCTTGCAAGAGAGGCTACAGCCTATATGGTCAGAACGAGCAGTTCGTGTAAATTACATTTTTTATTAAGTTTTGTTCGGTAATACTCATTTGAGCATCTCCAGGCAATACAAAAGGACCGTCTGTGCGTTTTTTGTTTTATTTTGTGCCTCGTGGAGAAACAGCGAAACCTTTAACTTATTTTCCCAGCATATACGGGTCGATTTGAGATTTTAAGAAACGCCCTTATCTCATTTAAGGTAAAAGGCACGAACCAGACCCACATTACCGAGTGCTTCATGTCCCCTTTTAAAGTACAGATTTTAATATTTTATTAGAGGGTATTTGTGTAAATATTGGATTGACCATTTAGAAATTAACACTTTTTTTTTTGCATAGTCCCGCCTATTTATACGGAAGCCCAAATGTGACAAAATTAAATGTATACAAACTCAATAATAATCGATTGATAATAAAATAAATAAGCATTGAAATAAATAATGAAATAAATAAGCAGTGAAATAAATACCCATTAATTATTTTATGTCTTTTTGGCACTTTTATTTCCGAAGTGCAACCAACTTTGTTTGCACATTGGCTCTTTTATAAATGTCTTCACATATTCATTTCTATGTTGTAGGACCTCTAATTGACCATATGGCCAGTCCTCAGCTCTAGGAAACCTCAAAGGGCTATCCCTGAGCAGCTTAGAGATAAGATACAGAGAACAGGCAATGGGGGTAGCTATTAGAGATGTAAATGTGTGTGTCAACAGGAGTGGCATGACACACCTCATGCTGACCTTTCTTATAGTATTAGGATTCCATACAGTAAAATAGTTTAATACACCTACGGGAACTATTTGGAGATTCTGGGCCATACTGCTGGCTTTGTACCTTATTTTAATCATCACCTGATCTAGTTTCTCCACATATTAGCTCACAAAAATTTTAATAACAGCCAAAGCTGCCCCTCCCCTGATAATTAATTAAAGGAGAAGTTTGATATTTAGCGTGTTAAGCCCTGTTATAAGGTTATTTACGATCATATACAACGGTCCATATCAACATTTTGATAAACTGCAGTCTTCAGATATATTGCTCATGTCACAGCTAACTTAAACAATGGATCTGGACGGGCATATAGAAAATCCTTCAAAAAACACCATAAACACTCGTTTTCAAAGATGGGAAACTCACCGAGTGGTCTTGTAATTTACATTTACGTTTAAAACATGTTTTAAATAACCGTTTAAGGATTTATAGAACTATTTTCAGTCGCCGTACAGCCATACGTTTGTAAACTTCCGCTTGAAATTTTGGGAGGTCTTGGCTGAGTTTGAAGGCTACCGTAGAAGAAGAGAAGAAGAGCCACTTCCAGCTCACCAGGTCGGGGTTTGCTTTGCAGCTAGTACGAACTCTTCAAAAGGATCCATTTTGCTAAAGTAGTGTACATTTACATGCGACTGGTTCCTTCACTGCGAACGCACAAGACCGCTAGTGAGCAACAGAAAACTACAAACTTTCCAAACCAAAGTTAGCTGTGAAATGAGCAATACATCTCAAGACTGCAGTTTGTCAAAATGTTGATATGGACCGTTGTACATGATCATAAATAACCTTATAACAGGGCTTAACACGCTAAATACCGAACTTCTCCTTTAAGTATGCATGGGCCAGGAGAAGGAGAAGGGACCCACTCCCCCTCTTCCAACCACTTAAAAATGAGGTCCTGTCTTGACTTTTCAGTTGGCATCTGAGTGGTGTTTGTGGTGTCTGGAATTTTACATTTCATCTCTAGACCTTTTAAATATTCTTCTGTCTGTTGGTTCTTGGACCTTATTGTTAGCGCATTCTGGGGATGACCTTGGGAGAGACGAGCTGTGGTCTGGTATTATCTTTCATTCATTTATTTTATTGTCCATGTCTGTAGCATTCATTGTTGGTTAAGGAAGTTGAACCTTCGTCTTTAGATAAGGAGTTGAATACTTGTTGTAACTTCATAAATCTCCTAATTTTAATCTGGTTGTGAGTTGTACATTTTGATAAAGGTTGAACCAACAGGCTGCTCTGCCTATCAATGAATTTGGCGATTTAATTGATAATTGATATCTTTGATAATAATTAACAAATGAGTAATTAAATCAAGTAAATACATTTTAAGTTTTAATCATATATGCCACTTGCGCTCTGTATTCAGAGTGCTGAACATAAAACAAGGGTGTTGGCTGTTAAAACTGCTGGATTCACAAAGCTGACTCTGCCCCTTCCATGTTGACTTGACAGGCAGTCATTTTGAAATAAATATGCCTTGAAATACATACGAGTAGAAATAAATACGCAAGGGAATTAATAAAAGAGCTAATGTCCAAAGTGTCTTTCGGAAATAAAAACGCCATGAAATAAATAATCAATAGATATTTATTTCATTGTTTATTTATTTTGTTATCAGTTGAATTTTGTCACATTTGGTCCCCATATATTTCAAGCCAACTAACGTATTGGGACAAATTAACATAATGTAAAATAAAGTAGCCATCTTTAGCATTTGGTTACATATCCTTTGCATGCCATGACATTTTGATGTCTGTGACCCAACAACACATGGTTGGCTAAATGGCTGTAAGTCGTCAAGTGTCTGAGGTGTCAAACAAGCCTCAAACCATCACTCTGTTGCCAGATATGCAGTAGATATGGATGGATCACTTTAAGGGTTGTTTCTTCTGACTCATTTTCATATTCAACTATATGGAAAAATAATTCAGGAGAATAAACCCTTGAAGTGATCCATTTACATCTACTGCATATCTCGAGTGATGGTTTGATACCAGACCATGGGGTCCATCCACACTGGAACGGTGCCTTATCAGCCACTCATTTCTATTTTTACATTTTTATTCATCAGGGGTCAAGAAAGCGCTGGGATTGTCACAAGTAATGGGGCATCTCCACCAACATACACTACTCTAAAGGTAACAACATACACCATTCCACCAACATACACTACTCTAAAGGTAACAACATACACCATTCCACCAACATACACTACTCTAAAGGTAACAACATACACCATTCCACCAACATACACTACTCTAAAGGTAACAACATACACCATTCCACCAACATACACTACTCTAAAGGTAACAACATACACCATTCCACCAACATACGCTACTTTCAGGGTAACAACATACACCATTCCACCAACATACGCTACTCTCAGGGTAACAACATACACCATTCCACCAACATACGCTACTCTCAGGGTAACAACATACACCATTCCACCAACATACACTACTTTCAGGGTAACAACATACACCATTCCACCAACATACACTACTCTAAAGGTAACAACATACACCATTCCACCAACATACACTACTCTAAAGGTAACAACATACACCATTCCACCAACATACACTACTCTAAAGGTAACAACATACACCATTCCACCAACATACACTACTCTAAAGGTAACAACATACACCATTCCACCAACATACGCTACCTTCAGGGTAACAACATACACCATTCCACCAACATACGCTACTCTCAGGGTAACAACATACACCATTCCACCAAAATACACTGCTCTAAAGGTAACAGCATACACCATTCCACCAACATACACTACTCTAAAGGTAACAACATACACCATTCCACCAACATACGCTACTTTCAGGGTAACAACATACACCATTCCACCAACATACGCTACTCTCAGGGTAACAACATACACCATTCCACCAACATACACTACTCTAAAGGTAACAGCATACACCATTCCACCAACATACACTACTCTCAGGGTAACAACATACACCATTCCACCAACATATGCTACTTTCAGGGTAACAACATACACTATTCCACCAACATACGCTACTTTCAGGGTAACAACATACACCATTCCACCAACATACGCTACTCTCAGGGTAACAACATACACCATTCCACCAACATACACTGCTCTAAAGGTAACAGCATACACCATTCCACCAACATACACTGCTCTAAAGGCAACAACATACACCATTCCACCGACATACACTACTCTCAGGGTAACAACATACGCCATTCCACCAACATACACTGCTCTAAAGGTAACAACATACACCATTCCACCAACATATGCTACTTTCAGGGTAACAACATACACTATTCCACCAACATACGCTACTTTCAGGGTAACAACATACACCATTCCACCAACATACACTACTCTCAGGGTAACAACATACACCATTCCACCAACATACACTGCTCTAAAGGTAACCGCATACACCATTCCACCAACATACACTACTCTCAGGGTAACAACATACACCATTCCACCAACATACACTGCTCTAAAGGTAACAACATACACCATTCCACCAACATACACTGCTCTAAAGGCAACAACATACACCATTCCACCAACATACACTACTCTCAGGGTAACAACATACACCATTCCACCAACATACACTGCTCTAAAGGTAACCGCATACACCATTCCACCAACATACACTACTCTCAGGGTAACACCATTCCACCAACATACACTGCTCTAAAGGTAACAACATACACCATTCCACCAACATACACTGCTCTAAAGGCAACAACATACACCATTCCACCGACATACACTACTCTCAGGGTAACAACATACACCATTCCACCAACATACACTGCTCTAAAGGTAACAGCATACACCATTCCACCAACATACACTACTCTCAGGGTAACAACATACACCATTCCACCAACATACACTACTCTAAAGGTAACAACATACACCATTCCACCAACATATGCTACTTTCAGGGTAACAACATACACTATTCCACCAACATACGCTACTTTCAGGGTAACAACATACACCATTCCACCAACATACACTGCTCTAAAGGTAACAACATACACCATTCCACCAACATACACTACTCTCAGGGTAACAACATACACCATTCCACCAACATACACTACTCTCAGGGTAACAACATACACCATTCCACCAACATACGCTACTCTCAGGGTAACAACATACACCATTCCACCAACATACACTGCTCTAAAGGTAACAACATACACCATTCCACCAACATACACTACTATCAGGGTAACAACATACACCATTCCACCAACATACGCTACTCTCAGGGTAACAACATACACCATTCCACCAACATACGCTACTCTAAGGGTAACAACATACACTATTCCACCAACATACGCTACTCTAAGGGTAACTACATACACCATTCCACCAACATACGCTACTCTCAGGGTAAAGACATACACTATTCCACCAACATACACTACTCTAAGGGTAACTACATACACCATTCCACCAACATACGCTACTCTCAGGGTAACAACATACACCATTCCACCAACATACGCTACTCTAAGGGTAACAACATACACCATTCCACCAACATACGCTACTCTCAGGGTAACAATATAAACTATTCCACCAACATACGCTACTCTCAGGGTAACAACATACACTATTCCACCAACATACGCTACTCTCAGGGTAACAACATGCACCATTCCACCAACATACACTACTCTCAGGGTAACAACATACACCATTCTAACGACATAAATCAGTCTTCTCACACACACCACCCACACATATACCACTGTGTACTGCAGCGAGACTGTGTGTGTTGCAGGGCATGGGGCTGGTGAACAGCGCTTTCCAGCCGGAGGACTTGTTGAAACTGCGTCATGGGAACCTGGGAATCGGCCACACCCGCTACTCCACCACAGGAATCTCAGAGCTGCAGAACTGCCAGCCATTTGTGGTGGATACTTTGCATGGGAAAATAGCTGTGGCTCATAACGGAGAGCTGGTGAATGCAGCCACTCTGCGCAAAAGGGCAAGTCTGGGTCTAAAGCAGTCACTGTGTGTGTGCACCAGTCTGGGTCTAAAGCAGTCACTGTCTGTGTGCACCAGTCTGGGTCTAAAGCAGTCACTGTGTGCACCAGTCTGGGTCTAAAGCAGTCACTGTCTGTGTGCACCAGTCTGGTTCTAAAGCAGTCACTGTCTGTGTGCACCAGTCTGGGTCTAAAGCAGTCACTGTCTGTGTGCACCAGTCTGGGTCTAAAGCAGTCACTGTGTGCACCAGTCTGGGTCTAAAGCAGTCACTGTGTGCACCAGTCTGGGTCTAAAGCAGTCACTGTGTGCACCAGTCTGGGTCTAAAGCAGTCACTGTGTGCACCAGTCTGGGTCTAAAGCAGTCACTGTGCACCAGTCTGGGTCTAAAGCAGTCACTGTCTGGGTCTAAAGCAGTCACTGTCTGTGTGCACCAGTCTGGGTCTAAAGCAGTCACTGTGTGCACCAGTCTGGGTCTAAAGCAGTCACTGTGTGCACCAGTCTGGGTCTAAAGCAGTCACTGTGCACCAGTCTGGGTCTAAAGCAGTCACTGTCTGGGTCTAAAGCAGTCACTGTCTGTGTGCACCAGTCTGGGTCTAAAGCAGTCACTGTCTGTGTGCACCAGTCTGGGTCTAAAGCAGTCACTGTCTGTGTGCACCAGTCTGGGTTTAAAGCAGTCACTGTCCGTGTGCACCAGTCTGGGTTTAAAGCAGTCACTGTGTGCACCAGTCTGGGTCTAAAGCAGTCACTGTGTGCACCAGTCTGGGTCTAAAGCAGTCACTGTGCACCAGTCTGGGTCTAAAGCAGTCACTGTCTGGGTCTAAAGCAGTCACTGTCTGTGTGCACCAGTCTGGGTCTAAAGCAGTCACTGTCTGTGTGCACCAGTCTGGGTCTAAAGCAGTCACTGTCCGTGTGCACCAGTCTGGGTTTAAAGCAGTCACTGTGTGCACCAGTCTGGGTCTAAAGCAGTCACTGTGTGTGCACCAGTCTGGGTCTAAAGCAGTCACTGTGTGCACCAGTCTGGGTCTAAAGCAGTCACTGTGTGCACCAGTCTGGGTTTAAAGCAGTCACTGTGTGCACCAGTCTGGGTCTAAAGCAGTCACTGTCTGTGTGCACCAGTCTGGGTCTAAAGCAGTCACTGTCTGTGTGCACCAGTCTGGGTTTAAAGCAGTCACTGTCCGTGTGCACCAGTCTGGGTCTAAAGCAGTCACTGTGTGTGCACCAGTCTGGGTCTAAAGCAGTCACTGTGTGCACCAGTCTGGGTCTAAAGCAGTCACTGTCTGTGTGCACCAGTCTGGGTCTAAAGCAGTCACTGTCCGTGTGCACCAGTTTGGGTCTAAAGCAGTCACTGTCCGTGTGCACCAGTCTGGGTCTAAAGCAGTCACTGTGTGTGCACCAGTCTGGGTCTAAAGCAGTCACTGTGTGCACCAGTCTGGGTCTAAAGCAGTCACTGTCTGTGTGCACCAGTCTGGGTCTAAAGCAGTCACTGTCTGTGTGCACCAGTCTGGGTCTAAAGCAGTCACTGTCTGTGTGCACCAGTCTGGGTCTAAAGCAGTCACTGTCTGTGTGCACCAGTCTGGGTTTAAAGCAGTCACTGTCCGTGTGCACCAGTTTGGGTCTAAAGCAGTCACTGTCCGTGTGCACCAGTCTGGGTCTAAAGCAGTCACTGTCTGTGTGCACCAGTCTGGGTCTAAAGCAGTCACTGTGTGTGTGCACAATATGGTGTGTGTGTGTGTGTTTGAGTGACTGCGCATGCGTTGACTATGTTGCTTCCTGCAGGTAATGCGTCATGGCGTCGGGCTCTCCACCAGCTCGGACAGTGAGCTCATCACCCAGCTGCTTGCCTTGACTCCGCCCATGGAAGAGAGGGACTCTCCTGATTGGGTTGCCCGGTCAGTTATTGTCCAACCTTAGCCATAGCGACACACATTTACACTCGACTCTTCATAACAATCCAAACTTCCTCCAACTGCTTTGAACTCAATACTTGTGAAAAGGTGGTACCACTGAAACCGAATGACATCACACAGCACTCATTGGCTAAAGACATCACACAGCACTCATTGGCTAAAGACATCACACAGCACTCATTGGTTAAAGACATCACACAGCACTCATTGGCTAAAGACATCACACAGCACTCATTGGCTAAAGACATCACACAGCACTCATTGGCTAAAGACATCACACAGCACTCATTGGCTAAAGACATCACACAGCACTCATTGGCTAAAGACATCACACAGCACTCATTGGCTAAAGACATCACACAGCACTGATTGGCTCCGTGTTTCTGTCTGCTGTGCTCTGGTCTGTTTTTACAGAATAAAGAACCTGATGAGCGAGACTCCCACATCGTACTCGCTGCTGGTGATGT
Organism: Ilyophis sp. 1 JC-2022; assembly: GCA_022702515.1. Taxonomy (NCBI): domain Eukaryota; kingdom Metazoa; phylum Chordata; class Actinopteri; order Anguilliformes; family Synaphobranchidae; genus Ilyophis; species Ilyophis sp. 1 JC-2022. Next base: position 147,292,558 of record CM040403.1, on the reverse strand, counting down.
ACACCGACGTAATTTATGCCGTGCGTGACCCGTATGGAAACCGTCCCCTCAGCATCGGCCGGCTCGTGCCCATATCCAAACTACACAATGCAGGTATCTCCACCACACTGCACTCTGCAGGTATCTCCACCACACTGCACTCTGCAGGTATCTCCACCACACTGCGCCCTGCAGGTATCTCCACCACACTGCGCCCTGCAGGTATCTCCACCACACTGCACACTGCAGATATCTCCACCGTACACTGCAGGTATCTCCACCGCACTGCACACTGCAGGTATCTCCACTGCACACTGCAGGCATCTCCACCGCACTGCACACTACAGGTATCTCCTGCACACTGCAGATATCTCCACCGCACACTGCAGGTATCGCCACCACACCGCACACTGCAGGTATCGCCACCACACCGCACACTGCAGGTATCGCCACCACACTGCGCTCTGCAGGTATCTCCACCACACTGCACTTTGCAGGTATCTCCACCATACTGCACACTGCAGGTATCTCCACCGTACACTGCAGGTATCTCCGCCGCACTGCACACTGCAGGTATCTCCACCGCACTGCACACTACAGGTATCTCCACCACACTGCAGGTATCTCCACCGCACTATACGCTGCAGGTATCTCCACCGCACTATATGCTGCAGGTATCTCTACCGCACTATACACTGCAGGTATCTCCTGCACACTGCAGATATCTCCACCGCACACTGCAGGTATCTCCACCGCACTGTACACTGCAGGTATCTCCACCGCACTGCACACTGCAGGTATCTCCACTGCACACTGCAGGCATCTCCACCGCACTGCAGGTATCTCCACCACTCTGCACACTGCAGGTATCTCCACCGCACACTGCAGGAATCTCCACTATACACTGCAGGTATCTCCACCACAATGCACACTACAGGTATCTCCACCGCACTGCACACTGCAGGTATCTCCACCACACTGCACGCTGCAGGTATCTCCACCACACTGCACGCTGCAGGTATCTCCACCACACTGCACGCTGCAGGTATCTCCACCACACTGCACACTGCAGGTATCTCCACCGCACTGCACACTGCAGGTATCCCCACCACACTGCACACTGCAGGTATCTCCACCACACTGCACGCTGCAAGGATCTCCACCACACTGCACTCTGCATGTATCTCCACCACACTGCACTCTGCAGGTATCGCCACCACACCGCACACTGCAGGTATCTCCACCACACACTGCAGGTATCTCCACCACACTGCGCTCTGCAGGTATCTCCACCACACTGCACTCTGCAGGCATCTCCACCGCACTGCACACTGCAGATATCTCCACCGTACTTCAGGTATCTCCACCGCACTATACGCTGCAGGTATCTCCACCGCACTATATGCTGCAGGTATCTCCACCGCACTATACACTGCAGGTATCTCCTGCACACTGCAGGTATCTCCTGCACACTGCAGATATCTCCACCGCACACTGCAGGTATCTCCACCGCACTGTACACTGCAGGTATCTCCACTGCACACTGCAGGCATCTCCACCGCACTGCAGGTATCTCCACCACTCTGCACACTGCAGGTATCTCCACCGCACACTGCAGGTATCTCCACTATACACTGCAGGTATCTCCACCACAATGCACACTACAGGTATCTCCACCGCACTGCACACTGCAGGTATCTCCACCACACTGCACACTACAGGTATCTCCACCAAACTACACGCTGCAGGTATCTCCACCGCACTGCACGCTGCAGGTATCTCCACCACACTGCACACTGCAGGTATCTCCACCGCACTGCACACTGCAGGTATCTCCACCGCACTGCACGCTGCAAGGATCTCCACCACACTGCACACTACAGGTATTTCCACCAAACTACACGCTGCAGGTATCTCCACCGCACTACACGCTGCAGGTATCTCCACCGCACTGCACACTACAGGTATCTCCACCACACTGCAGGTATCTCCCCCAAACTACATGCTGCAGGTATCTCCACCACACTGCACACTGCAGGTATCTTCACTGTACTACACAATGCAGGTATCTCCACCACTCTGCACAATGCAGGTATCTCCACCGTACTGCATAATGCAGGTATCGCCACTGCACTACACAATGCAGGTATCTCCACCACACTGCAGGTATCTCCACCACTCTGCACAATGCAGGTATCTCCACCACTCTGCACACTGCAGGTATCTCCACCACTCTGCACACTGCAGGTATCTCCACCACACTACACACTGCAGGTATCTCCACCACTCTGCACAATGCAGGTATCTCCACCGTACTGCATAATGCAGGTATCTCCACTGCACTACACAATGCAGGTATCTCCACCACTCTGCACAATGCAGGTATCTCCACCACACTGCAGGTATATTCACTGTACTACACAATGCAGGTATCTCCACCACTCTGCACAATGCAGGTATCTCCACCACTCTGCACACTGCAGGTATCTTCACTGTACTACACAATGCAGGTATCTCCACCACTCTGCACAATGCAGGTATCTCCACCGTACTGCATAATGCAGGTATCTCCACTGCACTACACAATGCAGGTATCTCCACCACTCTGCACAATGCAGGTATCTCCACCACACTGCAGGTATTTCCACCACTCTGCACAATGCAGGTATCTCCACCACTCTGCACAATGCAGGTATCTCCACCACTCTGCACACTGCAGGTATCTCCACCACTCTGCACAATGCAGGTATCTCCACCGCACTGCACAATGCCGGTATCTCCACCACTCTGCACAATGCAGGTATCTCCACCACACTACACACTGCAGGTATCTCCACCACTCTGCACACTGCAGGTATCTCCACCACACTACACACTGCAGGTATCTCCACCACTCTGCACAATGCAGGTATCTCCACCACTCTGCACAATGCAGGTATCTCCACCACTCTGCACAATGCAGGTATCTCCACCACACTGCAGGTATCTCCACCACACTGCACACTGCAGGTATCTCCACCACACTGCACACTGCAGGTATCTCCACCACACTGCAGGTATCTCCACCACACTGCACACTGCAGGTATCTCCACCACACTGCAGGTATCTCCACCACACTGCACACTGCAGGTATCTCCACCACTCTGCACAATGCAGGTATCTCCACCACACTGCAGGTATCTCCACCACACTGCACACTGCAGGTATCTCCTGCACACTGCAGGTATCTCCACCACTCTGCACAATGCAGGTATATCCACCACACTACACACTGCAGGTATCTCCACCACTCTGCACAATGCAGGTATCTCCACCACACTGCACACTACAGGTATCTCCACCACACTGCACACTGCAGGTATCTCCACCACTCTGCACAATGCAGGTATCTCCACCACACTGCACACTGCAGGTATATCCACCACACTACACACTGCAGGTATCTCCACCACTCTGCACAATGCAGGTATCTCCACCACACTGCACACTACAGGTATCTCCACCACACTGCACACTGCAGGTATCTCCACCACTCTGCACAATGCAGGTATCTCCACCACACTGCACACTGCAGGTATAGGGTCGGCTGTGGCTCAGGAGGTAGAGCGGGTTGGCGGTTCGATCCCCGGCTCCTCCTGTCCACATGTCGAAGTGTCCTTGGGCAAGACACTGAACCCCAAATTGCTCCCAATGAGCAGGCTAGCACCTTGCATGGCAGCTGCCGCCATTGGTGTTTGAATGTGTGTGTGAACGGGTGAGTGAGAGGCCATTGTAAAGCGCTTTGGATAAAGGCGCTATATAAGTGCAGTCCATTTACCATTTATCTCCACCGCACTACACACTGCAGGTGTCTCCACCAGTCTGCACAATGCAGGTATCTCTGCTCCGTGAGTTGATTAGCGTGGGTGGAATTGAGGTGGAAATAGTGGTGGGGTTGGGTGCAGTTAGGGAGGAGGTAGTTGTGGGGTGTGGGTAGAGTTAGGGAGTGGTTAGGTTGGAGATAGTGGTGGGGTTGGGTGCGGTTAGGGAGGAGGTAGTTGTGGGGTGTGGGTGGAGTTAGGGAGGGGTTAGAGTGGGGTGTGGTGCAGTTGGGTGGGGTTAGTGGTGGGTTTGGGTGTAGTTGGTCCAGCTGATGGCTCTGTGTTTGTCGGCAGGAGAAGGAGACACTGAGGGCTGGGTGGTGTCATCAGAGTCCTGCAGCTTCCAGTCCATCGGTGCAAGGTGAGATCTCGTTTCCACGGTAACCTTTTCCACTACCACGGTAACCTCTTCCAGCTATATCACAGGGTTATAATTATTAGTTTACAATTAGTTTGGCCGGAGGCATTATGTTTTCGGGTTGTCCGTCCGTCCGTCCATCCCATTCTCGTGAACGCCATATCTCAGGAACGCCTTGAGGGAATTTCTTCACATTTGGCCTAAACTTGGACTCGAGGAACTGATAAGATTTTGGTGGTCAAAGGTCAAGGTCACTGTGACCTGACAAAAGACGTTTTTGGCCATAACTCAATAATTCCTGCACTAATTATGACAACATTTCACACAAATGTCTAATAGGATAAAATGATGGTGATGACATTTTATATCCAAAAGTTCAAAGGTCACACGGATGTAAACTGCAACTTGTGTAGTATGTATACAACAGTGTTGTATAATGGTTAAGGAACTGGGTTTGTAACTGAAAGGTTGCAGGTTTGATTCCCAGGTAGGACACTGCCGTTGTACCCTTGAGCAAGGTACTTCACCTGCATTGCTTCAGTATATATCCAGCTGTAGAAATGGATACTATGTAAATGCTGTGTAAGTCGCTCTGGATAAGAGCGTCTGCTAAATGCCTGTCATGTAATGTAAATGTAATGTAACTTGACTTGTTGGAAGAGGCATACAACCACAAGGCTGTTATTTCTAGTTCAACATGATTTTATGAATCCTTAACAAAGTATACTGTACATACATATAAATATATCACACTGTGAGCACCACCTGTTTAAGCCCTTCGCACAGAACCCATCGTGGCCATGGCAGCAGTGCATTGAGATTGCGACATTCATTGCTCCTGCAACAAAACTATGAGTGGAAACAACTAACTCCCTTGTTCTAGCTTTATTAGTACATGACAACAATACCAAATACACACTTTCTAAATGCCACTGTTGTAGTGCAGCTAGTCCATTTCACAAGAAACCCCATACCCAGTCTCACCTGCAACTGTACCTACCCATGCGTCACACCTGCAACTGTACCTACCCATGCGTCACACCTGCAACTGTACCTACCCATGCGTCACACCTGCAACTGTACCTACCCATGCGTCTCACCTGCAACTGTACCTACCCATGCGTCACACCGTAACTGTACCTACCCATGCGTCTCACCTGCAACTGTACCTACCCATGCGTCACACCTGCAACTGTACCTACCCATGCGTCACACCTGCAACTGTACCTACCCATGCGTCTCACCTGCAACTGTACCTACCCATGCGTCACACCTGCAACTGTACCTACCCATGCGTCACACCTGCAACTGTACCTACCCATGCGTCACACCTGCAACTGTACCTACCCATGCGTCACACCTGCAACTGTACCTACCCATGCGTCTCACCTGCAACTGTACCTACCCATGCGTCTCACCTGCAACTGTACCTACCCATGCGTCTCACCGTAACTGTACCTACCCATGCGTCTCACCTGCAACTGTACCTACCCATGCGTCTCACCTGCAACTGTACCTACCCATGTGTCACACCTGCAACTGTACCTACCCATGCGTCTCACCTGCAACTGTACCTACCCATGCGTCTCACCTGCAACTGTACCTACCCATGCGTCTCACCTGCAACTGTACCTACCCATGCGTCACACCTGCAACTGTACCTACCCATGCGTCACACCGTGGACAATAGCACCTATCTGTGAGTTCATATAGTTTTTCACGACCAAAAATTGATATTCCGGCGTAGCAACAAGATAAAGCCAACAATAGCCCAAACATATGTCAATACAGCCATGAAAAGGCTTGCTCACTCAACAGAAAAATAAACAAGTGAAATTCTTGTGTAATTATACCACGTCATTCTACTATCCATATCTGCTATGAAATAAATACCCTACCATAGAGATGCCCCTTTCAAGATTCAGTCTTGGACAATCTGTTTGAGAAATATACACCCCTTTATAACGCTAGTACACCTTCTGAAATCCTCACTATGGTATACACCCCTTTATAACGCTAGTACACCTTCTGAAATCCTCACTATGGTACACACCCCTTTATAACGCTAGTACACCTTCTGAAATCCTCACTATGGTATACACCCCTTTATAACGCTAGTACACCTTCTGAAATCCTCACTATGGTACACACCCCTTTATAACGCTAGTACACCTTCTGAAATCCTCACTATGGTACACACCCCTTTATAACGCTAGTACACCTTCTGAAATCCTCACTATGGTACACACCCCTTTATAACGCTAGTACACCTTCTGAAATCCTCACTATGGTACACACCCCTTTATAACGCTAGTACACCTTCTGAAATCCTCACTATGGTATACACCCCTTTATAACGCTAGTACTACACACCCCTTTATAACGCTAGTACACCTTCTGAAATCCTCACTATGGTACACACCCCTTTATAACGCTAGTACACCTTCTGAAATCCTCACTATGGTATACACCCCTTTATAACGCTAGTACACCTTCTGAAATCCTCACTATGGTACAACTGTCTTTTACAACTGTTGCATTTAAGCCATTTCCCAAGTTTCTGTGATACTCACACATGGAGTTATAATGCCTTAAATATAGCATCCCCTAAATGGGTGAGACTTAACATAATTTGGCATCTGCAAGAAGTGGTTCATTAAGTAAGATCTGCTCAACCAAAAAAGTGTTTAAATGTGTCTAATGTCTGCTAGGCCCAGTGCATTGTGGGACATGAGCGGTGTGTCTCCTGCTTGCAGGTATTACCGGGAGGTGGAGCCGGGGGAGATTGTGCAGATCTCCAAACACGGTGTGAAGACCCTAAGCGTGGTCCCCAGGCCTGAGGGAGATCTCCCGGCCTTCTGCATATTTGAATATGTTTACTTTGCCAGACCTGACTCTATATTCGAAGGCAGGTTTTACATTTTTCTTGCTTTCTCATGTGCATTTAAAGACACCCAGTCCAGGCCCTGGTGCTCTCAAACCAGGACTAACCCAAACCCACCCTGCTTCTGCCACTAAACGCCAAACCCACCCTGCTTCTGCCGCTAAACGCCAAACCCACCCTGCTTCTGCCACTAAACGCCAAACCCACCTTGCTTCTGCCACTAAACGCCAAACCCACCCTGCTTCTGCCACTGCCACTAAACGCCAAACCCACCCTGCTTCTGCCACTAAACGCCAAACCCACCCTGCTTCTGCCACTAAACGCCAAACCCACCCTGCTTCTGCCACTAACCGCCAAACCCACCCTGCTTCTGCCACTAAACGCCAAACCCACCCTGCTTCTGCCACTAAACGCCAAACCCACCCTGCTTCTGCCACTAACCGCCAAACCCACCCTGCTTCTGCCACTAACCGCCAAACCCACCCTGCTTCTGCCACTAAACGCCAAACCCACCCTGCTTCTGCCACTGCCACTAAACGCCAAACCCACCCTGCTTCTGCCACTAAACGCCAAACCCAGCCTGCTTCTGCCACTAAACGCCAAACCCACCCTGCTTCTGCCACTAAACGCCAAACCCACCCTGCTTCTGCCGCTAAACGCCAAACCCACCCTGCTTCTGCCGCTAAACGCCAAACCCACCCTGCTTCTGCCGCTAAACGCCAAACCCACCCTGCTTCTGCCACTAAACGCCAAACCCACCCTGCTTCTGCCGCTAAACGCCAAACCCACCCTGCTTCTGCCACTAAACGCCAAACCCACCCTGCTTCTGCCACTAAACGCCAAACCCACCCTGCTTCTGCCGCTAAACGCCAAACCCACCCTGCTTCTGCCGCTAAACGCCAAACCCACCCTGCTTCTGCCGCTAAACGCCAAACCCACCCTGCTTCTGCCACTAAACGCCAAACCCACCCTGCTTCTGCCACTAAACGCCAAACCCACCCTGCTTCTGCCACTGCCTCTAAACGCCAAACCCACCCTGCTTCTGCCACTAAACGCCAAACCCACCCTGCTTCTGTCACTAAACGCCAAACCCACCCTGCTTCTGCCACTAACCGCCAAACCCACCCTGCTTCTGCCACTAAACGCCAAACCCACCCTGCTTCTGCCACTGCCACTAAACGCCAAACCCACCCTGCTTCTGCCACTAAACGCCAAACCCACCCTGCTTCTGCCACTAAACGCCAAACCCACCCTGCTTCTGCCACTAAACGCCAAACCCACCCTGCTTCTGCCACTAAACGCCAAACCCACCCTGCTTCTGCCACTAAACGCCAAACCCACCCTGCTTCTGCCACTAAACGCCAAACCCACCCTGCTTCTGCCACTAAACGCCAAACCCACCCTGCTTCTGCCACTAAACGCCAAACCCACCCTGCTTCTGCCACTGCCACTAAACGCCAAACCCACCCTGCTTCTGCCACTAAACGCCAAACCCACCCTGCTTCTGCCACTAAACGCCAAACCCACCCTGCTTCTGCCACTAAACGCCAAACCCACCCTGCTTCTGCCACTAAACGCCAAACCCACCCTGCTTCTGCCGCTAAACGCCAAACCCACCCTGCTTCTGCCGCTAAACGCCAAACCCACCCTGCTTCTGCCACTAAACGCCAAACCCACCCTGCTTCTGCCACTAAACGCCAAACCCACCCTGCTTCTGCCACTCCCACTAAACGCCAAACCCACCCTGCTTCTGCCACTAAACGCCAAACCCACCCTGCTTCTGCCACTAAACGCCAAACCCACCCTGCTTCTGCCACTAAACGCCAAACCCACCCTGCTTCTGCCACTGCCGCTAAACGCCAAACCCACCCTGCTTCTGCCACTAAACGCCAAACCCACCCTGCTTCTGCCACTAAACACCAAACCCACCCTGATTCTGCCACTAACAACCTGCAGCTAATACAGACACAGCCATAAGACATATCACACCCATCTCATCCCAAACTGGTTCATATTACACCCTCCTCATCCCAAACCTGCTCATATCACATCCTCCTCATCCCAAACCGGCTCATATCACACCCCCGCTTATATTACACCCTCCTCATCCCAAACCTGCTCATATCACAACCTCCTCATCCCAAACCTGCTCATATCACACCCTCCTCATCCCAAACCTGCTCATATCACACCCTCCTCATTCCAAACCTGCTCATATCACACCCTCCACCCTCCTCATTCCAAACCTGCTCATATCACACCCTCCACCCTCCTCATTCCAAACCTGCTCATATCACACCCTCCACCCTCCTCATCCCAAACCGGCTCATATCACACCCTCCTCATTCCAAACCCCCGCTCATATCACAACCTCCTCATCCCAAACCTGCTTATATCACACCCTCCTCATTCCAAACCGGCTCATATCACACCCTCCTCATTCCAAACCCCCGCTCATATTACACCCTCCTCATCCCAAACCTGCTCATATCACACCCTCCTCATTCCAAACCCCCGCTCATATCACAACCTCCTCATCCCAAACCTGCTTATATCACACCCTCCTCATTCCAAACCGGCTCATATCACACCCTCCTCATTCCAAACCCCCGCTCATATCACACCCTCCTCATTTCAAACCTCATATCACACCCTCCTCATTCCAAACCTGCTTATATCACATCCTCCTCATCCCAAACCTGCTCATATCACACCCTCCTTATCCCAAACCTGCTCATATCACACCCTCCTCATCCCAAACCGGCTCATATCACACCCTCCTCATTCCAAACTGGCTCATATCACACCCTCCTCATTCCAAACCCCCGCTCATATTACACCCTCCTCATTCCAAACCCCCGCTCATATTACACCCTCCTCATTCCAAACCCCGCTCATATTACACCCTCCTCATCCCAAACCTGCTCATATCACACCCTCCTCATTCCAAACCCCCGCTCATATCACACCCTCCTCATCCCAAACCTGCTCATATCACACCCTCCTCATTCCAAACCCCCGCTCATATTACACCCTCCTCATTCCAAACCCCCGCTCATATTACACCCTCCTCATCCCAAACCTGCTCATATTACACCCTCCTCATCCCAAACCTGCTTATATCACACCCTCCTCATCCCAAACCTGCTCATATCACACCCTCCTTATCCCAAACCTGCTCATATCACACCCTCCTCATCCCAAACCGGCTCATATCACACCCTCCTCATTCCAAACTGGCTCATATCACACCCTCCTCATTCCAAACCCCCGCTCATATTACACCCTCCTCATTCCAAACCCCCGCTCATATTACACCCTCCTCATTCCAAACCCCCGCTCATATTACACCCTCCTCATCCCAAACCTGCTCATATCACACCCTCCTCATTCCAAACCCCCGCTCATATCACACCCTCCTCATTTCAAACCTCATATCACACCCTCCTTATCCCAAACCTGCTCATATCACACCCTCCTCATCCCAAACCGGCTCATATCACACCCTCCTCATTCCAAACTGGCTCATATCACACCCTCCTCATTCCAAACCCCGCTCATATTACACCCTCCTCATTCCAAACCCCCGCTCATATTACACCCTCCTCATTCCAAACCCCCGCTCATATTACACCCTCCTCATTCCAAACCCCCGCTCATATTACACCCTCCTCATCCCAAACCTGCTCATATCACACCCTCCTCATTCCAAACCCCCGCTCATATCACACCCTCCTCATTTCAAACCTCCTATCACACCCTCCTTATCCCAAACCTGCTCATATCACACCCTCCTCATCCCAAACCGGCTCATATCACACCCTCCTCATCCCAAACCGGCTCATATCACACCCTCCTCATTCCAAACTGGCTCATATCACACCCTCCTCATTCCAAACCCCCGCTCATATTACACCCTCCTCATTCCAAACCCCCGCTCATATTACACCCTCCTCATCCCAAACCTGCTCATATCACACCCTCCTCATCCCAAACCTTGGGTTCAGACCCGCCCGCACCCTCTCTCCATACAGTGTGGTTCAGACCCGCCTGCACCCTCTCTCCATACAGTGTGGTTCAGACCCGCCCGCACCCTCTCTCCATACAGTGTGGTTCAGACCCGCCCGCACCCTCTCTCTATACAGTGTGGTTCAGACCCGCCCGCACCCTCTATCCATACAGTGTGGTTCAGACCCACCCGCACCCTCTCTCTATACAGTGTGGTTCAGACCCGCCCGCACCCTCTCTCTATACAGTGTGGTTCAGACCTGCCCGCACCCTCTCTCCATACAGTGTTGTTGTGTTGCTCAGTGCTGCCCCCTGTTGCAGGTCAGATGGTGTACTCAGTCAGGCAGCGCTGCGGACGGCAGCTGGCTATCGAGGCCCCCACTGATGCAGACCTGGTCAGCACGGTGCCCGAGTCGGCCACACCCGCTGCCCTGGGATATGCCCAACAGGTGAGCCGTAGGTGACAGGTGAGATTACCTCGCTGCTCTAACGGCAGGTGACAGGTGTCTAATGGGAGCTTCTCTCTGTCTCTGGTAGGCGGGGCTACCTTATGTGGAAGTGTTGTGTAAGAATCGCTACGTTGGAAGAACGTTTATTCAACCAAACACCCGCCTCAGGCAGTTAGGCGTGGCAAAGAAGTTTGGAGCTCTGACTGACAACTTTGCTGGTAAACGAGTGGTTCTCATCGACGATTCGATCGTTAGAGGGAACACGATATCACCCATCATCAAACTGCTAAAAGAGGCGGGAGCCACTGAGGTGAGTCTTTTCTGAAAACAACACTTGGGGTTAACCCTAACCCTGGGTGTGTCCTTGCCTTGATAACTGGGGCATTGTCAATCATTTTCATTCCTAAATATCCACTTTAATAAAACACATTATAATCTTATTTAATTAATAATATATATGTAATTAATTATTAAATGAATATACAGGTCCATATTCGTGTGGCTTCTCCACCCATCCGGTTTCCCTGCTACATGGGCATCAACATCCCCACCAAAGAAGAGCTTATCGCTAACAGGCCCGAGTTCAAGGACATCGCCGGCTACATCGGTGAGTTTTACTAGTTTTACTAATTCGATTTAGTGTAATGTAAAACTCATAGGAAAGCTGTCATACCTGCTGCTGTTAACTACTTTAATGTGCCCTACCTGTGTGTAGTGTACAGCCGCTCACCTGCTGCTGTTAACTACTTTAATGTGCCCTACCTGTGTGTAGTGTACAGCCGCTCACCTGCTGCTGTTAACTACTTTAATGTGCCCTACCTGTGTGTAGTGTACAGTCAAGCCGGAAAGTTTTTTAAAGTATCATATTTAATATTTGGTCGCATATCCTTTGCATGCTGTTACTTCCTGAAGTCTGTGACCCATCAACATCAAAAGACTCTCGATATCTTATTTCCAGGTACTGTTACAAGCGATACTATAAGCTCTCTGAATTTGAATGGATCTCTATGGGAAATGGGGGGTGAGACTAGATTCAGCTGGCTGAAGACACATGGCTGGCTAAATGGCTGTAAGTCAGTGGTCTCAAACTAATTTTCACCCCGGGCCACATCAGCATTATGGTTGCCCTCAAAGGACCGGTTGTAACTGTAAGACCTCGATTGTAATTGTTGACGGGGGGGGTGCAATCGAGAATTTTTGTTGAGGGGGGCAATCGCCTTCATTTAACGTTTTATTTAACGTATGTACTGTGGGTGTGCGTCCGCGTCCGCGTTTGTCTGTTATATCGTAAAAGTAAATCCCCGTTAACCAGCCACGTAGATACACGCGTCAGATACTTAAGTTCTCGCGGGCCGCATAAAATGACGTGGCGGGCCGGATTCCGCGTCAGATAATTAAGTTAGGGCCGGGAGTTTGACACCTATGCTGTAAGTCATTACTGTACCAGCGTAATTTACACTTTAAAAATATGTTAAAGCAAAGGGTATGAATACTTATGTAAATGAAAGATTGCAGTTTTTGATTTTTAATACATTTGCAAAAATTTCTAAAAACATGTTTTCACTTTGTATAATTTTGAGACAAAAAATTTACTTAATCTATTGTAGAATATGTCTGTAATGTAATAAAACGTGGAGAAGGTGAAAGGGGTGGGCAGACTTTCCGGCTTGACTGTATATAATGTGCCTTACCTGTGTGTAGCATATACAATGGGGGAAATAAGTATTGGACACATCAACAATTTTATTATCAAACACATTTCCAATGTAGCTATTCACATGAGATTTTGACCAGACATTGGTATTAACTCAATAAAACTACACAGCTAAAGAAATTGTAACGTTCCAATTCTTTAAAAAAGTTATGTGCAATAAAGTGAAATGACACAGGAAAAAAGTATTGAACACGCTAAATTAAATGTGGTAAAAAAGCCATATTGTTTATATTTGGTTGCATATCCTTTGCATGCCATGACTTTATGATGTCTGTGACCCAACAACATCAAAAGGCTCTTGATATCTTATTTGCTGGTACTCTTACAAGCGATACTATAACAGCTCTGCATTTGAATGGATCTCTATGGGAATTGGGGGGTGAGACAAGATTTATCTGTAAATTACACTGGAACAGTATAGAACACATGGTTGGCTAAGTGGCTCTAAGTCATCAAGGGTCTGATATATTAAACAAGCCTTTAACCATCACTCTGCTGCCAGAAATACAGTAGATATGGATGGATAACTTGAAGGGTTTCTTCTCCTGACTATTTTTTTAGTTCAATAGGAAAATCTGTCAGGAGAAACAACCCTTAAAGTGTCCAATACTTATTTCCCCCATTGTATAATGTGCCTTACTTGTGTGTAGCGTATATAATGTGCCTTACCTGTGTGTAGTGTATATAATGTGCCTTACCTGTGTGTAGCGTATATAATGTGCCTTACCTGTGTGTAGCGTATATAATGTGCCTTACCTGTGTGTAGCGTATATATAATGTGCCTTACCTGTGTGTAGCGTATATATAATGTGCCTTACCTGTGTGTAGCGTATATAATGTGCCTTACCTGTGTGTAGCGTATATAATGTGCCTTACCTGTGTGTAGCGTATATAATGTGCCTTACCTGTGTGTAGCGTATATATAATGTGCCTTACCTGTGTGTAGCGTATATATAATGTGCCTTACCTGTGTGTAGCGTATATAATGTGCCTTACCTGTGTGTAGCGTATATAATGTGCCTTACCTGTGTGTAGCGTATATAATGTGCCTTACCTGTGTGTAGCGTATATAATGTGCCTTACCTGTGTGTAGCGTATATAATGTGCCTTATCTGTGTACAGGTGCATCCAGTGTGCGTTACCTGTCGGTAGAGGGGCTGGTGGCGGCGGTTCAGGAAGGAATCCTGACTGAAAAGGATCAGAGGATCGACTCCAACAGCAAACCCAGCTGGAGAGTGGGGCACTGCACCGCCTGTCTGACCGGCAAATACCCTGTAGAGCTGGAGTGGTGACCGCACACACACACACACACACACTGCACCGTCTGTCTGACCGGCAAATACCCTGTAGAGCTGGAGTGGTGACCGCACACACACACACACACACACACACACACACACTGCACCGCCTGTCTGACCGGCAAATACCCTGTAGAGCTGGAGTGGTGACCGCACACACACACACACACTGCACCGCCTGTTTGACCGGCAAATACCCTGTAGAGCTGGAGTAGTGACCGCACACACACTGCACCGCCTGTTTGACCGGCAAATACCTTGTAGAGCTGGAGTGCTGACCGCACACACACACACACACACACACACTGCTCCGCCTGTCTGACTGGCAAATACCCTGTAGAGCTGGAGTGGTGACCGCACACACACACTGCTCCGCCTGTCTGACCGGCAAATACCCTGTAGAGCTGGAGTGGTGACCGCACACACACACACACACACACTGCACCGTCTGTCTGACCGGCAAATACCCTGTAGAGCTGGAGTGGTGACCGCACACACACACACACACACTGCACCGCCTGTTTGACCGGCAAATACCCTGTAGAGCTGGAGTGGTGACCGCACACACACACACACACACTGCACCGCCTGTTTGACCGGCAAATACCCTGTAGAGCTGGAGTGGTGACCGCACACACACACACACACACACACACTGCACCGCCTGTTTGACCGGCAAATACCCTGTAGAGCTGGAGTGGTGACCGCACACACACACACTGCTCCGCCTGTCTGACCGGCAAATACCCTGTAGAGCTGGAGTGGTGACCGCACACACACACTGCTCCGCCTGTCTGACCGGCAAATACCCTGTAGAGCTGGAGTGGTGACCGCACACACACACACACACACACACACTGCACCGCCTGTTTGACCGGCAAATACCCTGTAGAGCTGGAGTGGTGACCGCACACACACACACACACACGCACATACACACACACACAAAGTATCAAACACACACAAATATCACACACATGCAAATATCAAACACAGAACATGCACACGCAAGTATCAAACGCACATATAACATGCACACGCAAGTATCAAACGCACATATAACATGCACACGCAAGTATCAAACGCAACTAGGAAAAATGGCAAATGCAAAAACACACATCAAATGCATAAAAGTGTTATAGAACAAGCACATGGCTGTGTGACACAGTGCCATTATGTATGCACATACAGTTGTGCTGGAAAGTATTCAAACCCCTTCACTTTTTTCACACTTTATCGTGTTGTAGATTTAATTTTAAATGGATAAAATTGCCAATTTTGCCCATCAATCTACACTCAATAACCCATGATGACAAAGTGAAAACATGTTTTTAGACATTTTTGCAAATGTATTAAAAATCTTAAACTGAAATCTCTCATGTACATAAGTATTCATACCCTTTGCGTGAATGTATTTTTAAAGTATCATATTTCATATTTAGTCGCATATTCTTTGCATGCTGTCACTTCCTGAAGTCTGACCCATCAACATCAAAAGACTCGATATCTTATTTTCAGGTACTGTTACAAGCGATACTATAACCTCTCTGCATTTGAACTGATCTCTATGGGAATTGGGGATGAGACTAGATTCAGCTGTAAATTACACTGGTACAGTATGGAACACATGGCTGGCTAAATGGCTGTAAGTCATCAAGGCTCTAAGGTATCAAACGAGCCCCAAACCATCACTCTGCGGCCAGATATGGAGTAGATGTGGATGGATCCCTTTAAGGGTTGTTTCTCCTGACTTTTCTTCCCCCATAGAGTTCTATAGGAAAATGAGTCAGGAGAAATAACCCTTGCAGTGATCCATCCACATCTACTCCATATCTGGCCGCAGAGTGATGGTTTGCACGCAAAGAATATGCGACTAAATATGAAATATGATACTTTAAAAATACATTCACGCAAAGGGTATGAATACTTATGTACATGAGAGATTTCAGTTTGATTTTTTATATTTTCTAAAAACATGTTTTCACTTTGTCTTTATGGGTTATTGAATGTAGACTGATGGAGGGGTATGTGGAGGGGTATGAATACTTTTTAGCACCACTGTACCTGAAGATCATGCCAGAAATTCAGATTGTGAATTACACAACAGTGCAGGAATAAGGCTGTTAAAACAAGCTGATAAAACAATCTGCGAGAAAACCTGGAAGGCTATCGGTCTGTGGTGCTCCGGGCTCTGTTGTGATGGTGGGGGGGTTAGGGATATGTATTCACTTATGGGATATGTATGTGATTGATGTGTGGATTTTATGAATAAAGACACATACTTGGCTATAAATTGAGTATCGTGTTCATTTCTGCTGAATCTGTACTGGTTTTTAATTTAAAGGGGGTTTACTGAACTGGTTACTAATTTAAAGGGGTGGCACTTAGCCGGTTTCTAATTTAAAGGGGTTTTACTGAACTGGCTACCTGGTTCTCAAAAAGATGGTACAGCCAACTAGTGAGAGGATGCTGAATGGAAAGGTCTGGTTGGAGTGTACAGTGTGATCACTGTCTGAAGATAGTTAGGTACGCCAGGTCTGGTTGGAGTGTAGTGTGATCACTGTGTGAAGATGGTCAGTTAGGTACGCCAGGTCTGGTTGGATTGGACAGTGTGTTCACTGTCTGAAGATGGTCAGTTAGGTACGCCAGGTCTGGTTGGTGTGTAGTGTGATCACTGTGTGAAGATGGTCAGTTAGGTACGCCAGGTCTGGTTGGATTGGACAGTGTGTTCACTGTCTGAAGATGGTCAGTTAGGTACGCCAGGTCTGATTAGTGTGTAGTGTGATCACTGTATGAAGATGGTCAGTTAGGTATGCCAGGTCTGGTTGGAGTGTAGTGTGATCACTGTCTGAAGATGGTCAGTTAGGTACTCCAGGTCTGGTTGGAGTGTACAGTGTGATCACTGTCTGAAGATGGTCAGTTAGGTACGCCAGGTCTGGTTGGAGTGTACAGTGTGATCACTGTCTGAAGATGGTCAGTTAGGTGCTCCAGGTCTGGTTGGAGTGGATAGTGTGATCACTGTCTGAAGATGGTCAGTTAGGTACGCCAGGTCTGGTTGGAGTGTACAGTGTGATCACTGTCTGAAGATGGTCAGTTAGGTACGCCAAGTCTGGTTGGAGTGGATAGTGTGATCACTGTCTGAAGATGGTCAGTTAGGTACCCCAGGTCTGGTTGGAGTGTAGTGTGATCACTGTCTGAAGATGGTCAGTTAGGTACCCCAGGTCTGGTTGGAGTGGATAGTGTGATCACGGTCTGAAGATGATCTGTTAGGTACGCCAGGTCTGGTTGGAGTGTAGTGTGTTCACTGTCTGAAGATGGTCAGTTAGGTACGCCAGGTCTGGTTGGAGAGTATGATCACTGTCTGAAGATGGTCAGTTAGGTACGCCAGGTCTGGTTGGAGTGTAGTGTGTTCACTGTCTGAAGATGGTCAGTTAGGTACGCCAGGTCTGGTTGGAGTGGATAGTTTGATCACGGTCTGAAGATGATCTGTTAGGTATGCCAGGTCTGGTTGGAGTGTAGTGTGATCACGGTCTGAAGATGGTCAGTTAGGTACTCCAGGTCTGGTTGGAGTGTAGTGTGATCACGGTCTGAAGATGGTCAGTTAGGTACTCCAGGTCTGGTTGGAGTGTAGTGTGATCACGGTCTGAAGATGGTCAGTTAGGTACCCCAGGTCTGGTTGGAGTGTATTGTGTTCACTGTCTGAAGATGGTCAGTTAGGTACTCCAGGTCTGGTTGGAGTGTATTGTGTTCACTGTCTGAAGATGATCGGTTAGGTACGCCAGGTCTGGTTGGAGTGTAGTGTGATCACGGTCTGAAGATGGTCAGTTAGGTACTCCAGGTCTGGTTGGAGTGTATTGTGTTCACTGTCTGAAGATGATCTGTTAGGTACGCCAGGTCTGGTTGGAGTGTAGTGTGATCACGGTCTGAAGATGGTCAGTTAGGTACGCCAGGTCTGGTTGGAGTGTAGTGTGATCACTGTCTGAAGATGGTCAGTTAGGTACCCCAGGTCTGGTTGGAGTGTAGTGTGATCACTGTCTGAAGATGGTCAGTTAGGTACGCCTGGTCTGGTTGGAGTGTACAGTGTGATCACGGTCTGAAGATGGTCAGTTAGGTACGCCAGGTCTGGTTGGAGTGTACAGTGTGATCACTGTCTGAAGATGGTCAGTTAGGTACGCCAGGTCTGGTTGGAGTGTACAGTGTGATCACTGTCTGAAGATGGTCAGTTAGGTACCCCAGGTCTGGTTGGAGTGTACAGTGTGATCACTGTCTGAAGATGGTCAGTTAGGTACTCCAGGTCTGGTTGGAGTGTAGTGTGATCACTGTCTGAAGATGGTCAGTTAGGTACGCCTGGTCTGGTTGGAGTGTACAGTGTGATCACGGTCTGAAGATGGTCAGTTAGGTACTCCAGGTCTGGTTGGAGTGTAGTGTGATCACTGTCTGAAGATGGTCAGTTAGGTACGCCTGGTCTGGTTGGAGTGTACAGTGTGATCACGGTCTGAAGATGGTCAGTTAGGTACGCCAGGTCTGGTTGGAGTGTACAGTGTGATCACTGTCTGAAGATGGTCAGTTAGGTACCCCAGGTCTGGTTGGAGTGGCTAGTGTGATCACTGTCTGAAGATGGTCAGTTAGGTACGCCAGGTCTGGTTGGAGTGGATAGTGTGATCACTGTCTGAAGATGGTCAGTTAGGTACTCCAGGTCTGGTTGGAGTGTACAGTGTGATCACTGTCTGAAGATGGTCAGTTAGGTACCCCAGGTCTGGTTGGAGTGTACAGTGTGATCACTGTCTGAAGATGGTCAGTTAGGTACCCCAGGTCTGGTTGGAGTGTACAGTGTGATCACTGTCTGAAGATGGTCAGTTAGGTACTCCAGGTCTGGTTGGAGTGTATTGTGTTCACTGTCTGAAGATGGTCAGTTAGGTACGCCAGGTCTGGTTGGAGTGTACAGTGTGATCACTGTCTGAAGATGGTCAGTTAGGTACTCCAGGTCTGGTTGGAGTGTAGTGTGATCACTGTCTGAAGATGGTCAGTTAGGTACTCCAGGTCTGGTTGGAGTGTATTGTGTTAACTGTCTGAAGATGATCTGTTCGGGACGCCAGGTCTGGTTGGAGTGGATTGTGTTCACTGTCTGAAGATGGTCAGTTAGGTACGCCTGGTCTGGTTGGAGTGTACAGTGTGATCACGGTCTGAAGATGGTCAGTTAGGTACTCCAGGTCTGGTTGGAGTGTACAGTGTGATCACTGTCTGAAGATGGTCAGTTAGGTACCCCAGGTCTGGTTGGAGTGTACAGTGTGATCACTGTCTGAAGATGGTCAGTTAGGTACTCCAGGTCTGGTTGGGTACGCCAGTGTGACACTGTCGTGTACTATAAACAGGACCAACTGATCCAAGTAACATTCAAGTACGGTTTCTATTGAAAATGCATTTATTATAAATAAAATGATTTTCTTTCAGCAAAGCAAAAGTATTCACAAAACATATTGTACTAGACACAGATATTTTGTTTAATCAATAAGAAGCAATGGCCGCAACAGCAGTGTGAGACACAACTAATCCAATCCAACGGGGCCAATTATGACATCATACAATTGGGGCTCAGCAGAGTGACTGAGGAGATGATGAACATTATGCACGTTGCCTTTAATTCTGTCGTAATATTAGTGTGACAAAGACCAGAGAATGAACTCAGTGCACAGGCTGCATCCCTGATGGACATGCGGGTATGAGAGCTGAATCCAGGCTGCGGCTTCGTGTTGTACAAACACGGTCACTGTGGTAGACTGTACAGAAGTCGCCTTCGAGATGAACTAAAGGAAAGGGAGTCCTGTGTTATGAGCTGTAGAAATGACTACAAAACGGTCCAATCGTTAAAAAATGGGCATCTGATGTCATCAGCATCTCAGCTGGAGAAACGGACACGTTCCGGGAAGCGCAGGTAATGCAGTTGTGCAGCGGGAAGGGTTCAGGAGTCAGGGGGGTTAGAGTTCAGGGGGGTTAGAGTTCAGGGGGGTTAGAGTTCAGGGGGGTTAGAGTTCAGGGGGGTTAGAGTTCAGGGGTCAGGGGGGTTAGAGTTCGGCCTGCGCTAGATGCAGATGCTGCATACAGATGCAATATTAATACACAAATTAGGGCATGTTAAGTAATCTCTAACATGCCCTAATATTATGGAGATATGAAACCAGAAATGCCAAAATTAGGAATTAATAAATATTGCAATAAATACGTTAATTGTCACAGAAATTTATTTTAAAAATCACAATAAATGTTTTTTTATTTCTGTATTTCTTCGTCCATATGGTAATTAGGAGGCGTGGCTTTCATATTTAGACATACATAGTAGTCAATCCTAGAGCAGGCTCCAGATGCAGGCTCGTGTAATTTAGGCTAGTCTTATTAAAATTCAGTTTGATCATGGGTCAAAATAATCTCACAGTAGCCTATGTTTTCTATCGTAGATGGCTAGCTAGCCATAAGCTAATTTTGCTTCAAAACTACAGCATGCGATCGTAGCGTAGTAGCAAAAGTGAGATGGGACTGACAACCCAGTTAGCCAAATGGATCTGACCCAGATCTGGCATTCTGACGCGGCTCAGTGTCGGCCACATAACTGTGGTGTTGGCCTTGAATTAAGGCACGATTCTGGGCATTTGTCCTGTTTGTACATCCAAAAACAACACAACAAGAAACCATATTGACGCCATGGTTAAACTACCCGAGATGAGCGGGTGAGCGAGCTCTTGGAACAAAACTGTTGCTCGAAGACGCGTCATGTTCATACCAAATATCGAAAGGATTTAACGAACAGTTAAATGCACAGACAGGACACACAAACATATTTGTCATTTGTGGAAACGGGACAATCACAAGCCTCGACATTAACGCTTGCCCCGGGCAAGTAAGCACTGTGTTCGGACAAGTGAAATTCCTCATGTAGTTGTCCGATCGGGCAGCTAAAAAAATTAATTAAAACTTCTCTAATCTAATGTAACGTTATCACTGCATGCGGTGCTTTGTTTGCGCATAAACTGTCTGTTCCTTCCAGCTAAACACGCGCTCCGTCTCTCACTACCAAGCGTTGTCAAGGAGACTATAACGCTGCGTTCTAACGTCGAGCAACTTCGGTCGCCCAGTCGCCGGAAGTCCATTCATTCTCTATGAAGCTGAGCGATATTCAGCGACTTGAGCAACTAGGCAACCCAAATCGGCCGATAAATGTTGCCCGCAATTTAACTTTTGAACGATCATCGGCCGTAACAGCCAATCAGAGTCCCACGCTTCATATTTCTCCAACCGACACGAAACCATTTCGTGAATAATTGTTCCGCCCGATTTCACTCAAATTGCAGCAATGGCGTAGCAGCTAATAATAATGGCCCAAGCCTACCCCGTCCTGTTCAATGTATAACATAACCTTAAAGGATATATGTGGCTGTGGTCTGAGGGTCCTCCCCCATAAAATTGAGCCTTTTAAAACAAATTTCCTGCATTTCTACACTACCTCACATGGCATTTTCTAAAATAAAATGTTTAATTCATAAACATTTTGAAGAATTAAAAAAAAAAAAAATTTCCCCCCAAAGCCCTAGATGAGATTTGAGATGCTTTCATTTCAAGCTAAAGTATAGGCTAATCAGTACATTAGTGGATAAGATAATTTTATTAAATTTTAAACCCATCTCCACCCCCCTCATCTTATAGGAGGACAACTTTATTTATGCCCAATAATGCCAAATCATTATCTAATCTTATATGGAAACAAGTATATTAAAGATGAGCTATGTTCCTTCATCATTGCAGTCTCTGTGCCATTTTCTATTTACATGTGAAACTACGTTACTGTAACTGGCTCATCATATTCATTTACTATACAGCAACTTCTTTACTATGATATACAAGCATAGTAACTACACTTTACCTAAACACACAACGCCTGCTTTCTGCTGCTGCCTAGTGGTAGAAAATGTTCCTCACGCTATATCGCCTGGTTGACAGGCGTTACAGTTGTGAACGTCCACAAAGGAACAAACTAATTGCGCAGAGAATGATAACTTGAATCGACAACTGAGGGGCTGATAAGGATATAGGCTACACCAGGGGTGGCCAATTCCAGGCCTCGCGGGCCGGTGTGTATGCAGGTTTTTGCTGCCGCCAGTTAACAATTATTTAATTAGCCCAATCGTTTACACGATCTGATATTTTAATCTACATATCCGCGATATGAAAAGCAGCTGATGAATGTTCTTGTGCCGGTATGCGTCAATGCGTGTATTGTAGCATTTTATCGTTCTGTAATTTACAAGTGGATCCGTGATTGTGTGTATGACTAATTAGCTGATTGAACCGTGGTAACTGGTGGCAGTAAAAACCTGCATACACACCGGCCCACGAGGCCTGGAATTGGCCACCCCTGGGCTACACTAATGTTTTCGTAAGCGGTTACACTTTTCCTGTGTCGCAAATTTGGGGTGTTCTTAATTAATTCGTTTTAATTAATAATTTCAGTGAATTACGAATAGCCTGCTATAATTAGGACATTGATGACCCACCACTAGGGGGGCACCGTGGACAGAGATACAAATGCGCTGTAGTTAGCTATTATTACCGTAGCAAAAGTCACACAAAGCCACGGTTGTTCATACTGAAGTGCTCTGGCTATCAATGATCGTAGGCATACTGTTTTCTTTGTTATTCTATAGGCTCATCAGTATTCAGTGATCGGAAAATCTACACAGGATTCGGAATAAGTTTTTATTTTTTTGTTGAAAACTACACTTTTCGCCATGCACACAGACAACTGCGGGACAGCTAATCTCCCCTTTTCACTCCTCACACGATGGCTGTCCCCGGCCAGCCCGTCTCCCACTCTTATAGCTAGCCTAGCAACAGATCACACGTAGGCGACCGGGGCTATCACTGGCCGGTGCATATATCCACGTAACAATATATCATCTGAACTGATAAACCTAATTTATCGCCGAGAGGGTAAGCTTGTTTAGCCACAACACGCTAAAAACAATTAGACTAACATTACAATAGCCTAGACTGAACTATTTCACCTTACGTCTGATAAATTAGCTAGCGGTTAGCTTTCCTCCTAGTTCTCACCAAGGCAAACAATCCAGACAGCGTAGCCTTCAAAATCTAAA
This sequence comes from Ilyophis sp. 1 JC-2022, assembly GCA_022702515.1. Lineage (NCBI taxonomy): Eukaryota > Metazoa > Chordata > Actinopteri > Anguilliformes > Synaphobranchidae > Ilyophis > Ilyophis sp. 1 JC-2022. The sequence goes on along the minus strand of CM040403.1, from coordinate 147,268,864 downwards.
AATAAAATAGGCTCCGTATCGTGTGTTTGTGTGTTAATCTGCACGCTGGCTTGTTAAATTGCTTTCATATGAAGTGTGATTACAGCAAGATCTAACTAGCTAGCATTCAAATATCTGAGTTGGTAACTCTGTAAGCTAAAAAACCTCGGGAGCTCATCATTCATACGGAAATGTCTATAGTAAAAAATATAGTAGGCGACTATGACTACAGGTAGCCTATGATTCAATTAGACTATGACTACAGGTAGCCTATGATTCAATTAGACTATGACTACAGGTAGCCTATGATTCAATTAGACTATGACTACAGGTAGACTATGACTACAGGTAGCCTATGATTCAATTAGACTATGACTACAGGTAGCCTATGATTCAATTAGACTATGACTACAGGTAGCCTATGATTCAATTAGACTATGACTACAGGTAGCCTATGATTCAATTAGACTATGACTACAGGTAGCCTATGATTCAATTAGACTATGACTACAGGTAGCCTATGATTCAATTAGACTATGACTACAGGTAGCCTATGATTCAATTAGACTATGACTACAGGTAGCCTATGATTCAATTAGACTATGACTACAGGTAGCCTATGATTCAATTAACGTTAGCTGTAGTTTTTTCGTACTCTAGTGATGCTACTATTATCATATCGAGACTGCTAGCCTAATTGTTATTATAGCAGGTGAAAACACTATACGAGACGAGGCTACGATAGCATAACTAACGTGTAGCAATAAGCGAGACTACCAAGTCATTTTTGTATGAGCAGATCAATTGTGTGTATTGCAATAATTTATAAACCCACCATCCTCAGCCTATTTGCTCGGCTGCTTTTCCACAAACTGTCCTTCATATCGCTGTCCTTGTATTTATGTTTTCAATGAATCAAAGAGTAGGCTAGCCTACACGTAGGGAAACAAATCAATCAGTTGGTTCAGCGTATTGTTTGTTGTGTAGTTTGTGGCAGTGCTGCGACGTCTGTCGAGAGGACCTGTTATGATCGGACAGATAAATAATATCGCAAACGAAAACTCGAAAAAAAACGAACTTGATCCGAATAAAATAAATGCCGCCTTTTCGCAAACAAAATTGCGTGTTTGATGTGCATGATTTTATATACAATCCAGGAGTTCGTTTTTATTTTTCAACTTGCGATTTATTGGTGTGTAAAGGCCTTTAGATGCAACATTTAATCAATCTATTTAAAATCAAATCTCCCAGACGGAGATTCTCGCCAATATCCTCAACTCACTGAGTAAACTTGGCTAGCGAATATTATATCCTAGAATTATGCCTAGCATTGCCCCCGTGCCCCCTAGACACGGCCCTGCTTATTGACGTACCGCTAAGTAAAGTTAGCTAGCTAAGCTAATGTCCGAGTGAATATAAACATGACGTCACTTAACGTTACCTGTCAGTATCAGATTTAAGACATGAAAAACTGGCAATTTTTTTGAGGAAATTGTGAGACCTGACTAGAACCAGGAAATTAGAACAAACAATGGCTACTTAAATAAATTCTAATGTCTGATGATAAATACTAAATCGATTATCTTTTATTCATTTATGAATTTATTGCAATGTCTATTTATAAATTCCTAATTTGGGCATTTCTGGTCCTCCATAATATTAGGGCATGTTAGAGATTACCTTCAGTAATGTAATATTAGGGCATGTTTGAGATTACTTTCAGTAATGTAATATTAGGGCATGTTTGAGATTACCTTCAGTAATGTAATATTAGGGCATGTTAGAGATTACTTTCAGTAATGTAATATTAGGGCATGTTTGAGATTACCTTCAGTAATGTAATATTAGGGCATGTTAGAGATTACCTTCAGTAATGTAATATTAGGGCATGTTTGAGATTACCTTCAGTAATGTAATATTAGGGCATGTTTGAGATTACCTTCAGTAATGTAATATTAGGGCATGTTAGAGATTACCTTCAGTAATGTAATATTAGGGCATGTTAGAGATTACCTTCAGTAATGTAATATTAGGGCATGTTAGAGATTACCTTCAGTAATGTAATATTAGGGCATGTTAGAGATTACCTTCAGTAATGTAATATTAGGGCATGTTAGAGATTACCTTCAGTAATGTAATATTAGGGCATGTTAGAGATTACCTTCAGTAATGTAATATTAGGGCATGTTAGAGATTACCTTCAGTAATGTAATATTAGGGCATGTTTGAGATTACCTTCAGGAATGTAATATTAGGGCATGTTTGAGATTACCTTCAGTAATGTAATATTAGGGCATGTTTGGGAGTTCCTTCAGTAATGTAATATTAGGGCATGTTTGAGATTACCTTCAGTAATGTAATATTAGGGCATGTTTGAGATTACCTTCAGTAATGTAATATTAGGGCATGTTTGAGATTACCTTCAGTAATGTAATATTAGGGCATGTTAGAGATTACCTTCAGTAATGTAATATTAGGGCATGTTTGAGATTACCTTCAGTAATGTAATATTAGGGCATGTTAGAGAGTTCCTTCAGTAATGTAATATTAGGGCATGTTTGAGATTACCTTCAGTAATGTAATATTAGGGCATGTTAGAGATTACCTTCAGTAATGTAATATTAGGGCATGTTAGAGATTACCTTCAGTAATGTAATATTAGGGCATGTTAGAGAGTTCCTTCAGTAATGTAATATAATATTAGGGCATGTTGGAGATTATATTCAGTAATGTAATATTAGGGCATGTTTGAGATTACCTTCAGTAATGTAATATTAGGGCATGTTTGGGAGTTCCTTCAGTAATGTAATATTAGGGCATGTTTGAGATTACCTTCAGTAATGTAATATTAGGGCATGTTTGAGATTACATTCAGTAATGTAATATTAGGGCATGTTAGAGATTACCTTCAGTAATGTAATATTAGGGCATGTTAGAGATTACCTTCAGTAATGTAATATTAGAGCATGTTTGAGATTACCTTCAGTAATGTAATATTAGGGCATGTTTGAGATTACCTTCAGTAATGTAATATTAGGGCATGTTTGAGATTACCTTCAGTAATGTAATATTAGGGCATGTTTGAGATTACCTTCAGTAATGTAATATTAGGGCATGTTAGAGATTACCTTCAGTAATGTAGTATTAGGGCATGTTAGAGATTACCTTCAGTAATATAATATTAGGGCATGTTAGAGATTACCTTCAGTAATGTAATATTAGGGCATGTTTGAGATTACCTTCAGTAATGTAATATTAGGGCATGTTGGAGATTACCTTCAGTAATGTAATATAATATTAGGGCATGTTGGAGATTATATTCAGTAATGTAATATTAGGGCATGTTTGAGATTACCTTCAGTAATGTAATATTAGGGCATGTTTGAGATTACATTCAGTAATGTAATATTAGGGCATGTTTGAGATTACATTCAGTAATGTAATATTAGGGCATGTTAGAGATTACCTTGGTAAAAATCCTCTTTGCCAGTCCTTCAAGGAGATATCGGCTTTCACATGAGATTTTCCTGTAAGAAAATGTAATCAATCACTCCTCTGGAATTCAGATTACAAAACTATTACTAAAATGATTAAAACAAAAGAACTTAAAACACACCTTCAGATGTGGCCAGACTGGTCTGGGTCTCACTCTTATCTCTCTAGAGAAAAAAAAAAAGACAGATGAGTTTGGCAAAACGAGCTGAAATTCACAGGTGAGGGATAAAACAGACACTTACTGCAGCAGCAGAGAGAGGCTGCAGGCTTGGGCCTCTTCGGAAAGCTCCGCCCAACTGCCTGCTCGTCATTGGGCTACTGTCCTGGAGCAGGACAGCTCTCTCAGGCTTGCAGGGGCTTCTGGGAGCTGTAGTTCTGTGGGAGGTCACGCAGCTGTTGGACCTACAGCAGCGAGTGCAGCTCTGGTGCAGGTATCTGGCAGACCCTGGGGACAAGGCACACCACTCCCGAAAGCGTTTGGGCTCCGGCGATGCGTTCGGCTCCAGGGCTCTGTCACGCTTTCGGACCCGAGTCCAAAGAGGAGACAAGGCTAGAGCAGCCAGTGAGGAAGAGGAAGAGGAGGGCAGGGAGAAGGCTGGTGATGGGGCTAGTTTGCGCTGGCACACTAATCTGTGGTACAGCTCCTCAAACTGCTGGTCAATCTTATGGCGCATGGCCTGGAACCCCGAAAACGAGCGCCGTCGCTCCACTTGCTCACTGCAGGGGATTGGACGAGCCGCTCTGGGGGAGGGTTTACCGTCCCACTCACTGCAGGGGATTGGACGAGCCGCTCTGGGGGAGGGGTTACTGTTCCCCACACTGTAGAGGATTGGCCGAGCTGCTCTGGGAGAGGGGCTACCGTCTAGCTCACTGCAGGGGATTGGACGAGCCGCTCTGGGAGAGGGGTTACCGTCCCGTTCACTGCAGGCGATTGGACGAACCGCTCTAAGGAAGGGGTTACCGTCCCGCTCAATGCAGGGGATTGGACGAGCCGCTCTGGGAGAGGGGTTACCGTCCCGTTCACTGCAGGCGATTGGACGAACCGCTCTGAGGAAGGGGTTACCGTCCCGCTCAATGCAGGGGATTGGACGAGCCGCTCTGGGGGAGGGGTTACCGTTCCCCACACTGTAGAGGATTGGCCGAGCTGCTCTGGGAGAGGTGCTACCGTCTCGCTCACTGCAGGGGATTGGACGAGCCGCTCTGGGAGAGGGGTTACCGTCCCGTTCACTGCAGGCGATTGGACGAACCGCTCTGAGGAAGGGGTTACCGTCCCGCTCAATGCAGGGGATTGGACGAGCCGCTCTGGGAGAGGGGTTACCGTCCCGCTCAATGCAGGGGATTGGACAAGCCGCTCTGGGAGAGGGGTTACCGTCCCGCTCAATGCAGGGGATTGGACAAGCCGCTCTGAGGAAGGGGTTACCGTCCCGCTCACTGCAGGGGATTGGACAAGCCACTCTGGGGGAGGGGTTACCGTCCCTCTCACTGCAGGGGATTGGACGAGCCGCTCTGGGGGAGGGGTTACCGTCCCGCTCACTGCAGGGGATTGGACGAACCGCTCTGGGGCAGGGGTTACCGTCACGAGGAAGCATCCTCCAGGGCGAGGAGGGGGGGCGAGAGGGAGCGCCCCACTTCAAATAGGAAGGGCGGGGTGACTGACAGTGAAAGTGGGGCTGCAGTGTGTTGTGGGCTGAGCCTGGGGGGGTTTTGGGGGGCGGGGCTGCAGGGAGTGGGAAGTCCCCTGTGAAGCGGAGGCAGAAGGCAGAGGATGCAGCACCCCCTGTTGGCCAGGAGGGAGAGCTGCATACTGTGTAGGTGCGGGAGAGGGGGGAGAGCTCTGGGGAACTGTCACTGTCAATCATCAGGACTGGATCCGCCCCTTGTCCCGCCCGTTCTTCCTGGAGGCCCCTCCTCCACGACTCCTGGGCTGATTTGGGGGCGGTGCTGTGGGGTTTAAGTTTTGGAGTGCTGCTGGGAGGTTGGAGTTTGGGGGCGCTGTTGTGGGGGTGGAGTTTGGGCGTGGTGTTGTAGGGGGGGAGTTTGGGGGCGGTGCTGTGGGGGGATAGTTTTGGGGTGGTGCTGTGAGTGGGTAGTTTGGGGGCGCTGTTGTGGGGGGGGCGTTTGGGGGCGCTGGAACGCCAGCCTCGTCTGCGATATCTGCGCAGCACTGCGCCTGCTGCCTCTGTCACCGTCTGCCTGTGCCACGCTTGCCCCACCTGGCTGAGCATGCTGGGATACAGGTCTAGCAGTAAACTGCCCTGGCTGCTCAACGTGCGCTCCAGCTCCTCATCCCCCTCTTCAGGCTGCGCTAGCTCCACCTGCAGGCTGGAGTCACTCACTGCGCTCAACAGCAGCCGCGAGCCGTCTGGACCAGACTCCCCTGAGCAAGAACACGGTGTAACCAAATAAATCAACCAATTAACTGAACGAATCAACCAATTAACTGAACGAAGCAACCAATTTAAAAAAATCAATCAACCACACAGAACTCACAAAAACAAATTATGACGAACACACACATTGGAAGAACCAATCAGTCAGAAACCATGAGCAGTCAGTGTAAAATACAAACACACATACACACACACACAAAACAGAAAAAAACTATAAGAACTGTGTAGACTTGAGGCTCTTACAGGAAACACTTTCAGTACTCCCCTCCATCTCCATTTCCTCGGAAATAGAAGTGCTGTCGTTGCAGGTCTCAGAGTCGTCCTGCTTCAGACGATAAAAGCAAGCAAAGCAGGTCACAAGGGCTGATCAGAGCGAGCTCAGTTTAGCAGGATTACGAGTTAGCTTGATAAATGCACAGAGTAAAACCCAGAAAAGCTCTTTTTAGTTCAGTCCATGTTCCAGATTTGGGAGGGTTCCAGGTATTCCTCAGTGCAGTTATCCAGCTAACGTTAACTCAGTAATCCTGGTTTGTGAAATACCCCCCAGATTTGAGAGCCCAAACACACTGCTCTACCCTCTACCTTCCCACAGAACCCAAACACACTGTTCTACCCTCTACCGTCCCACAGAACCCAAACACACTGTTCTACCCTCTACCGTCCCACAGAACCCAAACACACTGCTCTACCCTCTACCTTCCCACAGAACCCAAACACACTGCTCTACCCTCATGCAGAACCCAAACACACTGCTCTACCCTCCTGCAGAACCCAAACACACTGCTCTACCCTCTACCGTCCCACAGAACCCAAACACAAACATTCTCGTGTCACTAGATAAAATTAAAACCTTACTTGAATATCTCCACTGATGTCTTGTCCTATAAATATAAAAGACAAAGACTAATTTGCAGAAGGAAAATTCAATTTATGCTCTTATAACAAGGACAATTATAACAAGAATAAATTATTACAAGGAATAAAACATTTAAATATTAGTTTGGACAATTCCCTACCTCTGGAGGATTGTCCTGCGGAATCTGCAACACGCTAGAAGAGAATAAGAGGAGAGGTGTTATAGCGCCATCTAGGGACTGACCTCTGGACAACTTCTGAGAAGCACCGTACCTTCAAGGACTTCATTTGTCTTTCAACTTCTTTTCCATTCCAAGGTAAGATGCCTGAAAAAGCAACATAATTAAAGCTACACAGTGGTACTGATGACCATTTTGGAGACCGTCAGTGTAAACTCTGAACATCCAGCTACGGCCTATTTGTCATAAGGTCTGGGATCACACCATGCCAATCAAAAGCCTTTGAATAGTCTACAAACCACAATTCCAAAAACGTTAGGACAGTTTGTAAAATGCACAAAGGCAGAAAGCAGTGATTTGTAAATTCTCTTTATATTTAATTGAAAACAGGACAAAGAAAATAAAATGTATGTATTACCTTATCAACTTTATTGATTTTTGTAAACATACGCTAATTCCGAATTTGACACCTGCAACACGTTCCAAAAAGGTTGGGACAGGGGCAAAAAAATAAAAAAAACTGGGACGTTCAAAAAACACCTGTTTGGAACATTCCACAGGTAAACAGGCGACGCTCTTATGACTGGGTATAAAAGGATATCAAAAGACTATCTTATTTTCAGGTACTCTTACAAGCGATAATATAACCTCTCTGCATTTTAATGGATCTCTATGGGAATTGGGGGGTGGGACTATATTACAGTAGCCAACCATGGGTTCCATACTATTCCTGTGTAATTGGGTTCGTACACATTTTGACCAATGGATTTCAATTACTTTAAACCAAATTTTAATGATCAAACATTCTGTGATGTCACTGTGTATACATGAAAGGGAGAACAAAATTTGGTATTGAAATTAACCATGATAATTCCAAAGCACAGTATACCTTGAATAACATGACAGACAAAATAGTTTGATCAAAAGAATAAACATCTATACATTTAGTTTGGCTGATAGGCATTCCATAACACTGACACATATCAGTAAGAGCTTTAGTAGGCAGCAGTGTCGAGCTAGAGCACACATTCCTTTCCCTTTCAGTAAGAGCGTTAGTAGGCAGCAGTGTCGAGCTAGAGCACACATTCCTTTCCCTTTCAGTAAGAGCGTTAGTAGGCAGCAGTGTCGAGCTAGAGCACACATTGCTTTCCCTTTCAGTAAGAGCGTTAGTAGGCAGCAGTGTCGAGCTAGAGCACACATTCCTTTCCCTTTCAGTAAGAGCGTTAGTAGGCAGCAGCATCGAGCTAGAGCACACATTGCTTTCCCTTTCAGTAAGAGCGTTAGGAGGCAGCAGCGTATAGCTGGAGCACACATTGCTTTCCCTTTCAGTAAGAGCGTTAGTAGGCAGCAGCGTATAGCTAGAGCACACATTGCTTTCCCTTTCAGTAAGAGCGTTAGTAGGCAGCAGCGTCGAGCTGGAGCACACATTGCTTTCCCTTTTGTAGTGCAAATTTTAACAAATTTAAAATTCAGCCGTCAGATACTGTTCCCCCTATGGAAACGGACAGATTGGGTGGTAAAATGGTGAAACTTGGTGAATTATCTCTATATGGGGAGATGAGTTACTAGTATTAGTTTGGTGTATGTGAGCCCCTCCTTTCTGCAGAATCATAGGGGGCACGGTATCTGATGGGGTTAAATTCAGCCGTCAGATAATGTTTCCCCCTATTGAAATGAACAAATTTGGTGGCAAGATGGTGAAACTTGGTGAATTGACTATTTTGGGAGATGCTTTACCAGTATTAGTTTGTTGAATGTATTTTCTTTGGGAAATAGGGAGTGGGAAGGTGACAGAACCTGCCTTACAAAGTTTAGATTTCTCATAGCCTACCACTATTAGTAATGCCACTGCTATTAGTACCACACCACCTCTTCTGCTACTTATTGTACGTCACTTTGAATAAAAGTGTCTGCCAAATAACTAAGGTAATGTACTATTACTACTACTAATAATAATAATAATGTTAATTATTAATAATTTATTCACTTTATATATTGCGCTTTTCACACACACACACACACACACACACACACACACACATTCGTAATATATATACTGTGTGTGTATGTATATATATACTGTACATATACATATATCTATATACATATATAATCACACACATATATAATGTGCAAAAATATACTCATGCCAGATAAAAAATAACCGTTGCATCCCGTAACTTGTAGCTACCACTAACGTTACCAATATTCGTCATACAACCATCATTAATACCCCATCACCTCCTCTTCTACTAGTAGGAATAATAATCATAGTAGGCTACTAATAATAATATACTCAGGCAAGGTAAAAATAACTGTAGTATGACGTTTATTTTATATCTTACTCATAAACAGTCTGGTCATGTTAATTGGGCTTCATATATATTTTAAACAGTAAAATAAATAGTCGGTTATGTAATGTACACGTTACACGACTACGTGAATGAATGTTTTAACTAAACAAGTCACTGACACCATATACACTGACTACAAAGCCACCAGAACACTTGCTGCTTTTCTGAACGTATTTCATTGTTTTACGTATAGGCTGACCTGCATATCGCGGCTTCTCATCTTAAGATTTCCTTGTCGGAAACGAACAAATCGCTTAAAACGTAGCCGACACAAACAGATTCACGCCAGAGGGACGAGCATTCCTCCTTGGGAGCGAGCTGATTTCAAATACGTAATTAATTTGTTTGTAATTGTGTGTGCCCGTTTTCCCCAGAGCAACAGAAGGGGCGCATTCTAACGTTATGCTAGTCATGTAAAGTTAGCGCCATTCTACTGACCGTAGAGTAACGTTAGCTCTAAAATACTATGTTTATCGCTAGCATTATTCTACTGGTATTAGAGCTGTAGTATAATATTTTAATCGATAGCAGTAGAATAATATGCGAATCGCAAGCTCCATTCTACTGACAGCACTAGAATACTACCCGGTGTTGTGCCGTGGATTGCGTCCCCTGACGGGAGCGTGCACGCTTACGTCATTCTGTTTGAAAAGTTTCTGAATTCGCTTCGTTTCAATATCGTACCAAAATAATATGAAGGAGGTATTAATATTATTGTATTATAATGCTTTGTGAAGGGTATCCTTGTCTTAAAGATGGTAAGCAACCTTCGATTTTATACTCATTTCAATTTAGACTCAAAACACGGAACTGGCGAGGGGTATGTTAGACGCAAATCCATAGCTACTTTTCTTATGGTACGATCGCATTATGCTAAAATATAGCCCAGCTATAATTACACAATGAGCTGGGATTTTACTGGGGTTAGCCTGTATGTAGCTACTCATAGCTGGGGAAATAACAGCTTCCTTATCCAGCAGATCAGCTCGACTGAAAATTAAATGTGATCCACGGTTATCATAAGCAAGTCATATAGCTAAACTATACTGGATACTTGGCAGGACCCCAACGATCACCGTCAAGTATTTCTTTAAATGTTTTTTTGCAGCTAAATGAATGCAAATAAAAATGTATCCCCGATATATCACTGACTATTGCATGCTTTGACCCTCCAGACACACAGCGGTCACATATATTTTCCCCAAATGTATGTCATATCATGCTGGAGTCAAGAGAGTGTTTTATTTCCTGGCACGGCTGTTTTTCTAATTGCCATGAAATGCACCCCCTCTTAACTTTGGCTAAAAAGGTACTACATACATGAAACTCACAGTGGTAACTAATTTTGGCTCCATATGAATGCCCTAAAAAGCATTTGATGCTGGGGTCACCAGACACATAATTACAAGGGGGTGCATATTCCGGCAGGGCTGGTTTTCAAGCTCCATTCTACTGACAGCACTAGAATACTACCCGGTATGTTAATCGCTTCAAACTGACGTTACCTTTTCTCGTCTGGCAAGTCATGGACTGCAAACACACTTCCATCCCCGAACCATCAACTCTGGAATACTGATGATGTAGAAAGACAAATAACGAAAGGAAACCGTCAGCGACATATCGATCACTTCAGCGACATATTGATCACTTCAGCGACATATTGATCACTTCAGTACGGCGCATTGACGGCAAGACATAACATCAACTTTAAAACGCGAGCTGGAAAAAAAAAAAGAAGGATATCTTGAATGCCCCAAGCTCACCTTTTGAACAATCCGCTCCAACGTATTCCTGAAAACATCGCCATTGTCTTTCATCTGCCTTTTGATATAATTATCCATACTTTATTCTTAGTGTGTGGAAGGGCTATGAAAACAAAAACACGAACTTTTCACCACACGCTAGCAAGTTAGCTGGCAAACGAATTCAAACGATTTTCTACCGAAAACTTTCAAACCTGATTGGATGTGAAGTTGTGACGTACAAACCAGCCTCCCTTTCGTCATCCACATGCGACAGTTTCATCCTCCCTTTCGTCATCCACATGCGACAGTTTACATAAACAATGATCAGATGCTAACGTTCGTCTCCTCATATTTACATTGTACGTTTTAGTACATTTGTAAGTTTCTGTATTTTTTTGGACCATCAGATTTTTACTTTTCAATGTTAGTGTGGACATGACTGAAACAACTTTGTTTGAAATGGTTCAGAAGGCGGAAACTCTGCACAGTACGAGAATCGCTATCAAGTTTGACACTTGTACTGAAATGGGGACCATATCGCGCACCTATAAAGAGCTTCTCTCATTAGCGAATGAGTTAACCAACCTGCTGAAGGAGCACGGTCACCAAAGTGGGCAGATATTTGGCTTATACTGCCACCCAGGAATCAACCTTCTGAACTGGATTCTAGGGTATGTGTATGAAGAACTGTTTAACCTAGTTGGAAGCTGGAGTGCTTGCAAGTCAACCGATTTAAACACCTTGAACCATATAGACAAATGTAACGTAATTTTTTGGCTAACATAATGTAGACCTAATTTATATTTCCTGATATCTATAAACCAAACATTAGCCGAACACTTAAATGATAAGAAATACAATTCTCTGTTCAGCTAGGTTAGTTACCTTCACTTACTACAAGCTCGATCTATAAATCTGAATAGTCTTTATTCAAAATAAACTTTGGTGGCCAACACATGAACAAGGAAAGAACCGTAACCCTATCAATTCGCTAACTTGGTTGCTGGCTAATTCATAGTAACTCTAAAAGGTGTACGGTCGTTTTAAAAAAAATTATTGCTCTGTCTGTGCTATTGCTTTGAGTTGTGTTATTGAAATGTAAATATGTTTAAGACAAACATATTGTTACATTGATTATGACTTTTGTCTGAGAACAGAATCCTTCAACTCCCAGCGGCCTATGCACCCCTAGATCCAGACTCTCCACCAAATCTGTCCATCAGATTCATGGAACAGTGCGGGCTGAAATATGCTGTGATACAGAGTGATCTGTTACAGGTAAAGCGCTGTTTTACTGAGACATTACACACAGCGTGGTGTAATACAGACCAATTTTTTGCAGATAAGACTGCTGTTGATGTATTCTGAGCATGGCCTTGTCATTGGGTAGTGGATAGTGTAGAAAAGTATGTTCAGAGTTCCAAATGACCTTTTAATTGATAAAAAGGTTAATGAACCCTATTGTGGGTAGAGAAAAAAAAGGTTTTTTCTCTATAAAATGTGGATGTTACAATCCACTCCTGGTGGGTTACATTGTGCGCTAGTTTCCAATATGTTTAAGTTCCAGTGATTAATTAAAGTCCTTGATTTGCTAAATAATCCACACCCATTGATCTCAAGGTAATTGGCTACTGATTGAAAGGAAATCACAAATACCTCCAGACCCAGAGTTTGACACCCCTGCTATAGAGGAACACTGATTAAATCAGGGAAATTGACAGTACGGGTAACTCCGCCCATTAGGGGGTTATGACAGTACGGGTAACTCCGCCCATTAGGGGGTCATGACAGTACGGGTAACTCCGCCCATTAGGGGGTTATGACAGTACGGGTAACTCCGCCCATTAGGGGGTCATGACAGTACGGGTAACTCCGCCCATTAGGGGGTCATGACAGTACGGGTAACTCCGCCCATTAGGGGGTTATGACAGTACGGGTAACTCCGCCCATTAGGGGGTTATGACAGTATGGGTAACTCCGCCCATTAGGGGGTCATGACAGTACGGGTAACTCCGCCCATTAGGGGGTCATGACAGTACGGGTAACTCTGCCCATTAGGGGGTCATGGCAGTACGGGTAACTCCGCCCATTATGGGGTCATGACAGTACGGGTAACTCCGCCCATTAGGGGGTCATGACAGTACGGGTAACTCCGCCCATTAGGGGGTCATGACAGTACGGGTAACTCCGCCCATTAGGGGGTCATGGCAGTACGGGTAACTCCGCCCATTAGGGGGCCATGACAGTACGGGTAACTCCGCCCATTAGGGAGTTATGACAGTACGGGTAACTCCGCCCATTAGGGGGTTATGACAGTACAGGTAACTCCGCCCATTAGGGGGTCATGACAGTACGGGTAACTCCGCTCATTTGGAAGTTATAACAGTACAGGTAACTCCGCCCATTAGGGGGTCATGACAGTACGGGTAACTCCGCCCATTAGGGAGTTATGACAGTACGGGTAACTCCGCTCATTTGGAAGTTATAACAGTACAGGTAACTCCGCCCATTAGGGGGTCATGACAGTACGGGTAACTCCGCCCATTAGGGAGTTATGACAGTACGGGTAACTCCGCCCATTAGGGAGTTATGACAGTACGGGTAACTCCGCCCATTAGGGAGTTATGACAGTACGGGTAACTCCGCCCATTAGGGAGTTATGACAGTACGGGTAACTCCGCCCATTAGGGGGTCATGACAGTACGGGTAACTCCGCCCATTAGGGGGTCATGACAGTACGGGTAACTCCGCCCATTAGGGAGTTATGACAGTACGGGTAACTCCGCCCATTAGGGAGTTATGACAGTACGGGTAACTCCGCCCATTAGGGAGTTATGACAGTACGGGTAACTCCGCCCATTAGGGAGTTATGACAGTATGGGTAACTCCGCCCATTAGGGAGTTATGACAGTATGGGTAACTCCGCCCATTAGGGAGTTATGACAGTACGGGTAACTCCGCCCATTGGGGGGTCATGAAGCTGCACTGATTCCATCACCACATTTAAGGCTGACGTGTTCCAGACATTTATTCAGAGTGATTTACATAGCTGACATTTACATACAACTCCTTTATGCAATTGTATTTTTACTGAATTAATTCAGGTCATGTACCTTAGCACCTGAGAATCAAACCCGCTACCCTAACCACTGTACTGCGCCTTTATTACAGTAAGCCATATTCCTCCACACAGTGTGGAAATGAAGTTAGCTGTGATTTATACTCCTCCTCTTTTTCTGTGGTGCAGAAATTCCACAGAAAATTTTCTCCACACCTGCTTGTGGAAGTCTGTGAGGTGTGGCAGAGTCAGGGACTCACGCTGGTGAAGGTACAGCAGAAGACTAAAAGCTTTCAGAGGTGTGAGCGGGACGTACAGGGGCACAAGCAGCGTGGAGAAGAGCAGAGTGAGGAAGAGCAGCGTGGGGAAGAGCAGCGTGGAGAAGAGCAGCGTGGGGAAGAGCAGCGTGGAGAAGAGCAGCGTGGAGAAGAGCAGCGTGGGGAAGAGCAGCGTGGGGAAGAGCAGCGTGGGGAAGAGCAGCGTGGAGAAGAGCAGCGTGGGGAAGAGCAGCGTGGAGAAGAGCAGCGTGGAGAAGAGCAGCGTGGGGAAGAGCAGCGTGGAGAAGAGCAGCGTGGGGAAGAGCAGCGTGGAGAAGAGCAGCGTGGGGAAGAGCAGCGTGGGGAAGAGCAGAGTGGGGAAGAGCAGAGTGGGGAAGAGCAGCGTGGGGAAGAGCAGCGTGGAGAAGAGCAGCGTGGGGAAGAGCAGCGTGGGGAAGTGCAGCGTGGAGAAGGGCAGCGTGGGGAAGGGCAGCGTGGAGAAGGGCAGCGTGGGGAAGAGCAGCGTGGGGAAGAGCAGCGTGGGGAAGAGCAGCGTGGAGAAGAGCAGCGTGGGGAAGAGCAGCGTGGAGAAGAGCAGCGTGGAGAAGAGCAGCGTGGAGAAGAGCAGCGTGGGGAAGAGCAGCGTGGAGAAGAGCAGCGTGGAGAAGAGCAGCGTGGGGAAGTGCAGCGTGGGGAAGAGCAGCGTGGAGAAAGTCAGTGGCACAGCGCTACCAGCCAGCAATCTCTGGCCTACGTGCTGCACACCTCTGGAACAACTGGTCTTCCCAAGACTGTGCGAGTGCCACACCGATGCATCGTGCCCAACATCCTGCATCTCAGGTTAGTCTGGCTTCCTGTGAGCAGTGGTTCACTTCCTGTCCGTTGCCAGGGAAAAAACGAACTGGAACAGTTTAGCAGCGCCAATGGTAATTTACTTCCAGCTCTCTCAACTATACATCAGTCACTCAGATTTAATTTAAAGTTGATCAATGGCTGGCATGTACAGGCCATTCATGATCTAAGACCTTTTCCTTTTTTAATAACATAAATGCCACTGCCTTCAAATATATTTTTATGTACATTTCTCTTCATAAACCTGCCATCAGCATGATCAGTGGTTTTGTGTTTGTTAATTACTAATAGACATGAGAATATATTGATATTAATTATGTTGATGTTATTACTGGATAATGGGAAAAGGGGTGTGTCCTCTTGTAGGTCTCTGTTCCAGGTGACGGCAGAGGATGTGGTGTTCATGGCCTCTCCGCTGACCTTTGACCCCTCTGTGGTGGAGATGTTTTTATCTCTGTCATCAGGGGCATGTCTCGTAATTGTTCCCACGGTGATCAAGAAGGTCCCCAACAGACTGGCCACAGCTCTGTTCAAACACCACAAGATAACTGTTTTACAGGTGAGTGACGGACAGACAGTGCCGAGAAAAGGTTTTTGCCCCTTTCTGATTTCTTCTATTGTTTCATATTTCTCACACTGGATGTTTTCAGATCTTTAGACAAAATATAATATTGATTTTAGGGAACCTGAGTGAACAAATGACACATTTGTTTTTTATAAGACTTGTTTGATACCTCAGGCTCTTGATGACTTACAGCCATTTTACCAACCATGTATTTCATACTGTTCCAGCATAATTTATAGCTAAATCTAGTCCCACCCCCCAATTCCCATAGAGATCCATTCAAATGCAGAGAGGTTATAGTATCGCTTGTAGGAGTACCAGAAAATAAGATATAAATTGATATTGTTGGGTCACAGACATCAGGAAGTCATGGCATGCAAAGGATATGTGACTAAATATAAAAAATGATACTTTATTCTACATTGGCTGCAGTTTTGTAAGGGGGCAACTTTTTCACACAACGGAAATGGGTGTTGGGATTTTTTGTTCCTTAAATTAGTAAAAAACAAATGTGTCATTTGTTCACTCAGGTTCCCTAAAATCAATATTATATTATGAAAACATCCAGTGTGAGAAATATGCAACAATAGAGGAAATCAGGAAGGGGGCAAAAACTTTCACAGCACTGTACAGCAGAGCTTCTTACAGGTGAGAGCTTTACAGTTTAGGGAGTTTTTGACCAGGAAGATGTAAGTAAAGTAAACTTAAAAAAGCTTCTTCACAGCAGAGTGCAACAGAGTGCTGTTACAGTGAGGTAAAAGGTTACAAATATATATAATATAAATAACCCACAACCAAACCACACAGAAATCATAATAAACACGGGGGAGTCAATAGAGTCCCAGATCACCAAACGCCCAAACGCTGAAACAGCCTCTTCTTCAGTTTTTTTTTAAAGAGTTCTCAGAGAGGAGGGGAGAGGTCAGGTCTGGGGTGGGGGGGGAGCCGGGGGCCGGGGCCGTTGCCCCAAAGGCCCTCTCGCTCTAGCCCTTTTCAAGGGTTCAAGGCACAGCCAGGAGCCAGGGACAAGAGGGAGAGGGACGGCTGGTAGAGGTAGGGGTGGGTAGGGGGTATAGGGGGGGGGGGGTGGGGTTGGGGGCTGTCCAATGATGAGACCAGGACTGAGAAATGATCCCTTGAGGTGAGGGATTAGCCATGCAGGAGGCCAGGATGGGGGTTGGGTGGGCGGTGATTTTTGCCCTTGTGCCTGCGCCTGGCCCGCTGCCACCAGCACCAGCTGCAGGCAGGCAAGTTTCCCAGAAGTTTTGTGAGGCAGCAACAGAGAATTAAAATTAACGGGAACCGGGAAAAAATAAAAGTACCGACATTTCCAGCTCACCATCAACAATTGATTGTCCTGAGCTTGGCTATGTTTCTCAGGTGAAAGAAACAGGTGCGCGTTAAAACCTTGACATGTTTGTCTAAGTGCATTGAGTGATCAAAGGTAACCCCTAGGTTCCTTAGGTTGGTTAGCACTGTGGCTCACCCTTACCCATTCTTGCTTGACTTTTAATTTTTAAATTTTTATTATTTATTTATTTATTAGTCTTATTGTTTTTAATAACAGAATTGTTACAACAATGTAATGTTTTTTAGAATTTGTAAATTTGCTGAAATTACCAATAAATCAAATCAAATCAAATAAATCTACCAGGAACAGGGTTGGAGACCACAGCTGTAGAGAGAGTGTCCCAATGCTCCCTCCTTTCCTCCACTACCACCTCCCCTCCTCCACTACCACCTCCTCTCCTCCACTACCACTTCCTCTCCTCCACTACCACTTCCTCTCCTCCACTACCACCTCCCCTCCTCCACTACCACTTCCTCTCCTCCACTACCACCTCCTCTCCTCCACTACCACTTCCTCTCCTCCACTACCACCTCCCCTCCTCCACTACCACCTCCTCTCCTCCACTACCACTTCCTCTCCTCCACTACCACCTCCTCTTCTCCTTTCCTCCACTACCACTTCCTCTCCTCCACTACCACCTCTTCTCCTCTCTTCCACTACCACCTCCTCTTCTCCTTTCCTCCACTACCACCTCCTCTTCTCCTCTCTTCCACTACCACCTCCTCTTCTCCTCTCTTCCACTACCACCTCCTCTTCTCCTTTCCTCCACTACCACCTCCTCTTCTCCTCTCTTCCACTACCACCTCCTCTTCTCCTCTCTTCCACTACCACCTCCTCTTCTCCTTTCCTCCACTACCACCTCCTCTTCTCCTCTCTTCCACTACCACCTCCTCTTCTCCTTTCCTCCACTCCCACCTCCTCTTCTCCTCTCTTCCACTACCACCTCCTCTTCTCCTTTCCTCCACTACCACCTCCTCTCCTTCTTTCCTCTACTACCACCTCCTCTCCTCCGTGCCCCAGAAACGGATCTTTGTGTTTTAATCTAATGTTGCTGACTACATCTTAATTATGCATTAATGGTTACATATTAGTTAATATCTCGACGCAAACCGCGTTGTCAGGTACAATGTATGCTGTACATGCAAAATACTTTCAGGCAGTTTTGCATACTTCCGGGTAAGAGAGGAGTGGTAGTGGGGGAGTGGAGGAAAGGAGGTGGGGAGTGAACAGTATTGGGACACAGCCTACCTGTTCTTTACTGGTGTGTGTAATGCTAATGCTATGCTCTTGTCTCCAGGCCACACCCACACTGGTGGGACGTTTTGGTAGGGGTGTCCTGCGAGGGGTGGTGCTCTGTGCAGCCTCCTCCCTGCGGGTTCTGGCCTTGGGAGGTGAGGCCTGTCCCCCCGTGTCTGTGCTGCGTGACTGGAGGGGGGAGGGGAACTCCACCCAATTCTTCAACCTCTATGGTACCACAGAGGTGTCCTGCTGGGCTACCTGCTACCAACTGCACCTGGACACCATGTACGTATTAAACCCCACCCTATTCTCCACCCTACCCATAATCTAACCCCCACCCTATTCCTTACCCCCACCCTGTTACCTACCCCCACCCACAATCTAACCCCCACCCTATTCTCTACCCCCACCCATAATCTAACCCCCACCCTGTTACCTACCCCCACCCATAATCTAACCCCCATCCTATTCCTTACCTCCACCCTATTCTCTACCCCCACCCACAATCTAACCCCCACCCTATTCTCTACCCCCACCCATAATCTAACCCCCACCCTATTCTCTACCCCCACCCATAATCTAACCCCCACCCTGTTACCTACCCCCACCCACAATCTAACCCCCACCCTATTCTCTACCCCCACCCATAATCTAACCCCCACCCTGTTACCTACCCCCCACCCACAATCTAACCCCCACCCAATTATCCACCCCACCCATAATCTAACCCCCACCCTGTTACCTACCCCCACCCATAATCTAACCCCCATCCTATTCCTTACCCCTACCCTGTTACCTACCCCCACCCACAATCTAACCCCCACCCTATTCTCTACCCCTACCCTGTTACCTACCCCCCACCCAAAATCTAACCCCCACCCTATTCTCCACCCCACCCAAAATCTAACCCCCACCCTGTTACCTACCCCCACCCATAATCTAACCCCCATCCTATTCCTTACCCCTACCCTGTTACCTACCCCCACCCATAATCTTACCCTAACCCTATACCTACCCCTATACTAACTTTAATCCCTCACCCAAACCTTTACCCCAAACCCCCCACCAAATGATTCAACTCTTTATGTGTATGAGTTGTGCAGCTCTGTGTTTTTTGGACACTGCAGGAGTTGGGACTGCGCATCCCTGGGATCAGCACTGTGGGGCACTTCAGTAGAAGTGAGAGATGAAGACAACAGGGTGATCACCCAGGGCCAAGGCCAGGTGTTTATAGGTATGAAGGAAAGAGTTGAGTAGAAATCTGTCAAGGTCACTCTGAGCTGCGTCCTCAACTGTTTTCTGCTGTGCAGGGGGGCAGGACAGGGTGTGTTTCCTTGGTGATGAGGTTGCTGTGGCGAAGGGGACCATGCGGAGCACAGGGGACTGGGTGGAGCTGAGGGACTCGCATCTGCATTACCTGGGACGCAGGGACCGGCTGGTGAAACGTAATGGCCAGCGGCTCCACCTGGATGCACTGCAAAACGTGAGGGGAATTGTGCATGATGTCATCCTGAAGAGCCATACTGACTTTCCAGCATTAGACCCAACACCCTTTCTTACAGTGCTTAAGAGCACAGTGCTCTTTCATACTTTAACTCTCTTTAGCTTTTTTTAGCACACTTTAGCACACATTAGCTCACTTTAGCTCACTTTAGCTCTCTTTAGCACACTTTAGCTCACTTTAGCTCTCTTTCACACTCTTTTTTTCCAGGTGCTGCAGAGCCTGCCCCAGGTAGAGGTGTGTGGCGTGACCCTATGGGAGGGGCAGAGGCTAGTTGCCTTTGTGGTGCCCTCCTCCTCTAGAGACCACACCCCTTCTTCTGGAGACCCCACCCCTTCCAATGGAGACCACACCTCTTCTTCTGGAGAGCCCACTCCTTCCAATGGAGACCACACCTCTTCTTCTGGAGACCCCACCCCTTCCAATGGAGACCACACCTCTTCTTCTGGAGAGCCCACCCCTTCCAATGGAGACCACACCTCTTCTTCTGGAGACCCCACCCCTTCCAATGGAGACCACACCTCTTCTTCTGGAGACCCCACCCCTTCCAATGGAGACCACACCCCTTCCAATGGAGAGATGCAGAGAGAGATCTTGGGAAAGTTGTCTCAGCTTCTGCCCTGGTACAGCATCCCAGACACCATCCTCCTGCTTCCTCATCTTCCTCTCACCTCCCACGGTGAGCAAGACCACTTCCCTGCTCTGTGTGGTCTGGACTCTGATTGGCGTATACAGTACGTGTGCTGGCTTTTTCTCATTGGTTCATATGGTGTGGGTGTCGGCTCATTCTGATTGGATCATATGATGTGCTTGTTGGCATGCTCTGATTGGTTGATATGGTGTGGTTGTCGGCATGCTCTGATTGGCTGTTGGCTTTTTTGTAGGGAAAGTGAACATGGGCGAGCTGCTGCAAGTGTATGAGAGACAGAGAGCTGTCATTATATCCCATGATGCACTGGGGGACAGGAACACCCTGAGGGAACACCTGCAGAAGCTCTGGAGGGTAATGCACTCATCTCTGATACTGACTAGAGACTCAGCCTGCTTCTGTGTGTATGTATGTATGTATGTGTGTGTGTGTATAATGTGTGTGTATATCTTCTTTGTATGCGTATGTGTGTGTGTGTATAATGTGTGTATCGTCTTTTTATGAGAGAGAGAGTGTGTGTGTGTGTGTGTGTCTTATTTGTCTGTGTGTATAATGTGTGTGTCTTATTTGTGTGTGTTTCTTATTTGTGTGTATAATCTGTGTGTATCTTGTGTCTGTGTGTATAATGTGTGTGTGTATCTTATTTGTCTGTGTGTATAATCTGTGTGTATCTTGTGTCTGTGTGTATAATGTGTGTGTGTGTGTGTCTTATTTGTCTGTGTATAATTTGTGTATCTTATTTGTCTCTGTGTATAATGTGTGTTTCTTATTTGTCTGTGTGTATAATGTGTGTGTCTCATCTGTCTGTGTGTATAATGTGTGTGTCTCATCTGTCTGTGTGTATAATGTGTGTGTGTATCTTGTGTCTGTGTGTTTAATGTGTGTGTGTATCTTATGTCTGTGTATAATGTGTGTGTGTATCTTTTGTGTGTGTATAATGTGTGTGTGTATCTTGTGTGTGTGTGTATAATGTGTGTGTGTATCTTATTTGTCTGTGTGTATAATGTGTGTGTGTATCTTGTGTGTGTGTATCGTATGTGTCTGTGTGTATAATGTGTGTGTGTATCTTGTGTGTGTGTATAATGTGTGTGTGTATCTTATGTCTGTGTGTATGTGTGTGTATCTTGTGTGTGTGTGTATAATGTGTGTGTGTATCTTGTGTGTGTGTATAATGTGTGTGTGTATCTTATGTCTGTGTGTATGTGTGTGTATCTTGTGTGTGTGTGTATAATGTGTGTGTGTATCTTATTTGTCTGTGTGTATAATGTGTGTGTGTATCTTATGTCTGTGTGTATGTGTATCTTGTGTGTGTGTGTATAATGTGTGTGTGTATCTTATGTGTCTGTGTGTATAATGTGTGTGTGTATCTTATTTGTCTGTGTGTATACTGTGTCTGTGTGTATAATGTGTGTGTGTATAATGTGTGTGTGTATACTGTGCCTGTGTGTATAATGTCTGCGTGTATAATGTGTGTGTGTGTGTGTACTGTGTGTGTGTGTGTATATACTGTGTCTGTGTGTGTGTATACTGTGCCCGTGTGTATAATGTCTGCGTGTATAATGTGTGTGTGTGTGTGTGTGTATAATGTGTGTGTATACTGTGTCTGTGTGTGTGTATACTGTGCCTGTGTATAATGTCTACGTGTATAATGTGTGTGTGTATAATATGTGTGTGTATACTGTGTGTGTATAATGTCTGTGTGTATAATGTGATAATGTATGTGTGTGTGTATAATGTGTGTTTATAATGTGTGTGTACTGTGTGTGTATACTGTGTCTGTGTGTGTATAATGTGTATGAGTATACTGTGTCTGTGTATAATGTGTATATACTGTGTCTGTGTGTATAATGTGTGTGTGTATGCTCTTTCTGTGTGTATACTGTATCTGTGTGTGTATAATGTGTATGTGTATACTGTGTTTGTGTATAATGTGTGTATGCTGTGTCTGTGTATACTGTTTCTGTGTGTATAATGTGTGTGTTTGTGTGTATAATGTATGTGTATACTGTGTCTGTGTGTATAATGTGTGTGTGTATACTGTGTGTATACTGTGTCTGTGTATTCTGTGTATAATGTGTGTGTGTATGCTCTTTCTGTGTGTATACTGTATCTGTGTGTGTATAATGTGTATGTGTATACTGTGTCTGTGTATAATGTGTGTATGCTGTGTCTGTGTATACTGTTTCTGTGTGTATGTGTGTGTTTGTGTGTATAATGTATGTGTATACTGTGTATGTGTGTATAATGTGTGTGTGTATAATGTGTGTGTGTATACTGTGTGTATAATATGTGTGTGTATAATGTCTGTGTTGCAGGAGGCCCTGTCCCTCAGTGATGTTGCATTGGTTTCTATGGATTCTCACTTCCTGTTAAGTGGAGGAGACTCGCTCCGCTCTCTGCATCTCTGTGATGACATCACTGCCGCTGTGGGCGTGGCTCTGCCAGGGCTGCTGGAGGTCATCCTCAGCGGCTCCTTCTCTGACCTGCTCAGTCATGTTGCTATGGCAACATTTCAGAAAGAGGGCAAAGACGATACAACACGACCACCAGAGCAGCCAAAAAGAAAACGGCCAGATCCTCTCCCATCACTACAAACCAAGAGAAAACAGCCAGATCCTCTCCCATCACTACAAACCAAGAGAAAACAGCCAGATCCTCTCTCTCCGCTGTGTGAGAAGAGGCATGTTAGATTTACAGTGGTGAGGAGGGCAGGGGAGATCATAGAGGTGACCTCCACCTTATCCCAGGAATACAACCAGCTATTGAATTCCCATGGAAATACAGTCTCACGCACTACAGGGCCCAATGAGAGAACAGACCACACCCACTCACGCACGGCAGGGCCCAATGAGAGAGAAGACCACACCCACTCACACACTGCTGGGCCCAATGAGAGAGAAGACCACACCCACTCACACACTGCTGGGCCCAATGAGAGAGAAGACCACACCCACTCACACACTGCTGGGCCCAATGAGAGAGTGGCAGATGACGGTATGTTGGGGGTCAGGACTACAGCGTGGTCTGCGCTAGCCATGCGTGTGCGATGGCAGTCAGACACAGGCAGGTGCGTGGATGCCTCACCTATGCTGCTGGTGACCGAGTTGGGCGGGGCCGTTGCTTATGTGGGGTCCCACTCCCACAGACTGCAAGCCATCAGCCTGAGTGGAGGGGGACTCCTCTGGGAGCGAGTCCTGGGAGGACGTCTGGAAGCTTCTGCTGCCATCACTTCATGTGGATCTCTCATTGCCATTGGTCAGTTCTCCGAAATGCTGATGTGTGGGGCGGCTGTGGCTCAGGAGGTAGAGCGGGTCGTCCGCTGATCGCAGGGTTGGCGGTTCGATCCCCGGCTCCTCCTGTCCACATGTCGAAGTGTCCTTGGGCAAGACACTGAACCCCAAATTGCTCCCAATGAGCAGGCTAGCACCTTGCATGGTGGCTGCCGCCATTAGTGTGTGAATGTGTGTGTGAACGGGTGAGTGAGAGGCCATTGTAAAGCGCTTTGAATAAAGGCGCTATATAAGTGCAGTCCATTTACCATTTACCAATAAGAGGGTGATGTCATGAATGACTGGTGAGTAATTGGTGAATGTTGAGCTGATGTTGAGTTGTTGGTGAATAGTTTGTGATTGGTTGGTGAGTGGTTTGTGAGTTGTTAGTGAGTAGTTTGTGATTGGTTGGTGAGTGGTTTGTGAGTTGTTCGTGAGTAGTTTGTGATTGATTGGTGAGTGACAAGCTGGTGTTGTGTGGTTGCTGAGTAGTTTGTGAGTGGTTGGTGAGTGGTTAGTGAGTTGTTGTTGAATAGTTTGTGAGTTGTTGGTGAGTAGCGTGTGATTGGTTGGTGAGTGTTGAGTGGTTTCTGAGTAGTTTGTCATTTGTTAGTGAGTGATTGGTGAGTGTTGAGCAGGTGTTGACTTGTTGGTGAGTTTGTGATTGGTTGGTGAGTGTTGAGCAGGTGTTGAGTGGTTCCTTGTTATAGCCACTCCCTGAATGACCGCAACATAAAAGGCACAGAGACGTTGAGAAAATACATTTATTAAACAAGGGGAAAAGGGAGAGGGAGCGTATGGATGTGTGAATGCAGGTATCTATATGTGTATGTGCGTCTGTGAATGCCGATATGTGTAGTAAAGGAAACAGGTCAGTAGATGAAGAAAATAGGGGAAAACCACGGTCCAACAAACTCGGGGTCGTAGGCCGTGAGGGAGAAAAAAAAAATGTCTCTCACGGAAGCAGGAACAAAAGTAAAAGAGCAACTTTTTTGCCGATTACTGGGCAAGCCAGTCTTTTAAAGGCGTGGGCCAGGTGACTCCAATTAGTCAATCAGGCCAATTGTTCTATTCTCTGGATGGGGAAAACACAAGACAGACAGAGGGAGAGACAGGCACACGTAACATTCCTGAGTAGTTTGTAATTGGTTGGTGAGTGTTGAGTAGGTGTTGAGTTGTTGGTGAGTTTGTGAGTAGTTTGTGGTTGGTTGGTGAGTGTTAAGCAGGTGTTGAGTTGTTGGTGAGTTTGTGAGTAGTTTGTGATTGGTTGGCGAATAGTTTGTGAGTGGTTGGTGAGTGATTAGTGATTGGTTGGTCAGTAGTTTGTGATTGGTTGGTGAGTAGTTTGTGATTAGTTGGTGAATAGTTTATGAGCAGTTGGTGAGTGATTGGTGATTGGCTGATTATTAGTTGATGAATAGTTTTTGAGGGGTTGGTGAGTGATTGGTGATTGGCTGATGATTAGTTGGTGAATAGTTTATGAGCGGTTGGTGAGTGATTGGTGATTGGCTGATGATTAGTTGGTGAATAGTTTATGAGCGGTTGGTGAGTGATTGGTGATTGGCTGATGATTAGTTGGTGAATAGTTTATGAGCGGTTGGTGAGTGATTGGTGATTGGCTGATGATTAGTTGGTGAATAGTTTATGAGCGGTTGGTGAGTGATTGGTGATTGGCTGATTATTAGTTGGTGAATAGTTTATGAGCGGTTGGTGAGTGATTGGTGATTGGCTGATGATTAGTTTGTGAGATGTGATGTTTGATGGCTGTGCCACAGGGTGTTATGATGGGCTGGTGTATTTCCTCTCTGTGGAGACGGGGCAGACGCACTGGGTGTTTGCCACCGGGGACTCGGTGAAGAGCAGCCCTGCTGTGGATATCCTGACCGGCCTGATCCTGGTGGGGTCACATGATGGATACATCTATGCTCTGGACCCAGAGGTAATGTGTGCGTGCGTGCGTGCGAGCGAGTGTGAGTGTGAGTGTGAGTGTGAGTGCGTGTGTGTGTGTGTGTGTGTGTAGACTGCAGACTGATAGGACTCGACTAGGGCAGATTCACATGCCAGTCTGTGCCCTCTTGTAGCGATAGAATAGGCCTACATGACATTTGAGATATTTTAAATTAATTCATATTAAGAGCTGAAGCATCTATAAATATGATTCTGAAATATGTGATGTGATCAAAGTTGAACATATGAAAACTAAGGTGGGTATTTCACAGAGCAGGATTGCTGAGTTAGCTGGATAACTGCATAACTGAGAACCCTCCCAAATCTGGAACATGGACTGAAGTAATAAGAGCTGTTCCGGGTTTTACTCCGTGCAGTTATCCAGCTAACTGAGGAATCCTGCTTTGTGAAAATGGCCCCAGATTAAATTCTCATAGAGCAGAGGGGTATACTACAAAGAAAGTTTAACATCGCCAGGTTTGTTTTTTTTGCGTTAGCTGGCTTCAGAAAGCCTAAACACCGCAATCTGGCTTAACCGGTACTAAGAACGTGGTTATCAACTTGCTAAGTGAACACGGGCTTTATGAATCAAGGTACGTGCGTGTTCCTATAGGAGAGAGGGCAAACCAGAGCTTTAGAACGTAGACAGCAGTGAATTCATGTGAGCTTGACGATACATTTCTGACAGAAAACGTAGTTTATTTACTTTTTTTTACTTCACTGCTGTGGTGATAAAACTTACAAGAAGTAAGTGCTAGTGTATTGTTAGACATTTTAGAATGATCAAGCTAGCGGAAACCAATAGCATTAACCCATAAAAAATTTACTTCTAACGTTACTTGTTCAATCGAATGGTAAAAGGGAATCCGTTCGATTGTGAAAATTTCTGTCACACCCTCGATAAACGGAAAACGTCCCAGTAGAAGATGGAATTACATCTTTAAAAGTTATGTTTTTCTGAATCGTTATCAACGTCCCTTGGTCACTGTCGATGCTCCGATGTGATCTGGGCATAGAGTTCCTATGTAAATTACGTCAGAAGCATTCAGCCTTGTTATTTTCTACCTAAACATTGTAGTGCGCTCGTCACCGTTCACATGATTGGTGCCTGAAATTTCAATCTACAGAATCCGTTTAAACCTTTCACCTAGCCTAACTAATTTAACCTACATGATGAGCATTTTTTTTATTTTAGCAAAAGCTCCTTCCTGACTTTGTTGGAGGCAACGGTGTTGCTTTTTGCTCATATGATGTTCTTATCCGTCCATATCAGTCTTTTTTCCCCACAGGAGATAAATACGTTGTTCTAGGAGCTTTTGCTAAAATAAAAAAAATGCTCATCATCTAGGTTAAATTAGTTAGGCTAGTTAATACCTTATTCACCTTACCACTCGTAACAAATATATACTCTCAGTACATTGTCATACGGTTTATTTTTAATGTGACACCTGTACTACTACATTCTAGAGCTCCTAAACTTTAAACTTGATACAGCATGTTTAAAATATTGCTGAAGCAATCACATCACATTCATAAAAAAGTATCTCAAGCATTTTCCGGAACTCACTAATCTCGCCCTGCGAAGAGATTCCCTCAGTATCCTCACATATCTCTACGGGATCCTTTGGAATGGAGACGCCTTTTTCCAAATCCAAGGAGTTGATTGGCTAAAGGGTGGTGCTTTTACATGGTTCAATCTGTTATCCTGAACATAACCTGCCCCGGAGCAGGTTAGCCGTGCAGAGTAAATTGCCGTGGCAATATACCCCAATTAAAAGTGAGTCGGCTTTGTGATACAGAAAACCCAGGGTTGAAGCTTAATTTAGCTCGCTATCCCCTTAATCTGGCTTCGTAGTATACCCCTCAGGTCAGATGGTAGGATCTGAATGGGTGTGTGTGTTTAGGCTCGGTGCTGTCGGTGGAGTCGACGGTGTGGGGGCGGAGCCATATTCTCCTCCCCCTGCCTCCACCCATCTCTTCGGCAGCTGTATGTCGCCACACTGAGAGGAGAACTGCTTTGCCTCAGGCCCGTGAGTAAAGTCCCTTACGCACTGTTTACACTCTCCCTTACACACTGTTTACACTCTCACTCACTCTCCCTTACGCACTGTTTACACTCTCCCTTACACACTGTTTACACTCTCACTCACTCTCCCTTACGCACTGTTTACACTCTCCCTTACACACTGTTTACACTCTCACTCACTCTCCCTTACGCACTGTTTACACTCTCCCTTACACACTGTTTACACTCTCACTCACTCTCCCTTACGCACTGTTTACACACTCTCCCTTACACACTGTTTACACTCTCCCTTGCACACTGTTTACACTCTCCCTTGCACACTGTTTACACTCTCCCTTGCGCACTGTTTACACTCTCCCTTACACACTGTTTACACTCTCACTCACTCTCCCTTACGCACTGTTTACACACTCTCCCTTACACACTGTTTACACTCTCCCTTGCACACTGTTTACACTCTCCCTTGCGCACTGTTTGCACTCACCAGTATCAGTATTTCATACACAGTGCACTCACCAGTATCAGTATTTCATACATAGTGCACTCACCAGTATCAGTATTTCATACATAGTGCACTCACCAGTATCAGTATTTCATACATAGTGCACTCACCAGTATCAGTATTTCATACACAGTGCATTCACCAGTATCAGTATTTCATACATAGTGCACTCACCAGTATCAGTATTTCATACATAGTGCACTCACCAGTATCAGTATTTCATACATAGTGCACTCACCAGTATCAGTATTTCATACATAGTGCACTCACCAGTATCAGTATTTCATACATAGTGCACTCACCAGTATCAGTATTTCATACATAGTGCACTCACCAGTATCAGTATTTCATACACAGTGCACTCACCAGTATCAGTATTTCATACATAGTGCACTCACCAGTATCAGTATTTCATACACAGTGCATTCACCAGTATCAGTATTTCATACATAGTGCACTCACCAGTATCAGTATTTCATACACAGTACACTCACCAGTATCAGTATTTCATACACAGTGCACTCACCAGTATCAGTATTTCATACATAGTGCACTCACCAGTATCAGTATTTCATACACAGTGCACTCACCAGTATCAGTATTTCATACACAGTGCACTCACCAGTATCAGTATTTCATACATAGTGCACTCACCAGTATCAGTATTTCATACACAGTGCACTCACCAGTATCAGTATTTCATACACAGTGCACTCACCAGTATCAGTATTTCATACATAGTGCACTCACCAGTATCAGTATTTCATACATAGTGCACTCACCAGTATCAGTATTTCATACACGGTGCACTCACCAGTATCAGTATTTCATACACAGTGCACTCACCAGTATCAGTATTTCATACACAGTGCACTCACCAGTATCAGTATTTCATACATAGTGCACTCACCAGTATCAGTATTTCATACACAGTGCACTCACCAGTATCAGTATTTCATACACAGTGCACTCACCAGTATCAGTATTTCATACATAGTGCACTCACCAGTATCAGTATTTCATACATAGTGCACTCACCAGTATCAGTATTTCATACACAGTGCACTCACCAGTATCAGTATTTCATACACAGTGCACTCACCAGTATCAGTATTTCATACACAGTGCACTCACCAGTATCAGTATTTCATACATAGTGCACTCACCAGTATCAGTATTTCATACACAGTGCATTCACCAGTATCAGTATTTCATACATAGTGCACTCACCAGTATCAGTATTTCATACACAGTGCATTCACCAGTATCAGTATTTCATACATAGTGCACTCACCAGTATCAGTATTTCATACACAGTGCACTCACCAGTATCAGTATTTCATACATAGTGCACTCACCAGTATCAGTATTTCATACACAGTGCATTCACCAGTATCAGTATTTCATACATAGTGCACTCACCAGTATCAGTATTTCATACACAGTGCACTCACCAGTATCAGTATTTCATACATAGTGCACTCACCAGTATCAGTATTTCATACATAGTGCACTCACCAGTATCAGTATTTCATACATAGTGCACTCACCAGTATCAGTATTTCATACACAGTGCACTCACCAGTATCAGTATTTCATACACAGTGCACTCACCAGTATCAGTATTTCATACATAGTGCACTCACCAGTATCAGTATTTCATACACAGTGCACTCACCAGTATCAGTATTTCATACATAGTGCACTCACCAGTATCAGTATTTCATACACAGTGCATTCACCAGTATCAGTATTTCATACACAGTGCATTCACCAGTATCAGTATGTCATACATAGTGCACTCACCAGTATCAGTATTTCATACACAGTGCATTCACCAGTATCAGTATTTCATACATAGTGCACTCACCAGTATCAGTATTTCATACATAGTGCACTCACCAGTATCAGTATTTCATACATAGTGCACTCACCAGTATCAGTATTTCATACATAGTGCACTCACCAGTATCAGTATTTCATACACAGTGCATTCACCAGTATCAGTATTTCATACATAGTGCACTCACCAGTATCAGTATTTCATACACAGTGCATTCACCAGTATCAGTATTTCATACATAGTGCACTCACCAGTATCATTATTTCATACACAGTGCACTCACCAGTATCAGTATTTCATACACAGTGCACTCACCAGTATCAGTATTTCATACATAGTGCACTCACCAGTATCAGTATTTCATACACAGTGCATTCACCAGTATCAGTATGTCATACACAGTGCACTCACCAGTATCAGTATTTCATACACAGTGCACTCACCAGTATCAGTATTTCATACATAGTGCACTCACCAGTATCAGTATTTCATACACAGTGCACTCACCAGTATCAGTATTTCATACACAGTGCACTCACCAGTATCAGTATTTCATACACAGTGCATTCACCAGTATCAGTATGTCATACACAGTGCACTCACCAGTATCAGTATTTCATACACAGTGCACTCACCAGTATCAGTATTTCATACATAGTGCACTCACCAGTATCAGTATTTCATACACAGTGCACTCACCAGTATCAGTATTTCATACACAGTGCACTCACCAGTATCAGTATTTCATACATAGTGCACTCACCAGTATCAGTATTTCATACACAGTGCACTCACCAGTATCAGTATTTCATACACAGTGCACTCACCAGTATCAGTATTTCATACATAGTGCACTCACCAGTATCAGTATTTCATACATAGTGCACTCACCAGTATCAGTATTTCATACACAGTGCACTCACCAGTATCAGTATTTCATACACAGTGCATTCACCAGTATCAGTATTTCATACATAGTGCACTCACCAGTATCAGTATTTCATACACAGTGCACTCACCAGTATCAGTATTTCATACATAGTGCACTCACCAGTATCAGTATTTCATACACAGTGCACTCACCAGTATCAGTATTTCATACACAGTGCACTCACCAGTATCAGTATTTCATACATAGTGCACTCACCAGTATCAGTATTTCATACATAGTGCACTCACCAGTATCAGTATTTCATACATAGTGCACTCACCAGTATCAGTATTTCATACATAGTGCACTCACCAGTATCAGTATTTCATACACAGTGCACTCACCAGTATCAGTATTTCATACACAGTGCATTCACCAGTATCAGTATTTCATACATAGTGCACTCACCAGTATCAGTATTTCATACACAGTGCATTCACCAGTATCAGTATTTCATACATAGTGCACTCACCAGTATCAGTATTTCATACATAGTGCACTCACCAGTATCAGTATTTCATACACAGTGCATTCACCAGTATCAGTATTTCATACATAGTGCACTCACCAGTATCAGTATTTCATACATAGTGCACTCACCAGTATCAGTATTTCATACACAGTGCATTCACCAGTATCAGTATTTCATACATAGTGCACTCACCAGTATCAGTATTTCATACACAGTGCACTCACCAGTATCAGTATTTCATACATAGTGCACTCACCAGTATCAGTATTTCATACATAGTGCACTCACCAGTATCAGTATTTCATACACAGTGCACTCACCAGTATCAGTATTTCATACACAGTGCATTCACCAGTATCAGTATTTCATACATAGTGCACTCACCAGTATCAGTATTTCATACACAGTGCACTCACCAGTATCAGTATTTCATACATAGTGCACTCACCAGTATCAGTATTTCATACATAGTGCACTCACCAGTATCAGTATTTCATACACAGTGCACTCACCAGTATCAGTATTTCATACATAGTGCACTCACCAGTATCAGTATTTCATACACAGTGCATTCACCAGTATCAGTATTTCATACACAGTGCACTCACCAGTATCAGTATTTCATACATAGTGCACTCACCAGTATCAGTATTTCATACATAGTGCACTCACCAGTATCAGTATTTCATACATAGTGCATTCACCAGTATCAGTATTTCATACACAGTGCACTCACCAGTATCAGTATTTCATACATAGTGCACTCACCAGTATCAGTATTTCATACAGAGTGCACTCACCAGTATCAGTATTTCATACATAGTGCATTCACCAGTATCAGTATGTCATACATAGTGCATTCACCAGTATCAGTATTTCATATAGTGCACTCACCAGTATCAGTATTTCATACATAGTGCATTCACCAGTATCAGTATTTCATACATAGTGCACTCACCAGTATCAGTATTTCATACACAGTGCATTCACCAGTATCAGTATTTCATACACAGTGCACTCACCAGTATCAGTATTTCATACATAGTGCACTCACCAGTATCAGTATTTCATACATAGTGCACTCACCAGTATCAGTATTTCATACACAGTGCACTCACCAGTATCAGTATTTCATACACAGTGCATTCACCAGTATCAGTATTTCATACATAGTGCACTCACCAGTATCAGTATTTCATACACAGTGCATTCACCAGTATCAGTATTTCATACATAGTGCACTCACCAGTATCAGTATTTCATACATAGTGCACTCACCAGTATCAGTATTTCATACACAGTGCATTCACCAGTATCAGTATTTCATACATAGTGCACTCACCAGTATCAGTATTTCATACATAGTGCACTCACCAGTATCAGTATTTCATACACAGTGCATTCACCAGTATCAGTATTTCATACATAGTGCACTCACCAGTATCAGTATTTCATACACAGTGCACTCACCAGTATCAGTATTTCATACATAGTGCACTCACCAGTATCAGTATTTCATACATAGTGCACTCACCAGTATCAGTATTTCATACACAGTGCACTCACCAGTATCAGTATTTCATACACAGTGCATTCACCAGTATCAGTATTTCATACATAGTGCACTCACCAGCATCAGTATTTCATACACAGTGCACTCACCAGTATCAGTATTTCATACATAGTGCACTCACCAGTATCAGTATTTCATACATAGTGCACTCACCAGTATCAGTATTTCATACACAGTGCACTCACCAGTATCAGTATTTCATACATAGTGCACTCACCAGTATCAGTATTTCATACACAGTGCATTCACCAGTATCAGTATTTCATACACAGTGCACTCACCAGTATCAGTATTTCATACATAGTGCACTCACCAGTATCAGTATTTCATACATAGTGCACTCACCAGTATCAGTATTTCATACATAGTGCATTCACCAGTATCAGTATTTCATACACAGTGCACTCACCAGTATCAGTATTTCATACATAGTGCACTCACCAGTATCAGTATTTCATACATAGTGCACTCACCAGTATCAGTATTTCATACATAGTGCATTCACCAGTATCAGTATTTCATACATAGTGCATTCACCAGTATCAGTATTTCATACATAGTGCACTCACCAGTATCAGTATTTCATACATAGTGCATTCACCAGTATCAGTATTTCATACATAGTGCACTCACCAGTATCAGTATTTCATACACAGTGCATTCACCAGTATCAGTATTTCATACACAGTGCACTCACCAGTATCAGTATTTCATACATAGTGCACTCACCAGTATCAGTATTTCATACATAGTGCACTCACCAGTATCAGTATTTCATACATAGTGCATTCACCAGTATCAGTATTTCATACACAGTGCACTCACCAGTATCAGTATTTCATACATAGTGCACTCACCAGTATCAGTATTTCATACACAGTGCATTCACCAGTATCAGTATTTCATACACAGTGCACTCACGTATCAGTATTTCATACATAGTGCACTCACCAGTATCAGTATTTCATACATAGTGCATTCACCAGTATCAGTATTTCATACACAGTGCACTCACCAGTATCAGTATTTCATACATAGTGCACTCACCAGTATCAGTATTTCATACACAGTGCATTCACCAGTATCAGTATTTCATACACAGTGCATTCACCAGTATCAGTATTTCATACATAGTGCACTCACCAGTATCAGTATTTCATACACAGTGCATTCACCAGTATCAGTATTTCATACACAGTGCACTCACCAGTATCAGTATTTCATACATAGTGCACTCACCAGTATCAGTATTTCATACATAGTGCATTCACCAGTATCAGTATTTCATACACAGTGCACTCACCAGTATCAGTATTTCATACATAGTGCACTCACCAGTATCAGTATTTCATACACAGTGCATTCACCAGTATCAGTATTTCATACACAGTGCATTCACCAGTATCAGTATTTCATACACAGTGCACTCACCAGTATCAGTATTTCATACACAGTGCACTCACCAGTATCAGTATTTCATACACAGTGCACTCACCAGTATCAGTATTTCATACATAGTGCACTCACCAGTATCAGTATTTCATACATAGTGCACTCACCAGTATCAGTATTTCATACATAGTGCACTCACCAGTATCAGTATTTCATACATAGTGCACTCACCAGTATCAGTATTTCATACATAGTGCACTCACCAGTATCAGTATTTCATACATAGTGCATTCACCAGTATCAGTATTTCATACATAGTGCACTCACCAGTATCAGTATTTCATACATAGTGCACTCACCAGTATCAGTATTTCATACATAGTGCACTCACCAGTATCAGTATTTCATACACAGTGCACTCACCAGTATCAGTATTTCATACATAGTGCACTCACCAGTATCAGTATTTCATACATAGTGCACTCACCAGTATCAGTATTTCATACATAGTGCACTCACCAGTATCAGTATTTCATACATAGTGCACTCACCAGTATCAGTATTTCATACATAGTGCACTCACCAGTATCAGTATTTCATACATAGTGCACTCACCAGTATCAGTATTTCATACACAGTGCACTCACCAGTATCAGTATTTCATACATAGTGCACTCACCAGTATCAGTATTTCATACATAGTGCACTCACCAGTATCAGTATTTCATACACAGTGCACTCACCAGTATCAGTATTTCATACAGAGTGCCCTCACCAGTATCAGTATTATCAGTATTTCATACACAGTGCATTCAACATTATCAGTATTTCATACATAGTGCACTCACCAGTATCAGTATTTCATACACAGTGCACTCACCAGTATCAGTATTTCATACACAGTGCACTCACCAGTATCAGTATTTCATACACAGTGCACTCACCAGTATCAGTATTTCATACATAGTGCACTCACCAGTATCAGTATTTCATACATAGTGCACTCACCAGTATCAGTATTTCATACATAGTGCACTCACCAGTATCAGTATTTCATACATAGTGCACTCACCAGTATCAGTATTTCATACATAGTGCACTCACCAGTATCAGTATTTCATACACAGTGCACTCACCAGTATCAGTATTTCATACATAGTGCACTCACCAGTATCAGTATTTCATACATAGTGCACTCACCAGTATCAGTATTTCATACACAGTGCACTCACCAGTATCAGTATTTCATACATAGTGCACTCACCAGTATCAGTATTTCATACACAGTGCATTCACCAGTATCAGTATTTCATACATAGTGCACTCACCAGTATCAGTATTTCATACATAGTGCACTCACCAGTATCAGTATTTCATACACAGTGCACTCACCAGTATCAGTATTTCATACACAGTGCACTCACCAGTATCAGTATTTCATACACAGTGCACTCACCAGTATCAGTATTTCATACACAGTGCACTCACCAGTATCAGTATTTCATACACAGTGCACTCACCAGTATCAGTATTTCATACACAGTGCACTCACCAGTATCAGTATTTCATACATAGTGCACTCACCAGTATCAGTATTTCATACATAGTGCACTCACCAGTATCAGTATTTCATACATAGTGCACTCACCAGTATCAGTATTTCATACATAGTGCACTCACCAGTATCAGTATTTCATACACAGTGCACTCACCAGTATCAGTATTTCATACATAGTGCACTCACCAGTATCAGTATTCGTACATTAGTCACCTTTAGAAGCCTTTGGGCTTTTGAACATTCCCAATAAGAGTGATGTTGCCCTTGTAATGGCAGGAGAGTGGCGCCCTCTTGTGGACGCACTCCAGTGCTGCACCTTTCTTCTCCACCCCGTGTTGCTCCAGTACCAGCCTCTGTATCGGTTCTGTGGACCGGAACATCTACGGCTTCAGCCACACTGGCAACCTGGTGAGCCAACACCTGGGAACAGCACACCTGTACTGGACCACTCACCTGTGTCCTGTATCAGGGCAGGTGTTTTGTAAAGGTAATGGTACTGTCAGGCCAAAATGTGTCCGTGAGCCAAAATTGATCCGGGCCGGAGATCGGAATGCTTGGAATGTCGTTGCTATGCCAACAGACACGCGAGCATTGTGACGCGTGTTCGCACTTGCTTTGACCTCAGAATCGCCGGAATCATCCAATTGTGGGATGGAGTAAACGTTGCTACCCTCACTAGTCGGTTAAACGTATAATCTTATTAATGTACACATTTAAATTACATATTGACATAATTTGCACTGAAATGTCATGTTTTCCTGGTCAAATGTTGCTTTATAAAAAAATGAGCATCCGTTACTAATGTTAACAACGCCGGATTTTAAAAAAAAAAAAAAACGAAGGAAAAAAATTAAACGCATTTATAGCCTGTTCGTCCTGCAAGTTAAACCAGCGAGGTGGAAAGAGTAAGTAGGCCTATCGCGTTGTTGAATAGCCCAATAAAACGAATCTACTGTCACGTCGATCAGTCGGCCTAGTTGTTATTTTTTGGGCCTATTATTGGTAGCTTTTCTGATGACCGATTATTATTTTTTTACTGTATTTGCTATGCGATCGCGTTCACCCAATGAAAATGCCTTGTCATGTTTTGTAGGATAAAAGCAAGCGCGAGTTTGTCACCCGGTGATTCTGAGGTCAAAGCAAGTTGCGAACACGTCACAATGCTACGCGTCACAATGCTCGCGTGTCTGTTGGCATAGCAACGACATTCCAAGCATTCCGATCTCTGGCCCGGATCAATTTTGGCTCCCGGATCAATTTTGGCCTGACAGCACGTTGTACCTGCTAACACAGTTTTATTGTTCTAGTTGTGGCAGTTTCCTACTGATGGGCCAGTCTTCTCATCTCCGTGCTGCATGCCCAACTCGCTGGCCAATCAGAGGGTGTTCTGCGGGTCACATGACGGAAGCGTCTACTGTTTGCGGTCCTGTGATGGCGCACTGGTATGGCGGTTTCACGCAGGGGGGAAGGTCTTTTCCAGTCCCTTCCTGTTTCACAGCTTGGCCAGTGAGGACGAGGGCCTGGTTGCTGTGGCGACCAGCGATGGGATGCTGTGGGTTCTGGGAGCAGAGGACGGAGAGCCCAAGGCCTCGCTCTCCTTACCGGGGGAGATTTTCTCTTCTCCAGTACTGTGGGGGCGCACCCTAGTGGTGGGATGCCGGAATGACTTTGTGTACGGCATTGAACTGACCCCCTGCTGAGGGACTTAACTTTTCATGTCATGATTTTAAGTAAAAACAAGTATTGAAAAAT
The DNA here is from genome assembly GCA_022702515.1 of Ilyophis sp. 1 JC-2022. Lineage (NCBI taxonomy): Eukaryota > Metazoa > Chordata > Actinopteri > Anguilliformes > Synaphobranchidae > Ilyophis > Ilyophis sp. 1 JC-2022. Next base: position 147,231,130 of record CM040403.1, on the reverse strand, counting down.
GTAAGATTTGATTGTTATAACGCATCATCAGTGAACATGCATTCTTTGGTCAAGGAAGAAACTGGAAACAGGGAAAACAGGATTTTAATACTTCTACTGTGCGTAAACATTTTATCACTTTAAAAATAATAATTCACTCTGAATATGGGGACATAAAGTGCATTTATTAACTTTTGTCACATATAACACGGTTTACACTACACTACTGCACACTACTAAAGTTAAAAACAAACATTGCAAATGGAGGCTGGGACAGGACTAAACGCCCCATAAAATCACTTCTATACATAACATTACATAACATGTTACTTTGTTAATTGTAAGATGGCGTGGATGATACAGTCACAGGCAGGTTATTGTAGGGAGAGGAGCTCAGGGGTGGAGTCTGGGAGAGGGCTCAGGGGCGGAGTCTGGGAGAGGGGCTCAGGGGTGGAGTTTGGGAGAGGGGCTCAGGGGCGGAGTCTGGGAGAGGGGCTCAGGGGCGGAGTCTGTGTGGAAGGGGCGGAGTCTATGTGGAAGGGGCTTTGGAAACACATTAGATGCAGATCACAGTCCAACACAGTGAGCGCTGCGTGTCTCCATGCCAACAGCGCGTGTCAAGGTCATGTGACATATAAAGGAAGTGTTACACAAGTCACAGTTTGGACCAACACAGCGTGAAGGCTACAAAATCTCAGTAAAGGTGAACAAAATACATACTTTATAATCTCAGTAAAGGTGAATAAAATACATACTTTATGGATGAGTAACCAAAATCTGTATTGAACCCAAATGAGTGCAACTGCATCCAAAATAAATCCCCCAAATGATTTTCTTGATTTAAACAAACACAAAACCTAGCTAGTATTGTAGTTCACACACATGTGCATAATTATCTGGAATCATGTTGAAAGAGTGAAGCCATGTTATTGAATAATTTGCAATACTAGCCCTTAAAACATTACTGTTTTCTTAGTACCCATTAAAGAATAGGTTCACTTTTTTTCAAACCCTACTGAAATGTTGTTTCCCATCATTTATAATAGTGCATAGCACAACCTCACTGATAGCTGTAGCAATGTACCGCTCAGCTAATGGTGCATAGCACAACCTCACTGATAGCTGTAGCAATGTACCCCTCAGCTAATGGTGCATAGCACAACCTCACTGATAGCTGTAGCAACGTACCCCTCAGCTAATGGTGCATAGCACAACCTCACTGATAGCTGTAGCAACGTACCCCTCAGCTAATGGTGCATAGCACAACCTCACTGATAGCTGTTGCAACGTACCCCTCAGCTAATGGTGCATAGCACAACCTCACTGATAGCTGTAGCAACGTACCCCTCAGCTAATGGTGCATAGCACAACCTCACTGATGGCTGTGGCAACATACCCCTCAGTTAATGGTGCATAGCACAACCTCACTGATAGCTGTAGCAACGTACCCCTCAGCTAATGGTGCATAGCACAACCTCACTGATAGCTGTTGCAACTTACCCCTCAGCTGCAGCCTCAATGGGGCAAGAAATTCGGCCTTGGTATGGTAACCATGATATGCTCACAGTATGCTCATGCATCTCTGTATTTTCGTTTCATCTTTGTTTATTCAGAACATGTTTGAATAACAATAATATCACATTCTACTTGGAACGACTACTTAGTGGCCACAGTAGCCTACATCCCAACCTTCTGTAAACATCCGCACTAGATCTAGCAGCAGCCCCATAGAAGAAGATTAACTTGAAGCATGTAGGCTATGGGGCATAGGCTCTTATTGTGAAAGCATGTAGGCTATGGGGCATAGGCTCTTATTGTGAAAGCATGTAGGCTATGGGGCATAGGCTCTTATTGTGAAAGCATGTAGGCTATGGGGCAAAGGCTCTTATTGTGAAAGCATGTAGGCTATGGGGCATAGGCTCTTATTGTGAAAGCATGTAGGCTATGGGGCATAGGCCCTTATTGTGAAAGCATGTAGGCTATGGGGCATAGGCTCTTATTGTGAAAGCATGTAGGCTATGGGGCATAGGCTCTTATTGTGAAAGCATGTAGGCTATGGGGCATAGGCTCTTATTGTGAAAGCATGTAGGCTATGGGGCATAGGCTCTTATTGTGAAAGCATGTAGGCTATGGGGCATAGGCTCTTATTGTGAAAGCATGTAGGCTATGGGGCATAGGCTCTTATTGTGAAAGCATGTAGGCTATGGGGCATAGGCTCTTATTGTGAAAGCATGTAGGCTATGGGGCATAGGCTCTTATTGTGAAAGCATCTAGGCTATGGGGCATAGGCTCTTATTGTGAAAGCATGTAGGCTATGGGGCATAGGCTCTTATTGTGAAAGCATGTAGGCTATGGGGCATAGGCTCTTATTGTGAAAGCATGTAGGCTATGGGGCATAGGCCCTTATTGTGAAAGCATGTAGGCTATGGGGCATAGGCCCTTATTGTGAAAGCATGTAGGCTATGGGGCATAGGCTCTTATTGTGAAAGCATGTAGGCTATGGGGCAAAGGCTCTTATTGTGAAAGCATGTAGGCTATGGGGCATAGGCTCTTATTGTGAAAGCACGTAGGCTATGGGGCATAGGCTCTTATTGTGAAAGCACGTAGGCTATGGGGCATAGGCTCTTATTGTGAAAGCACGTAGGCTATGGGGCATAGGCTCTTATTGTGAAAGCACGTAGGCTATGGGGCATAGGCTCTTATTGTGAAAGCATGTAGGCTATGGGGCATAGGCTCTTATTGTGAAAGCATGTAGGCTATGGGGCATAGGCTCTTATTGTGAAAGCATGTAGGCTATGGGGCATAGGCTCTTATTGTGAAAGCATGTAGGCTATGGGGCATAGGCTCTTATTGTGAAAGCATGTAGGCTATGGGGCATAGGCTCTTATTGTGCTCAATTTTACATTTCCGTGCAACGAGGAGGGGATAACCTAACGGTGTGATACATCAATTCCAAATGAGTTTCTGATCACTAATTTCAATGTCCCCAGACTTGAGCACTGCTCACCATGTTATACCATGTAGTTGACATCATGAAGTCATGGCATGCAAAAGATATGTGACCAAATATTTTAAATGATTACTTTATCCTATATATAAATGCAGGGGTGCTAATAATTGTGGCACACCTGGTTTTGTTAAAAATAATTATTTCTTGATGATGGATTTTTTTTTTTATCACAATAAATTTACTTCAATTAACAGTTGTATTTTTCTCATTTTTTCAGTGTGACATTAAGCTAATTCACCAAACGGTGAATTTTTTTATAACCCTTTTTATTCATGTACAGTGCCCTCCACTATTATTGGCACCCCTGGTAAAGATGAGTAAAAAGGGCACCCCTGCTAAAGATGAGTAAAAAGGGTCATAAAAAATTCACCGTTTGGTGAATTAGCTTAATGTCACACTGAAAAAAATGAGAAAAATACAACCGTTAATTGAAGTAAATTTATTGTGATAAAAAAAAAATCCCTCATCAAGAAATAATTATTTTTAACAAAACCACGTGTCACAATTATTGGCACCCCTGCATTTATATATAGAATAAAGTAATCATTTTTAATATTTGGTCGCATATCCTTTGCATGCCATGACCTTCTGATTTCTGTGACCCAACAACATCAAAAGACTCTTGATATCTTATTTTATGGCACTCTTACAAGCGATACTATAACGTCTCTGCATTTGAATGGATCTGTATGGGAATTGGGGTGTGGGACTTAACCCTTTTTAATCATCTTTACCAGGGGTGCCAATAATAGTGGAGGGCACTGTAGATGGTACATACATTTCCGTGCAACAAGAGTGGGGATAACCTAAAACTGATCGATCAATTCCAAATGAGTTTCTGATCAGCAATTCTAATGTCCCCAGACATGAACACTGCTCACCATTTTATACCATGTAGTTGATGATACACATGTACATACCACAAGTTTTATATGCATCACAAATACTGCATATGTTTAAATCATACATATACATATGTAACTTCAGTATTTGATATTAAACAACATTTTAACTGCAGCATGTAATACAAAATAAACTGAACTTATGGGACTAACCCTAACGACTGCTTAAACTTAAGTTTAAGTTCCACTTGAAGAGCGTTTCATTGTGTCCGTGCATTTTATTTTAAAAGCTGTTTTTTCACACCAATTTGGATTATTTCATACTTTAATTTTAAAACTACATTTTTATGCAGGATGGCATAATGGACCTACTTTTGTACATGCTCATGTACGTGTATTTTAAGAGCAAGAATACCAGTCATTTGTTCATTTTAGTTTTTCCTTTTGCGTGGAGAGTGGGAATTCCATTATTAATGACTACACTGGAAATCAACATCTCCATCCAAATGTGTGTCTCGTACTCACTGAGAAGGCACATATGCAAATAAAACGAAGTAAAAAATCATTACATGTTGTACTGTATATAATATATTTATTTCCAGCAGTTTAAGCAGCATTTGCACGAACTTGACGAGGACGGGAAATGTACACTGTTCCATAACGGTACGCCTGCTTCAAACTGTCCGAGCGTCATCGCCGTTTCAACCGCTATACCTCGTTCTTTGCAGTCAAATTCTTGCCATTTAGTAGCGTAGTCGACAAATTTTCTCCAAGATGAATTTGTCAGTGGAATAAATTTTGACTCTGTGGTCGAAACGATGTGCATAATGCAAAACAATACAAAATTTTTTCGCGACGTGGACTCCGCCATCATGGCACAGTATGTTGTTTACATCGCATCGGCTCCAGCCCGAAGCTACATGAAACGGAACGCGCTATTGGTCACTTGCTGAAACGGAACGCGCTATTGGTCACTTGCTGAAACGGAACGCGCTATTGGTCACTTGCTGAAACGGAACGCGCTATTGGTCACTTGCTGAAACGGAACGCGCTATTGGTCACTTGCTGAAACGGAACGCGCTATTGGTCACTTGCTGAAACGGAACGCGCTATTGGTCACTTGCTGAAACGGAACGCGCTATTGGTCACTTACTGAAACGGAACGCGCTATTGGTCACTTGCTGAAACGGAACGCGCTATTGGTCACTTGCTGCAATTCGCAGTTACGATTACACTGATTCATCAAAATTATTTCCAAATTCTTGCACCTTCACGCACTATTTTTTCACTACATTTCATAAAATTTTTACACACCACGCTGTGTAACCGAATCTTTATACGAGTGCCGTAAAAACTAATCCTCCGCTTTGTTGCGCTAAGAAAGCGAAAAAGTCACAATGCCCTATAGAACATATAAAGATATGTCTGAGTTTAGTGTGCGAGACACATTTTTCAGTAGAACATATAAAGATATCTCTGAGTTTAGTGTACGAGACACATTTTTGAAAGGGAGATTGACAGTTTTAAACACACTGAGGGGTTTTCCAGTACTAAAGCTATCAGTGAGGCTTTGCCATGCACAATTATAAATGATGGAAAACGATATTTTCACAAGGTCCTGGGTTGAAAAAAGTGAATATATCCTTTAATAATTAACAGTAGAGACACAGTGGAAGTCAGGAAATGCACCTGTATTATACAAGTACATACCTGTATGTCTTCCAGTTTCTCCTGGGTATTCGGAACAGCTGGACATACCTGATTTACATCTGCAGTAGTGTTTACAGAGCCCTATATGTCTAGCGTGGCTCTGATTGGTTGATGCACGGTCTAGGGTAACTTATTGGTTGTTGATTTATACCCTCAAATGAATATGATCATTCATATACCCTACTCCACACACACTACATCCATACAACATACACCATGCACTATATGCCCTACAGTATGCCCCAAATCATAAATACACAATTTATACATCACATCCAGATTAAGACAATACTGTAGCCAGATATTTCCTTAAAACTCATAATGATCCTCAATCCTGCACTGCAAAAAGTCTTAACAAGCATTTTAATCTTTAGCCCCTTGTGTAATATTTTAATATTTAGAATCTTATTTCAGTTACTTTTTTGCTAAATAAGAATATTGCCAATGGGGTGAGATAGTTTTACTAATTTCAAGATTTGTCAGTGGTAAGATAATTTCACTTGTCAAGCAAACTAACTTAAAACAAGCTCATATTTTCCACCTTAGAGAAAAAAAAAAGATTTTAAGTCTCATTACAAGACGAAAACACTTGTTAAGATTTTTCATAAATCAGTGTGTTTTTCATAAAGCCAGCAATAACAGTGGGAAGCTGCTGTGATCTTTGTTCATTATTTTTAATGTTCTAATTTAAAGGAGACATGTAATTACAATTATTTAACATGCCTCTAGTCTCAGGTACTGCTGGCTGCTTACTATGCTAATGTAGCTAATAAGGCCCACTCAGTAATTTTTATTGCTAAAAACAATGCTAAAATCGCTTACAACAAGCAAAAAGACGAATATGGTCCTATAATAAAAATAACAATAAGGATCCTCATTAATTATTACCCGAATAAAAATAATAAGGATCCTCATAAAAAGCAATTCAAAAGAAAAAATACGTTTTTAAAATAAGTGTTGGGCCGATACTATTTCCTTGTTCATCTTCTACATTTCATTCTTTGTTTGTAATATCTGATCTTTTCTGTAGTTCCTGCACAGGTCATCATGATGGAACTAATCACTCACTCATGGTTTTTATATGGTGCTCACTCCTCATATAATATATCAAAAAGAATCGTAACTATGTGAACCATGATCCACCAAGGTACTTGCTTGCCATGCACGTAATTTTTGTCGATTAGCAACTGAAATTACTGAGTGGGCCTTTAATATTATGCATCATTTGCCTTATACCATACACCACACCATATACCATGCACCCTATATAATTTACCACACACATTAGATGCTATCCATCATGTATAATGTTGTATTCATACATCATACACCATACACTACGTCCACACCATAACCCAACAACACACTCAGATTCACACTGTTCTCTCTCTCAACTGTCAGCACAGGTGAGGGTATAGAAACAACCATGACTACGTGAGGGTACTGAACCAAACATGACCGTTTAAGGGTGAAGAACCAAACTTGACCATTTAAGGGTGTAGAACCAAACATGACCGTTTAAGGGTGAAGAACCAAACATGACTGTCTAAGGGTGTAAAACCAAACTTAACCATTTAAGGGTGTAGAACCAAACATGACCGTTTAAGGGTGTGAAACCAAACATGAAAGTGTTAGTGTGAAAGCAAACATGACAGTGTGTGTGTGTGAGAGAGTGAAAGCAAACATGACCGTGTGTGTGTGATAGTGTGAAAGCAAACATGACCGTGTGCATGTGATAGTGTGAAAGCAAACATGACCGTGTGCATGTGATAGTGTGAAACCAAACATGACCGTGTGCATGTGATAGTGTGAAAGCAAACATGACCGTGTGAGGGTGGAGAACTGCTCTTTAGAGCTACTTCATGGAGAGTGATTTGAGGGGGCGGGGCTGGCGAACGTTCCGGGATGGGGGTTTTGGGAATATGAGGGAGGTGAGGGTTTCACTTTATAATTTGGGGGCAGTCGCTCCAGGCTTTGGCTTTGCGTTTGGCCAGAGCAAGCCAGGCGGGTTCCGTGGAAACAGCCGGCGAATCAGAGGAGGGGAAGCGTTTGTTCACATCTTTCACTGTCGGGGGAGAGGTGGTGGAGTCCGCAATCTCAACTGCAACACAAGAAGTCCAGATCTGCTCAGAGCCGCTACGGCTAACACAAGGATGCCAGAACCGCTCAGAGCCGCTACGGCCAACACAAGGAGGCCAGAGTTGCTCAAAGTCACTATGGCTAACATAAAAAGGCCAGAGCTGCTCAGAGCCACTACGGCTAACACTAGGACACCAGAGCTGCTCAAACCCGCCGCTACGGCTAACACAAAAAAGCCAGAGCTGCTCAGAGCCACTACGGCTAACACTAGGACACCAGAGCTGCTCAAAACCGCTATGGCTAACACAAGGAGGCCAGAGCTGCTCAGAGCCGCTATGGCTAACACAAGGAGGCCAGAGCTGCTCAGAGCCGCTACGGCTAACACTAGGACACCAGAGCTGCTCAAAACCTCTATGGCTAACACAAGGAGGCCAGAGCTGCTCAGAGCCGCTATGGCTAACACAAGGAGGCCAGAGCTGCTCAGAGCCGCTATGGCTAACACAAGGAGGCCAGAGCTGCTCAGAACCACTATGGCTAAGACAAGGGGGCCAGAGCTGCTTAAACCCACCGCTACGGCTAACACAAAAAAGCCAGAGCTGGTCAGAGCCACTACGGCTAACACAAGGAGGCCAGAGCTGCTCAGAACCACTACGGCTAACACAAGGGGCTAGAGATACTCAGAGCCGCTATGGCTAACACAAGGAGGCCAGAGCTGCTCAGAGCCGCTACGGCTAACACAAGGGGCTAGAGATACTCAGAGCCGCTACGGCTAACACAAGGGGCTAGAGATACTCAGAGCCGCTACGGCTAACACGCGGAGGCCAGAGCTGCTCAGAGCCGCTACAGCTAACTCAAGGATGCCAGAACTGCTCAGAGCCGCTACGGCTAACACAAGGATACCAGAGCTGCTCAGAGCCGCTACGGCTAACACAAGGAGGCCAGAGCTGCTCAGAGCCGCTACGGCTAACACAAGGAGGCCAGACCTGCTCAGAGCCACTACGGCTAACACAAGGAGGCCAGACCTGCTCAGAGCCACTACGACTAACACAAGGAGGCCAGACCTACTCAGAGCCGCTACGACTAACACAAGGAGGCCAGAGCTGCTCAGAGCCGCTACGGCTAACACAAGGAGGCCAGAGCTGCTCAGAGCCGCTACGGCTAACACAAGGAGGCCAGAGCTGCTCAGAGCCGCTACGGCTAACACAAGGAGGCCAGAGCTGCTCAGAGCCGCTACGGCTAACACAAGGAGGCCAGAGCTGCTCAGAGCCGCTACGGCTAACACAAGGAGGCCAGAGCTGCTCAGAGCCGCTACGGCTAACACAAGGAGGCCAGAGCTGCTCAGAGCCGCTACGGCTAACACAAGGAGGCCAGAGCTGCTCAGAGCCGCTACGGCTAACACAAGGAGGCCAGAGCTGCTCAGAGCCGCTACGGCTAACACAAGGAGGCCAGAGCTGCTCAGAGCCGCTACGGCTAACACAAGGAGGCCAGAGCCGCTACGGCTAACACAAGGAGGCCAGAGCTGCTCAGAGCCGCTGGAGGAGTTGCTCCCTTTAAGTGTTCAAACAGATCAGATTCTGTTTATTCAGGTGTTTAGCACAGAACCAGCATCATTCAGTCAAATAGCACTGAAGCCATTACATTACATTACAGTCATTTAGCAGACGCTTTTATCCAAAGCGACATACAGTAAGTGCGTACAGAAACGTCATCGAAGTAACTACAGAACAGATAAGAAAGCACATTCTTCCCATAAAGTAGCAGCTATCCCTAGTAATGAACATTGAATGCAGTTCACAGTAAACTGGGTAAATCAGCTCTACTACAATTCTATTCGAAATATTATAAACTTCAACACACGTCTCACGAACGTAAACAAGCCATTGAAGCGGTTTTAGACCAAACGCGTTTTAGCTGCGTATTGTAGACGTCTGTCTCTCGGAACAGAAACGCTCTCATTTTAATCTATGCAGCTGTCTGCACTGGCTCTGTGCAGGCTTGCGTCAGGCTCGCGTTTCAGCGCCGTCTCACGAACGTAACGTGACCTGAAGCGTTTATTTACGCTTCAAGTTTAGTTTTTCCACAATATGCGCGTAAAACTTGAGGTTGATGCCAAATAAAATGGCACTTAAAACTTCAGGTTTTGTTATTTTATCATTGTAATCATTAAACTTTTATCATATTAGCTTATTATCTGACCTTGTTTATTTTCATTATTTCCAATGGCATGTTTTCTCCAAGTTTATTTATTGATTGTATATTGTGTAATCAGTTTTGAAAAGTGGTATATAAATAAAGTTATTATTATTGTATATCTTTATCAGAGCCTATATGATTATACATTAGGAAACATTGTTTATTGTGGTTCATCATCTAGCGGTCAAAACACACCTCTTTTGCATCAAGTTTGCTGAAACCAGAAACTTGAAATGCGCGGGCAATACGGAAGCTGTATAGACAGTCACTTCAGGGATGCGTTAACGCTGTCGTCACGCTCACACGAAGCTCACGTGACGGCTGCGGTCTAGATTAGGCGTAACAGGCTGGGAGGGTCTGACCTGTGACTGAGGCTGGGAGGGTCTCACCTGTGACTGAGGTTGGGAGGGTGTTGGATTTCTTCAGGCTCTCTCTGCGGTCTAATTTGGTGAGCAGGGTGTCAGGCCTCCCCTCCCGGGTGGGTTGCAGTTTGGGAAGGGCGCTGCTACTCTGGGTCCCACGAGGGCTGGTGAGCGCGCTCTATAAGAGACAGGGCTGGGTTAGTCTCAGAAAGGCTGGTGAGCGCGCTCTATAAGAGACAGGGCTGGGTTAGTCTCAGAAAGGCTGGTGAGCGTGCGAGTCCTGGTCAGTATGTTTATGTGTGTAGTAGTGGTCAGTATGTTTATGTGTGTAGTAGTGGTCAGTATGTTTATGTGTGTAGTAGTGGTCAGTATGTTTATGTGTGTAGTAGTGGTCAGTATGTTTATGTGTGTAGTAGTGGTCAGTATGTTTATGTGTGTCAGTGGTCAGTATGTTTATGTGTGTAGTAGTGGTCAGTATGTTTATGTGTGTAGTAGTGGTCAGTATGTTTATGTGTGTAGTAGTGGTCAGTATGTTTATGTGTGTAGTAGTGGTCAGTATGTTTATGTGTGTAGTAGTGGTCAGTATGTTTATGTGTGTAATAGTGGTCAGTATGTTTATGTGTGTAGTAGTGGTCAGTATGTTTATGTGTGTAGTAGTGGTCAGTATGTTTATGTGTGTAGTAGTGGTCAGTATGTTTATGTGTGTCAGTGGTCAGTATGTTTATGTGTGTAGTAGTGGTCAGTATGTTTATGTGTGTAGTAGTGGTCAGTATGTTTATGTGTGTCAGTGGTCAGTATGTTTATGTGTGTAGTAGTGGTCAGTATGTTTATGTGTGTAATAGTGGTCAGTATGTTTATGTGTGTAGTAGTGGTCAGTATGTTTATGTGTGTAGTAGTGGTCAGTATGTTTATGTGTGTAGTAGTGGTCAGTATGTTTATGTGTGTAATAGTGGTCAGTATGTTTATGTGTGTCAGTGGTCAGTATGTTTATGTGTGTAGTAGTGGTCAGTATGTTTATGTGTGTAGTGGTGGTCAGTATGTTTATGTGTGTAGTAGTGGTCAGTATGTTTATGTGTGTAGTAGTGGTCAGTATGTTTATGTGTGTAGTAGTGGTCAGTATGTTTATGTGTGTAGTAGTGGTCAGTATGTTTATGTGTGTAGTAGTGGTCAGTATGTTTATGTGTGTAGTAGTGGTCAGTATGTTTATGTGTGTAGTAGTGGTCAGTATGTTTATGTGTGTAGTAGTGGTCAGTATGTTTATGTGTGTAGTAGTGGTCAGTATGTTTATGTGTGTAGTAGTGGTCAGTACGTATATATGGTGGTCAGTAGTGGCCCGCAGCAGCCAGTACATACACTCTCTCGGGTGGTCAGTAGTGGCCTGCAGCAGTACATACACTCTCTCGGGTGGTCAGTAGTGGCTTGCAGCAGTACATACACTCTCTTGTGTGGTCAGTAGTGGCCTGCAGCAGTACATACACTCTCTCGGGTGGTCAGTAGTGGCCTGCAGCAGTACATACACTCTCTCGGGTGGTCAGTAGTGGCCTGCAGCAGTACATACACTCTCTCGGGTGGTCAGTAGTGGCCTGCAGCAGTACATACACTCTCTCGGGTGGTCAGTAGTGGCCTGCAGCAGTACATACACTCTCTCGGGTGGTCAGTAGTGGCCTGCAGCAGTACATACACTCTCTCGGGTGGTCAGTAGTGGCCTGCAGCAGTACATACACTCTCTCGGGTGGTCAGTAGTGGCCTGCAGCAGTACATACACTCTCTCGGGTGGTCAGTAGTGGCCTGCAGCAGTACATACACTCTCTCGGGTGGTCAGTAGTGGCCCGCAGCAGCCAGTACATACACTCTCTCGGGTGGTCAGTAGTGGCCCGCAGCAGCCAGTACATACACTCTCTCGGGTGGTCAGTAGTGGCCTGCAGCAGTACATACACTCTCTCGGGTGGTCAGTAGTGGCCTGCAGCAGTACATACACTCTCTCGGGTGGTCAGTAGTGGCCTGCAGCAGTACATACACTCTCTCGGTCCTTCGCTTGTTTCTCTGCCAGCTTGACCTCCCTCATATGTCGGCGTTCCTCTCGGCTCAGCTGCTGGTCTCGGAACCCTTTCTGTTTCTGCAGCGCGAGTGTGATCCACAGAGGCCCCGCCTCCTTCTCCTGGGTGCGCGCACTGTCCAACGAGTGCCTGCTCTGCAATGATGGCTTTTCTGCAGAGAGAACCACAACCAGGCCTCAATTATTGCAGCATTATTGAGAATTTCAATGTTTACATATGACAATGGTTACAAAGTGTAGATTATGAAGGAAGATAAAATTTACAAAAATTAAAAAAGAGTAGAACATGCATATATGTACGCTCTGTTTTGTACTACAAGTTGTAGTTTTTACTTCTGGTTTACTTCCTGAAATTGTCGGACGAGTGTGCTCCTGAATCCCCTTGACAAAACCCCGGAAATAAGGGGATTTTAAGTGCCCCCATTTGCAAGAAAAAGTCTCAAATATGCGCCCTCAAAGGGGTGAAAGGATCATATTCTGTCACAGCTCTGGCCTAAGGTAAATGTGGGTGTGGTCACTCACCTCGCCGGAGTTCAGCCCGTCTGTCTCCCTTCTCCCTCCAGGGAATGTTGATGGACGGGAAGAAGGACCTCTTCTCCTTAAGCTCCACCTCTTCCTGCCGGCTGGGCTGCTGGGGGGCAAATTCTTCCCTGGAGCCCCCCCCCACCTCACCCCCCTCCCCCTCTGCATTCCTGCTCCTGGAGAGAGGAGAGGGGGGTGATGTGGCACTGGGGGGTTTCGCGGCAATGCCTGGTTTCTGAAACAAAAGCGGCCTGCAGGACAGCTTGTCGCTACGCGGGATGGGGGACTTCCCGCCACCCTCCCGCAACGGAGAGGTGGGGCTGGAGAACACAGAGCTGTCCAAGTCAGGGTCTGTGGGCGTGATGGGGGTGGGGATCCCCTCAAAGCTGTCCCCCGCGCTGTAGCGCTTCTTCCTCTTCTCCACAGGCTGCTCGCTGTGAAAGCGCAGAGAGAAGTTGGTCCGCCGCAGTTTGATGCCGAATGGAGAGGGCTTGTCCTCCGGGCCCTTCCTATCACCCCCCTCTTTGGCCTCAAGGTCGCTGAGGCTCAGGGCATCCGACAGCGCCCGGGTTTTTGGGGACCCCGATGGAGGGCTGGGTACCAGGAAGGATGGGAGGTCTTTGGCAAACACACATGCCTCTGTCCCGTCTGCAATCCGGACGGTCTTCCCGGGTTTGGGCAGGGACTTGGTGGTGGCTGGCTCTGGGGAGGGGGGTTCGCATTGCACGCTCTCACAGGACCGGCGGGTGTCTGGAAATTTCCGCCGCGCCGGAGTGATGGAGAACTTGGCGTTAGCGGACAGGGTCTTGCGGAGGTTGCTGTGGGAGACAGACTTCTGGCTCAGATCCTCACTGGTCGGTCGAGCGTCCCTCGCCTTCTCCCTCCCACCCCCTTCAGCCTCACCCTCCACTCCGCCCTCCACGCCACGGAAAATCTTGGACCGGATACTGGCCCACTCCGCCAGAACGGCTGCACTAGACTGGTCAGCGGAGGTCTCCTTTAGGGATCGGGTCTTCCCCGAGCTCCTGGTGGGTTGCTCCATCATGGCTTTCTTATCCTCAGCCAGTCCCAGCAGAGACTTGCACGCCGGGTCTTTGATCTGGTTGAGGTTGACGGCAGCACCACACAGCTGTGCCCCAGTCACCAGGATGGCCGTGTGCGGCACATACAGCGAGCCGGGGAGCACCGGGGAGTCTGCGCCTCCTGTGGGAGTCGTCTTCATCTCCTTATTGTCAGAGGTGCTGCCCTGCTGGCTGGAGGGCAACACTGGTGACAGGTTGACCTTTTGGAACAGAATCTGATTCTCTCCAGAGGACACCTTAAAGGTGAAAGGTCGCTGTCTGCCCTCCATCTCTCTCCAGCACAGCTCCTCAGCCTGCTGCTGCCTGCTCCCCGGATCCTCCTCTATCTCCTCTCCTCCATTTACAGCGTCTCCCTCCATCTGCAGCTCTGTGTCCCTCCCCCTTTCCTCAGCTTCCTGTCTCTCTCTCTCCTCCTGCTCGACTCTCTTCCTCCTCTCTTCCTCTTCCCTCTGTCTTTTATCCTCCATTTTTTGCTCCTCTTCTATCCGTCTCTCCTCCTCCCTCTTTAGCTCCTCTTCTATCCGTCTCTCCTCCTCCCTCTTTAGCTCCTCTTCTATCCGTCTCTCCTCCTCCCTCTTTAGCTCCTCTTCTATCCGTCTCTCCTCTTCCCTCTTTCGCTCCTCTTCGCATTTTTTTTCCTCCTCTCTTTGTCTTGCCTCCTCTCTCTGTCTCTCATCCTCTCTCTGCCTCTCCTCTCTCTGCCTCTCCTCCTCTCTCTGCCTCTCCTCCTCTCTCTGTCTCGCCTCCTCTCTCTGCCTCTCCTCCTCTCTCTGTCTCGCCTCCTCTCTCTGTCTCGCCTCCTCTCTCTGCCTCTCCTCCTCTCTTACTTTCTCATTTTCTCTCATTTGCATCTCTTTTCTTTGATTCTCCTCCTCTCTATGTGCCTGCTCTCTGAGTTTCGGCTCCTCTTCCTCATGTACTTCCTGCTCCTCTTCCTCATGTAGTTTCTGCTTCTTTGATTCCTGATGGTGTTTGTAGTCAGACTGGTCCTCCTGGCCCCAGGGCATGCTGGGAGTTTCTCCTCTTGCCTGTGGTTCTGTCTCCTCCTGTAAAACTCCAGGGTGGGGCACATCCTGCTGATCCTAAAACATAAAACATGCTATTTTTCCCTAAACCATGACGCCAAATATAAAAGCTAACTCTGAACTGCTAATATAAGCACATAAAACCAAACTGAGTTCAAGCACACTTGACCTTCCATCATTTATAAAAGATCAAATTATATACATGAGTAAATATTATATAATAAAATACAAGAGTGTGTATCTTTTTCTGATAATATCTAAAATAAGTTTTACATTATATGGCATGCAAAGAACCCAGTTGTTTTTGCCTACTCTGGTATTACATCACTGGAGCAGAGTGGCCGGGTCAACTTAGGGGCTGAGCAGTGAGATATGGGAGTCTGGGGGGGAGGGGGTAAAGTGGGCTCCAGGAGGTATCACAGAGAGTTTAAAACAGAGATAC
This sequence comes from Ilyophis sp. 1 JC-2022, assembly GCA_022702515.1. Taxonomy (NCBI): domain Eukaryota; kingdom Metazoa; phylum Chordata; class Actinopteri; order Anguilliformes; family Synaphobranchidae; genus Ilyophis; species Ilyophis sp. 1 JC-2022. The sequence goes on along the minus strand of CM040403.1, from coordinate 147,215,828 downwards.
CAGCTCATCCCTGCCAGCGGACACTGTGACATGTCCTCAGTCTATCTGACCACAATTTAAAACCACAGAACAGCTGGTAAACATTGCACAGTTAGCTTTGGCTCAGGAGACAGAGGCTATCATGTGATGTGAGCGGGGGCTTCTTGTGAGCGGGGGCTTCTTACCACACCGCAGTTCACAGGTACAGTAAGGCAGTTGCTTCATATGTAGCTGAACATGCAAACTTGTGTTTTCCCGAATGAGCAGCAGGGGGCGCAGGTGAGCCCTGATACTATCCCTCCCTATGTGTGTCTCCCAGAGAAGTCAGTCAGCACTGACATGGTCCACATTACAAACCCCCCCCTCACCTGGGTAGCTTTCCGGTGCTTGCGTGAGATCCGCTGGTTTTTGGGTTTGACGGACAGCTTGTGGCGGGCGGCGGTGCTGTCGAGCCGGGGGCCAGATTGTGGCACGGCATCCAGGTTGATGGACTCAATAGTGCCAGCGGCTGAGAGGGCTCTCTTAGACCGGGGAGACTTCACCGCCATCTGGGCTCCTCCTCCCTGCTCACCATGGCAACCACACTCTTTTTGCACTAATTTCTACAAATTACTTGTATTTCACAGGTACAGGTGACTTTAACAAAAAACCAATGCAAATTGCACTGGCTATGAAATGCATCTCTCAAAAGTGTATTTTCTCATTTACCAAAAGTTTAAAACGGATCAATTTGACCCAAACCGAACACAAGGGTGAATTGGTTGAGATCATTCCATGCAATCATCTCAACCAATTCACCCTTGTGTTCGGTTTGTGTCAAATTGATCTGTTTTAAACTTTTGGCAAATGAGAAAATACACTTTTGAGAGATGTATTTCATAGCCAGTGACTAAACCAGTGCAAATTAGTTTTTTGTTTCTATTTGCTGTTCATTGTCTGTATTTGATTTATGCTATTTTCTGATGTGGTTTCTTTGAATTTACTAAGATAAATATCAAAAATAACTGAGAATGTTCATTCCAAACAATATACATCAATAATCTACTGCATGAAAACTTGTTGTAATTTTTCACAGATAAAATATAAATCACATTTCTATCACAAAAATTTAACACTTTCATAAAGCTGATCTAGCAGAGAGAGGTAAATGACAACCTGTCACTATGGCAACGTTTATTCCTCGAGACTTACTAGTAACTATTCATTAGATACTAGTACTTAGTCTTTAGTTACTAGTAACTATTCCAATAGTTACTAGTATCTATTTCAGTTTTACTAGTAACTATTAATTAGACACTAGTACTTATTCTTTAGTTACTAGTAACTATTCCAATAGTTACTAGTATCTATTTCAGTTTTACTAGTAACTATTAATTAGACACTAGTACTTATTCTTTAGTTACTAGTAACTATTCCAATTGTTACTAGTAACATTTGTATTGCTACTAGCAAGAATGTTAATTGAACTATCAAGTAGTCATTTTGACTAGTCATTACCGATGACGAGTAAAACAGAAATAGTTACTAGTAAGAATAAAAATATTACTAGTAACAATTGGAATAGTTACTAGTAACTAAAGAATATGTACTAGTATCTAATGACAAGTTACTAGTAAAACTGAAATAGATACTAGTAACTATTGGAATAGTAACTAAAGAATAAGTACTAGAATCTAATGAATAGTTACTAGTAAAACTGAAATAGATACTAGTGACTATTGGAATAGTTACTAGTAACTAAAGAATAAGTACTAGTATCTAATGAATAGTTACTAGTAAAACTGAAATAGATACTAGTGACTATTGGAATAGTTACTAGTAACTAAAGAATAAGTACTAGTATCTAATGAATAGTTACTAGTAAAACTGAAATAGATACTAGTGACTATTGGAATAGTTACCAGTAACTAAAGAATAAGTACTAGTATCTAATGAATAGTTACTAGTACTTACGTTATACTGCAACTTATCATCTCAGAGACCAATAAAGTATGATCTATATAACACTAGAGCACCATTATTACGTTATACTGCAACTTATCATCTCAGAGACCAATAAAGTATGATCTTTATAACACTAGAGCACCATTATTACATTATACTGCAACTTATCATCTCAGAGACCAATAAAGTATGATCTTTATAACACTAGAGCACCATTATTACATTATACTGCAACTTATCATCTCAGAGACCAATAAAGTATGATCTTTATAACACTAGAGCACCATTATTACATTATACTGCAACTTATCATCTCAGAGACCAATAAAGTATGATCTTTATAACACTAGAGCACCATTATTACGTTATACTGCAACTTATCATCTCAGAGACCAATAAAGTATGATCTTTATAACACTAGAGCACCATTATTACGTTATACTGCAACTTATCATCTCAGAGACCAATAAAGTATGATCTTTATAACACTAGAGCACCATTATTACGTTATACTGCAACGTATCATCTCAGAGACCAATAAAGTATGATCTTTATAACACTAGAGCACCATTATTACATTATACTGCAACTTATCATCTCAGAGACCAATAAAGTATGATCTATATAACACTAGAGCACCATTATTACATTATACTGCAACTTATCATCTCAGAGACCAATAAAGTATGATCTATATAACACTAGAGCACCATTATTACGTTATACTGCAACTTATCATCTCAGAGACCAATAAAGTATGATCTTTATAACACTAGAGCACCATTATTACGTTATACTGCAACTTATCATCTCAGAGACCAATAAAGTATGATCTTTATAACACTAGAGCACCATTATTACGTTATACTGCAACTTATCATCTCAGAGACCAATAAAGTATGATCTTTATAACACTAGAGCACCATTATTACATTATACTGCAACTTATCATCTCAGAGACCAATAAAGTATGATCTTTATAACACTAGAGCACCATTATTACGTTATACTGCAACTTATCATCTCAGAGACCAATAAAGTATGATCTTTATAACACTAGAGCACCATTATTACGTTATACTGCAACGTATCATCTCAGAGACCAATAAAGTATGATCTTTATAACACTAGAGCACCATTATTACATTATACTGCAACTTATCATCTCAGAGACCAATAAAGTATGATCTATATAACACTAGAGCACCATTATTACATTATACTGCAACTTATCATCTCAGAGACCAATAAAGTATGATCTATATAACACTAGAGCACCATTATTACGTTATACTGCAACTTATCATCTCAGAGACCAATAAAGTATGATCTTTATAACACTAGAGCACCATTATTACGTTATACTGCAACTTATCATCTCAGAGACCAATAAAGTATGATCTTTATAACACTAGAGCACCATTATTACGTTATACTGCAACTTATCATCTCAGAGACCAATAAAGTATGATCTTTATAACACTAGAGCACCATTATTACATTATACTGCAACTTATCATCTCAGAGACCAATAAAGTATGATCTATATAACACTAGAGCACCATTATTACGTTATACTGCAACTTATCATCTCAGAGACCAATAAAGTATGATCTCCATCTGTAAATCCATACCAATGAGGAACATGATTGAACATAAATAAGTTTAGTTTGTGACTCCAACATCATGGTGAGTCTAAGATATTTTCACATATTTACGCAACGATTTGAATTGAGACATTTTTAGGTGAATGGTAGAGTGTGTGACATGTATCTCAACGGCTGGGAATGGACTCTGCAACTTTTAGGCTACAAGCCCAATTCCAAACACGTTATACTTCCTCTACACAACATTCCCATCCCACTCTACCCTCCCCTCATTACAGCTTTACCTGTGACAGCCCCGGCTTCTCCTCCACCTCCACCTGAGCCTGCACCTGCAGGGGGCTAGAGGGTGTGTCCTCCTCATCAGAGCTTCCATCACTCTCCCTCATGGAATGGGGCTTCGGCCCAAACTTTATACTGTGGGCAATCTGTCTCTGTTTACAAACACACACATTATACTGTGAGTGATCTGTTTCTGTTTACAAACATCCACTTTATACTGTGAGTGATCTGTCTCTGTTTACAAACACACACATTATACTGTGGGCAATCTGTCTCTGTTTACAAACACACACATTATACTGTGGGCAATCTGTCTCTGTTTACAAACACACACATTATACTGTGGGCAATCTGTCTCTGTTTACAAACACACACATTATACTGTGGGCAATCTGTCTCTGTTTACAAACACACACATTATACTGTGGGCAATCTGTCTCTGTTTACAAACACACACATTATACTGTGAGTGATCTGTCTCTGTTTACAAACATCAACTTTATACTGTGAGTGATCTGTCTCTGTTTCCAAACACACACATTATACTGTGAGTGATCTGTCTCTGTTTACAAACACACACATTATACTGTGGGCAATCTGTCTCTGTTTACAAACACACACATTATACTGTGAGTGATCTGTTTCTGTTTACAAACACACACATTATACTGTGGGCAATCTGTCTCTGTTTACAAACACACACATTATACTGTGAGTGATCTGTTTCTGTTTACAAACACACACATTATACTGTGGGCAATCTGTCTCTGTTTACAAACACACACATTATACTGTGAGTGATCTGTTTCTGTTTACAAACACACACATTATACTGTGGGCAATCTGTCTCTGTTTACAAACACACACATTATACTGTGAGTGATCTGTTTCTGTTTACAAACACACACATTATACTGTGGGCAATCTGTCTCTGTTTACAAACACACACATTATACTGTGGGCAATCTGTCTCTGTTTACAAACACACACATTATACTGTGGGCAATCTGTCTCTGTTTACAAACACACACATTATACTGTGAGTGATCTGTTTCTGTTTACAAACACACACATTATACTGTGGGCAATCTGTCTCTGTTTACAAACACACACATTATACTGTGGGCAATCTGTCTCTGTTTACAAACACACACATTATACTGTGGGCAATCTGTCTCTGTTTACAAACACACACATTATACTGTGAGTGATCTGTCTCTGTTTACAAACATCAACTTTATACTGTGAGTGATCTGTCTCTGTTTCCAAACACACACATTATACTGTGAGTGATCTGTCTCTGTTTACAAACACACACATTATACTGTGGGCAATCTGTCTCTGTTTACAAACACACACATTATACTGTGAGTGATCTGTCTCTGTTTACAAACATCCACTTTATACTGTGAGTGATCTGTCTCTGTTTACAAACATCCACTTTATACTGTGAGTGATCTGTCTCTGTTTCCAAACACACACATTATACTGTGAGTGATCTGTCTCTGTTTACAAACACACACATTATACTGTGAGTGATCTGTCTCTGTTTACAAACACACACATTATACTGTGGGCAATCTGTCTCTGTTTACAAACACACACATTATACTGTGAGTGATCTGTCTCTGTTTACAAACACACACATTATACTGTGAGTGATCTGTCTCTGTTTACAAACACACACATTATACTGTGGGCGATCTGTCTCTGTTTACAAACACACACATTATACTGTGAGTGATCTGTCTCTGTTTACAAACACACACATTATACTGTGAGTGATCTGTCTCTGTTTACAAACACACACATTATACTGTGAGTGATCTGTCTCTATTTACAAACACCCACTTTATACTGTGAGTGATCTATCTCTATTTACAAACACCCACTTTATACTGTGAGTGATCTATCTCTATTTACAAACACCCACTATATACTGTGAGTGATCTGTTTCTATTTACAAACACCCACTTTATACTGTGAGTGATCTGTCTCTGTTTACACACAGTTTATACTGTGAGTGATCTGTCTGTTTACAAACACACACTTTGTACGGTGAGTGATCTGTCTCTGTTTACAAACACGCACTATTCTGTGAGCGATCCGTCTTTGTTTACAAACACACACTTTATACTGTGAGTGATCTATCTTTGTTTACAAACACACACTTTATACTGTGAGTGATCTGTTTCTGTTTACAAACACACACTTTGTACGGTGAGTGATCTGTCTCCGTTTACAAAAACACACTTTATACTGTGACTAATCTGTCTCTGTTTACAAACACCCACTTTATACTGTGACTAATCTGTCTCTGTTTACACACAGTTTATACTGTGAGTAATCTGTCTGTTTACAAACACACACTTTATACTGTGATTGATCTGTCTCTGTTTACACATACTGTATACTGTGAGTGATCCATTTCTGTTCCGAAATGTTCACAAATCTCATTAACCCCTACAGAGGATTACTATAATTATTTATTTGATAGTTTTAGTTGATCTTTGTTATGGTGTGATTTTAGAGGACATTGTATAAAGGTGAGTGTGATAGTAGTGCAGGTGGACTCACCTGTTGGTGTCGTTGTAGTGCAGGCGGACTCACCTGTTGGTACTTTATACTGTGAGTGATCTGTCTCTATTTACAAACACCCACTTTATACTGTGAGTGATCTGTCTCTGTTTACACACAGTTTATACTGTGAGTGATCTGTCTGTTTACAAACACACACTTTGTACGGTGAGTGATCTGTCTCTGTTTACAAACACGCACTATTCTGTGAGCGATCCGTCTTTGTTTACAAACACACATTTTATACTGTGAGTGATCTGTTTCTGTTTACAAACACACACTTTGTACGGTGAGTGATCTATCTCTGTTTACAAACACACACTTTGTACGGTGAGTGATCTATCTCTGTTTACAAAAACACACTTTATACTGTGAGTGATCTGTCTCTGTTTACAAACACCCACTTTATACTGTGAGTGATCTGTCTCTGTTTACACACACTTTATACTGTGATTGATCTGTCTCTGTTTACACATACTGTATACTGTGAGTGATCCATTTCTGTTCCGAAATGTTCACAAATCTCATTAACCCCTACAGAGGATTACTATAATTATTTATTTGATAGTTTTAGTTGATCTTTGTTATGGTGTGATTTTAGAGGACATTGTATAAAGGTGAGTGTGATAGTAGTGCAGGTGGACTCACCTTTTGGTGTCGTTGTAGTGCAGGCGGACTCACCTGCTGGTGTCGTTGTAGTGCAGGTGGACTCACCTGTTGGTGTCGTTGTAGTGCAGGCGGACTCACCTGTTGGTGTCGTTGTAGTGCAGGTGGACTCAACTTTTGGTGTCGTTGTAGTGCAGGTGGACTCACCTGTTGGTGTCGTTGTAGTGCAGGCGGACTCACCTGCTGGTGTCGTTGTAGTGCAGGTGGACTCACCTGTTGGTGTCGTTGTAGTGCAGGCGGAATCACCTGTTGGTGTCGTTGTAGCGCATGTGGACTCACCTGTAGGTTCCTCACTTTATCCGAGACGTTGTCCTGGGACATGGTCGGCCGGCTTTCCCCTTCTGCGTCTTCTGGGACAAAAACGCTGTCGTGTGACAGAGACCTATTGTTCAGCTCCCTGCAGAACCAGCAAGAAAGAGTGAGAAACACACACACACACACTTATACATACACACAAGCCCACAGTGCTACATAGTTAGCCCACAGATGAGACAGTGCTATACATAGTTAGCCCACAGATGAGACAGTGCTATACATAGTTAGCCCACAGATGAGACAGTGCTATACATAGTTAGCCCACAGATGAGACAGTGCTGTACATAGTTAGCCCACAGGCTAGACAGTGCTATACATAGTTAGCCCATAGGTGGGACAGTGCTATACATAGTTAGCCCACAGGCTAGACAGTGCTATACATAGTTAGCCCATAGGTGAGACAGTGCTATACATAGTTAGCCCACAGGTGAGACAGTGCTATACATAGTTAGCCCACAGGTGGGACAGTGCTATACATCGTTAGCCCATAGGTGAGACAGTGCTATACATAGTTAGCCCACAGGTGAGACAGTGCTATACATAGTTAGCCCACAGATGAGACAGTGCTATACATAGTTAGCCCACAGGTGAGACAGTGCTATACATAGTTAGCCCACAGGCGAGACAGTGCTATACATAGTTAGCCCATAGGTGAGACAGTGCTATACATAGTTAGCCCACAGGTGAGACAGTGCTATACATAGTTAGCCCACAGGTGAGACAGTGCTATACATAGTTAGCCCACAGGTGAGACAGTGCTATACATAGTTAGCCCACAGGCGAGACAGTGCTATACATAGTTAGCCCACAGGTGAGACAGTGCTATACATAGTTAGCCCACAGGTGAGACAGTGCTATACATAGTTAGCCCACAGATGAGACAGTGCTATACATAGTTAGCCCACAGGTGAGACAGTGCTATACATAGTTAGCCCACAGATGAGACAGTGCTATACATAGTTAGCCCACAGGTGAGACAGTGCTATACATAGTTAGCCCACAGGTGAGACAGTGCTATACATAGTTAGCCCACAGGTGAGACAGTGCTATACATAGTTAGCCCACAGATGAGACAGTGCTATACATAGTTAGCCCACAGGCGAGACAGTGCTATACATAGTTAGCCCACAGGTGAGACAGTGCTATACATAGTTAGCCCACAGATGAGACAGTGCTATACATAGTTAGCCCACAGGTGAGACAGTGCTATACATAGTTAGCCCACAGGTGAGACAGTGCTATACATAGTTAGCCCACAGGTGAGACAGTGCTATACATAGTTAGCCCACAGGTGAGACAGTGCTATACATAGCCCACAGGCGAGACAGTGCTATACATAGTTAACCCACAGGTGAGACAGTGCTATACATAGTTAGCCCACAGGTGAGACAGTGCTATACATAGTTAGCCCACAGGTGAGACAGTGCTATACATAGTTAGCCCACAGGTGAGACAGTGCTATACATAGTTAGCCCACAGATGAGACAGTGCTATACATAGTTAGCCCACAGATGAGACAGTGCTATACATAGTTAGCCCACAGGTGAGACAGTGCTATACATAGTTAGCCCACAGGTGAGACAGTGCTATACATAGTTAGCCCATAGGTGAGACAGTGCTATACATAGTTAGCCCACAGGTGAGACAGTGCTATACATAGTTAGCCCATAGATGAGACAGTGCTATACATAGTTAGCCCACAGATGAGACAGTGCTATACATAGTTAGCCCACAGGTGAGACAGTGCTATACATAGTGTGATAGTAATTTTCTGTTTTCTGTTTCATTGATAAATGTTTACTTATATTTAGATATTAATATAGAGACTTAACAGTCAGCTTTTCTTATACCTTGCTTCTAGTTCTTAGTCTAACAGTAAAGGGCATGGTAGGAGAACAGGGGCCTGCAGGCTGCCCATGAGCTGGATCACGCTGTACCATCTGTGTCTGTGTTATATCTATCGAAGGTCACATTGTAGTGAATTGAAATGTTTATGTTTCTTGTGTGAGAAAGAGCTATCTTTCTCCTGAGCTGTCTGAATGTAAAGGAGGGGCCCTTGCTTAGGAGTAAAGAGAAATACCTCTATCTTTCCCTTTGACCTATCTGTATTTCTTCCCTGTCTATGAAATCCGCCCCTTATGACCTGGTCTTTGAAGAAATGTATAAAGGGTTGGCAATTTCTGCTGTATGGCAGAGAGAGCTATAACGAGCACTCTCTCATTGGTTTATCTGCAAATAAACTTCTTATTCAGTGTTAACATGGCTTTTGTTGTGACTCTGTCAAGGACAGACTTTGCTGCACTGTGAGTGAGTTGGGAATTTCCACTACATAATTTGGCGACGAGGATGGGATTGCTAACTTGATTTTTCTCCAAGACAGACCCCTCTCCAATCGGGAAAGGAGTAGACAGTGATCACTGCCGGGAGTCTGGTACCCCGAAGCTGCAACCCTTCAACAGGTTACTGTAGTCAGTTACCTAACGGAAGGACGGCGGCGACCGGACCTGAAAGAGGACGGCGTTTGTTTGGAGTGATCAATACGCAATCCTAGAGAAAAAGAACCACAGGTGAGGTTACAACAAAATCAGTACTAGAAGTTTGACGAAGGGACCGACGGGTACATCACGCTCAGCAGAAGTTACTGCTGCAGGTGATTTCAAACTAGGGAGGCCAAGTTGGGCGCTCCAGTACTAAATCCTAGGTAAAACAAAGACGGGGTCTTTGTAATGAGGTTTCATGTTTTGTCAATAAGTGCAAATGATGAAAACGGAACAGTAATTGAGAGACAAATTGCGCAGGAGGACGGTAGACTTCAAATTCATCCGGATAGTGAGGAAACATTTCTAGGGAGTTCAGACTCTGAAACTGATTCTGACTAAAACGGGTGTGTGATACACCAGCTAAAACCTTACAAGTAATACGGTATAGACTGGTGGTGGGGCTGACGCACTTGTGAAAAATGGGTTCGAACAATTCGAAGGTGCAGGATCCCGAATTTACGGGTCCGAAGAAAATAATGCATGACAAATATGGTCCGGAAGCCACATACCAGTGTGGTAAATGGGTAGAATTCGGTTTCCCCGAAAAAGGCTCTTTTAGCCCGGTACAGATTGAGTGCTTGAAAATGCGGCTGCGAGTGTGTGAAGAGAAGAATGGGAAGTTTAAGAATGTATGGCATCCTGACTGGAGTGCGGTAGAGATGTGGAGTAAAGAGTCAAAAATGAGACAGGTAAAGCAAACTAAAAACTCTGCTAATTCTAAAGCTGAAAGCCAATTGGATGCGGACATTTCAGTGTCCAAAGCTGTGCATACCTGTAGCTCTCTGTATCCCGATGTAAGACAGCTCGCAAGTATACACAAAATTGACCTGGAGCTGGATTGCTCAGCTTGTCCTCCAGCTTACTATCAACAGATTGCAGCGGACCGCAGGGCTCCCACAGCCCCCCTGCTCAGGCGGGAGATTCCAGAGTTGCTGCGACAGCAGATTCCAGCTCTACTCTGCCCTCATCATCCAGCGGAGAGACGGGAGGAGCGGACTGACCAGCAGCCTCGGTCAGCCAGCCCAGATTCCACGGGACAGTTAACAGAGCCTGAACAGGTGTTTGAAAAACTTCCGCCCAACTTCAGGCTAACTCCAATTGACCCACTGTTTCCTGCATGGGCTGGAGAAACTGGTGGGGATTGCTACTAAAGCCTCCTGCGTTGGCTGGCAAAACAGGTGGCTAAAAGATGTTCTCCTGCATGCCATCCATTGCGAGGAACAAGACCATGAGACGAATAACAAGGAAACGCGACAAAGTGAGTTCTCAGCTGCAGTTGGCACGGCTCCAGTCCTACCAGCCTGACCGAGATGGTGCCCGTGGAAAGCAACAACACCTGAGGGGTCGCCGGAAGAGGTCGTGGAGGTGGCGGCCGAAAAGGCTGGAACCAACAGGGATCCAATCCCAACAGAGATTCTGATGTTTGCCGCAATTGTGGACAGAGGAGACATTGGGCTCGTGGATGTAAAAATCCCCCTAACCCCAATAATTGGCCCCCTGCGGAGAACATCACTTTCCAAAACCCATGGGGTCAAAATGGATTACAAGAACAATGATGTTTTGCTGGAGAGGAAAAGACGGACAGTGGTGAGTCTGCTGCTTTTTTGTATCATTCTGCTCCGCTGGCATTGCCACAATGGACATTAAAAGTCGATGGGCGAGCGTTAGACTTCATTGTGGATACAGGAGCTTGTAGGTCTGTAATAGCGGCTAAATTGTGGAGCTCAAAACTCCCTCTGTTTAGTGGTAAAACTCTGCTCAGCCAAGATGCTGGGGGTGATACTACGCTAGAGAAATTTACAGTTCCTTTGAAGGTACAAGATTTCAATTCAGAAAAGAACATCACTGTTAAACATGCATTTTTATTTTCCCCTGTTTGTCCAGTAAACCTGCTTGGTAGAGACTTGATGTGTAAACTAGGATTAGTTGTACACTGTGATACTGACGGTTTAACAATTGACAGAGCTGCTACGGCAGAAAGCGCAGAGATGTTTTTCTATGCCTGGGATCTGGAGAGATGCCCAGTCACAGCGAAAGCCATTGAAATGGCTAACAGTAAATGGTTAAGTAATGGTGACAGACTCACAGAGTCACAATTACATGTAACGGCACACATCAGTCGTGATAGGGATTGGAATTTTGAAAAGAATTGGTATGGTACTTCTCCGTTAAAAACTACACTGTTTTTAATCGGTTGCGATTTTTGTGCATTGTCTGTAGAATTGAGCTCAGAACAGAATGATTTCTATTCTATTGTGGGAAGTGTACCCCATGTGTCACTGTGCAAAGCCTCTAATAAAAAATGGGAGGACACGGGACCATGGGTGAAATTGTGTTTGAACACCACTGACTGGGAACAGAGAGGAGAATTATCCAAATATTCTCCCTCTTTACGCGTCACTGCATACCAGTTCCAACATTCTCTGACGGTCGATTGTAGCATTCATGAATTGGTTGCAGAAACACATTCATATCTACAGTTGTCAGACTCAAAATTCAGTGCAATTCCTTCACAATTGTGGGCAACGTCCCCATACGATGTCGGGCTCATAGATGGAGTTACTCCACTTCAAGTAACTCCTAAATCTGAATACAGACCATGCAAACGACAATATCCCTTACGGCCGGAGGCTGAGAAGGGGATTGTCCCTGTGTTTGAAGCATTGCTTAAAGCTGGTGTTGTGGTTCCCTGTCCAAATTCTCCATGCAATACGCCTATATTACCTGTTAAAAAAGCAAATGGTTCTTGGCGTTTTGTGCAAGATTTGCGGGCTGTGAATAGTGCAATTCAGCAGCGCGCTCCGGTTGTGCCAAACCCCACCACCATTCTAGCTCAAGTCCCGGGCAATGCTAAATGTTTCTCTGTGATCGATCTAGCGAATGCATTCTTTAGTATTTCCGGTTGATGTGGATTCCCAGTACTGGTTCGCTTTTACTTTTAAGGGTAAACATTACACTTGGTCTCGGCTGCCCCAGGGGTATGCTGAGTCTCCAGCTGTGTTTTCTGCTGCGCTACAAGAAAACTTGGAACTGTTCCAATTTTCTTCAGGCCAAAGTACTTTAATTCAGTATGTAGATGACATTTTAGTCTGCTCTCCTGATCAGGCCACATGTGAAGCAGACTCTCTCTAATACTGTTAAAAAAACAAAAAACAATTTTTGTTTAGATTCAAACGGGGACACAACGTCTCTGCTGATAAGGTTCAGACTGAAAAAAACAAAACAAAAACAAAACTGTGTATTTGTATCATGACATTTCAGCTGACGGTAAAACTTTGGGACATAGCAGAATCCAAGCGATTCTGGATCTACTAAAACCACGGACTAAGAAACAACGAATGTCTTTTTTAAGTGTGACTGCTTATTACAGGCAGTGGATTCCAGATTATGCAAAACTGACAGTCTCTGCAGGACCTGGCTCACGGCCAGACACTAGTAGCATTTGACAATGTGACTTCGACTGACCGCGCATGCGCAGATTTCGACAAACGCATAACTGTATTGGCAAGCGTGCCCACGCTTGGGCTGCCTGAGATTAATAAATGTTTTACTTTTACAGTAAGTGAAGAGCGGCTAGTTATATGTTGGCTGTGCTCATGCAGGAGCACGGTGGAAAAAACACAGGCCTGTTGCTTCCTACTCTAGAGGATGGGGAGCCACATAATTGTTTTCATGTTTCAGATCAAGTTCTCTCTCCCCGTCCTGACCTCGCCACCACTCCCTTTCAAATGCAGACTTTGAGATTTTCTGTTGACGGTTCTGCCAGTCTCTGTCCCCACATAAGTGACAGTCAATTTGGCTATGCAGTGGTGATGCATCATCAAGTTCTGGAGTCAGCCCGCCTTCCTGGACACCTCTCAGTGAAGGCTGCTGAACTTTTCGCTCTCACACGCGCCTGCTATTTGGCTGAAGGTAAAACTGTGATTTTTTTTTCACATACAGCAGGTATGCTTTTGGAGTAATGATTTTGGAACACTTTGGAAGCACAGAGGCTTTCTCACTTCAATGGGTAAAACCATACAGAATGGACACTTGGTAAGCTGCCTCTTAGAGGCCATTATTTTGCCTGCATCCATTGCTATTTGTAAATGCACTGCCCACACAAGCCTGCCAGCTGCTATCTCTCAAGGTAACTCTGCTGCTGAGCCCCCAAGGCTACAGCATCAGCCCCTCCCAACACAATTTTCAGTCTGCGCACACAAGCTGCTGATTCCACAGAGACACCTCACTGGTACACCCTGTTTACCTCGGGTTTTTATTTCCTTACTATGCTAAGTTGACACATGGATTTGATCATGTGTGAAAAGGGGGAATGCTATCTTTGCTGTCCAGACATTGGGACACAAGTGGATTTTCCACTTATGCAAAATTTTTTGTCAAAAATTGTTATTTGTGTTGTGAATAATTCTGGGCGGGGCCAGAACGTTCCAAATGTGGCCCACCCAGCTTCACAAGAACTTTTTGAATATTTTATGATGGATTTCATTGAACTTAACTCATGCAAAGGTAAGAAATATTGGTTGGTGTTCATTGATATGTTTTCAAAATGGGTTGAAGTTCCATTGTGCTTACCAACCCCCAGAGTGGGGGGGCGGTAGAGAGGGCAAATGGAACCATTAAGAATCGGTTAACCAAAGTAATGCCAGAAACAGGTTTGGATTGGGTCCAGGCCCTGCCAATTGTCCTTACAGGTATGCGGGGAAGGGTCCATGCTGTCACAGGGTTGTCTCCATACGAGGTGATCACAGGACGGCCCATGAGGACTGGATGTCAACCCCCAGGCCTAATGCTGGACGGAAACCTAGCAGACACTCGAATGGTGAGTTACTGTGTTAAGCTAACAAATGTTCTAAGATCTGTGCACCAACAGGCGAAAGCAGCTCTCCCAGAACCAGCCAGCGGGTCCCTGCACGATCTGCAGCCAGGAGATTGCGTAGTGATTAAAGACTTCCGGAGAAAGAAGTGGCACCAGCCTAGGTGGAGGGGACCGTTCCAGGTACTACTCACCACGCCCACAGCTGTGCGAGTGGACGGCCGCGCCTCTTGGGTTCACGCCAGCCACTGCAAAAGAGCTCCGCCAGCACCACAGGAGGGATAAGGGTGAAAGACCCACCTCGACCGACGAGAAGGGCGACGACGTTTCTCACGGAGTTAAAAAACTCAAAGAGAACCACCACTTCAAGGAGCATGTGATGGTAATACCAGCTCCCAACATGCCACACTACAGCAGAAGAGCAGAGGGGTACAATCCCTCCCTTCAGAAGAGCAGGCTGCAGCCTCGGAGTAGGTATACTTTTGATATGCCTAGCAAGCCTCATAACTGTGTTACCCATTCTCCTGATTCATGAGCTCTACATCAATGCCACTGAGCCAAACAGTACAGCTGTAATGACTCAGAGGCCTAAAAGGTATGCCACCACTGGGAACGAAGATTGGCTGCCACGAGGACATGCGAGGCATCATTATGCTACTAACTCTTGGTGGCGTTATGCTGAGTGGACTGCAAAACAACACTTTGACCAGTCTTGTTATGTTTGCTCTCACATGCCTCCTTCCACAGCAGACCCTCTTCTACAGGTACAGAATCTGAAGGATGAGCATGCAATATGTTTAATGGGACTAAGTGCTCACCCAGGTATGAGAAAACGGTGGAGTGAAGCCAATTTCTCTGTGCCATTAAATCTGTCAAAATTGCGTTCTCTAGTGTTTAACAAGAATTATTTTTTCCTGAATGATTACCTAGCATGGCCACAGGTATCATGGAAAATGCCTGGTCCAGTCGTAATTAAACATGATATGAAGTTTGGATGGTGTGTTATAGGTAACGGTTCTAATGCACTGGGAAAGTTAGACAGGGATCAGTGTAAAAGAGTTGTTTGTGACTGTCCGGCCATACAGCTGCATGATTGTTTTGACTGTCTGAATAATCTTTCTAGTTCCTGTAGAAAGGACCCAGATATGGTTGCTTATGTGTGCAGGTCGAACCAGGCACACGCTATCTCATTACCTTGGGATAGCACACTAACTGCCAACTGCTCCGGAGCCGTGCCCCCCTCTCGCCTTGGGAGCAGGATGTTAGGTGATTGGTATTGGCTGTGTGGGCATTCAGTTTATACAGCTCCCCCCCCCCCCCTTCTCCTGACTGGAGTAGAGTGTGTGCTCTCATTGCTTTATACGATTCCACATATGTAATTCCTGACTTATCCACATATAGTCACTCCACAGATCGTCTACACAGGGCTAAGAGAGGATTCTGGGATGAGAATCCCGTACCTACAGATCATCGACTGTGGACAGGAGGTTCTAAGTTTTTTCAAGGTTTGTTTCCCCAAATGGGACTAATGGAGGTTTCTAAAGAAGTAGAGGTTACTAGGTACACTTTTCTCCAATACATTAACTCCTCAGTGCTGCTAACCGATACCATTAGATCTGAACTGACATCACTGCGATTAATGGTCATGCAGAACCGCATGGTACTGGACCAGATTACTGCTGAGCATGGGGGGGTTTGTGTAATGGTGGGGGAAACATGTTGTATGTACATACCACATTATGATGAGGATGGACAGATCATACAGCAGGCACTTCGAAATAT
Organism: Ilyophis sp. 1 JC-2022; assembly: GCA_022702515.1. Classification (NCBI taxonomy): domain Eukaryota; kingdom Metazoa; phylum Chordata; class Actinopteri; order Anguilliformes; family Synaphobranchidae; genus Ilyophis; species Ilyophis sp. 1 JC-2022. The sequence goes on along the minus strand of CM040403.1, from coordinate 147,199,326 downwards.
GACTAGGCTTCGTGATTCACTGGTAGAGAGGGAGGTCGATGACAGTAAAGATTGGTTATTTAATCTCCTCTCAGGTTGGAAGAAAACCTTACTGAGGATTTTCTTGCCTATTTCCATCGTTCTAGTTCTACTCATATTTCTCTGTTGCTGTGGGGTGCCTTTAATACGTGCTTGTATTGCCCGTCTCACCCAGGCTGCTGTAGGTCACTATCTTCAGCTACATTATCTGGATCTTGAACAAGAGGGAGTAACTGACTTCCCTCTTAAACAATTCTCAGATGACTACTGACTTCCTCTTTGAGGAGTGTTAGAAGGAGGCCCCATTAAGTGGGGGTAAGATGAGCAGGATGTGTCTGAAAGTTGAGAGGTTAAAGGTTTAACATCAAGGATGTGGTTGAAAGAACACCATATGAAGGTTTTTATATTTTTCTTTAGATGGTAAAGGACTAATCAGTAGTACATTTATAATCAATTAGTTTAAATTCTTTTTACGTATAATTACTAATCAGTAGTACATTTATAATCAATTAGCTTAAATTCTTTTTACGTGTGGTTATTTTTCTCCTCTGTATAATCAAAATGTGTAATGTGCATGTATCTGCTGGTATCTTGGAATAATATTCGGCTGCCCTGAGGAGGGGAGTTGGGGAAAGCAGTTCCCCCTTTTTCCTAGAGTATGCATCGCACATATCCACACGAGGACCAATGTAATGATTTTTCTGTCTTTATGTAACCATTTACTGTGTATTAAACCAATGAGGTAGAATGTATCAGAAAATTGAAGAGTTATCATAGAATGATAAAAGGGAGGAATGTGATAGTAATTTTCTGTTTTCTGTTTCATTGATAAATGTTTACTTATATTTAGATATTAATATAGAGACTTAACAGTCAGCTTTTCTTATACCTTGCTTCTAGTTCTTAGTCTAACAGTAAAGGGCATGGTAGGAGAACAGGGGCCTGCAGGCTGCCCATGAGCTGGATCACGCTGTACCATCTGTGTCTGTGTTATATCTATCGAAGGTCACATTGTAGTGAATTGAAATGTTTATGTTTCTTGTGTGAGAAAGAGCTATCTTTCTCCTGAGCTGTCTGAATGTAAAGGAGGGGCCCTTGCTTAGGAGTAAAGAGAAATACCTCTATCTTTCCCTTTGACCTATCTGTATTTCTTCCCTGTCTATGAAATCCGCCCCTTATGACCTGGTCTTTGAAGAAATGTATAAAGGGTTGGCAATTTCTGCTGTATGGCAGAGAGAGCTATAACGAGCACTCTCTCATTGGTTTATCTGCAAATAAACTTCTTATTCAGTGTTAACATGGCTTTTGTTGTGACTCTGTCAAGGACAGACTTTGCTGCACTGTGAGTGAGTTGGGAATTTCCACTACAATAGTTAGCCCACAGGTGAGACAGTGCTATACATAGTTAGCCCACAGGTGAGACAGTGCTATACATAGTTAGCCCACAGGTGAGACAGTGCTATACATAGTTAGCCCACAGGTGAGACAGTGCTATACATAGTTAGCCCACAGATGAGACAGTGCTATACATAGTTAGCCCACAGATGAGACAGTGCTATACATAGTTAGCCCACAGGTGAGACAGTGCTATACATAGTTAGCCCACAGGTGAGACAGTGCTATACATAGTTAGCCCATAGGTGAGACAGTGCTATACATAGTTAGCCCACAGGTGAGACAGTGCTATACATAGTTAGCCCATAGGTGAGACAGTGCTATACATAGTTAGCCCACAGATGAGACAGTGCTATACATAGTTAGCCCACAGGTGAGACAGTGCTATACATAGTTAGCCCACAGGTGAGACAGTGCTATACATAGTTAGCCCACAGGTGAGACAGTGCTATACATAGTTAGCCCACAGGTGAGACAGTGCTATACATAGTTAGCCCACAGGTGAGACAGTGCTATACATAGTTAGCCCACGGGTGAGACAGTGCTATACATAGTTAGCCCACAGGTGAGACAGTGCTATACATAGTTAGCCCACAGGTGAGACAGTGCTATACATAGTTAGCCCACAGGTGAGACAGTGCTATACATAGTTAGCCCACAGGTGAGACAGTGCTATACATAGTTAGCCCACAGGTGAGACAGTGCTATACATAGTTAGCCCACAGGTGAGACAGTGCTATACATAGTTAGCCCACAGGTGAGACAGTGCTATACATAGTTAGGCCACAGGTGAGACAGTGGTATACATAGTTAGCCCACAGGTATAATCTCTGTACCTCAGATGGCAGTAGCTGGCTTCATCCTCAGAGGTGAGGCCATTACACACGTCGCCGTTGGACTGACTGGCTCTCAGCTGCGTCTCCTCCAAACTGCAGTCAGACTCCTTTTTCTTCCGCTTCCCAAACAGCCGCCGGAACGGCTGGAATTTGCCCTGCCTCCTGTGCTCTGCAAGATCATAAGGATAACGCTGCAACACTCTGATAACGCAGCAGCAACACTCTGATAACGCAGCTGCAACACTCTGATAACGCAGCAGCAACACTCTGATAACGCAGCAGCAACACTCTGATAACGCAGCAGCAACACTCTGATAACGCAGCAGCAACACTCTGCATATCCGCTGCCATGCATTGAAGCCAGAGTCGAGGAACAGTCCTGGAATGGATCCACACACACACACACACACACACACACCTTCATAGGCAGACAGCAACACACACACACACACACACACACACCTTCACAGGCAGACAGCAACACACACACACACACCTTCACAGGCAGACAGCAACACACACACACACACATGCACACCTGGGGGCTTTGCACTTACCTGTGGGAGGTGAGACCCCAAAAACACTGAATCTGCCTTCACTGACAAGGCTGCATACGTGTGTACCTGTTCATAGCGCTTCCACAACCAATGCACGTGTGTACCTGTTCATAACGCTTCCACAACCAATGCACGTGTGTACCTGTTCATAGCGCTTCCACAACCAATGCACGTGTGTACCTGTTCACAGCGCTTCCACAACCAATGCACGTGTGTACCTGTTCATAACGCTTCCACAACCAATGCACGTGTGTACCTGTTCATAACGCTTCCACAACCAATGCACGTGTGTACCTGTTCATAGCGCTTCCACAACCAATGCACGTGTGTACCTGTTCATAGCGCTTCCACAACCAATGCACGTGTGTACCTGTTCATAGCGCTTCCACAACCAATGCACGTGTGTACCTGTTCATAGCGCTTCCACAACCAATGCACGTGTGTACCTGTTCATAGCGCTTCCACAACCAATGCACGTGTGTACCTGTTCATAGCGCTTCCACAACCAATGCACGTGTGTACCTGTTCATAGCGCTTCCACAACCAATGCACGTGTGTACCTGTTCATAGCGCTTCCACAACCAATGCACGTGTGTACCTGTTCATAGCGCTTCCACAACCAATGCACGTGTGTACCTGTTCATAGCGCTTCCACAACCAATGCACGTGTGTACCTGTTCATAGCGCTTCCACAACCAATGCACGTGTGTACCTGTTCATAACGCTTCCACAACCAATGCACGTGTGTACCTGTTCATAACGCTTCCACAACCAATGCACGTGTGAACCTGTTCATAGCATAGCGCTTCCACAACCAATGCACGTGTGTACCTGTTCATAGCGCTTCCACAACCAATGCACGTGTGTACCTGTTCATAGCGCTTCCACAACCAATGCACGTGTGTACCTGTTCATAGCGCTTCCACAACCAATGCACGTGTGTACCTGTTCATAGCGCTTCCACAACCAATGCACGTGTGTACCTGTTCATAGCGCTTCCACAACCAATGCACGTGTGAACCTGTTCATAGCGCTTCCACAACCAATGCACGTGTGTACCTGTTCATAGCGCTTCCACAACCAATGCACGTGTGAACCTGTTCATAGCGCTTCCACAACCAATGCACGTGTGTACCTGTTCATAGCGCTTCCACAACCAATGCACGTGTGTACCTGTTCATAGCGCTTCCACAACCAATGCACGTGTGTACCTGTTCATAGCGCTTCCACAACCAATGCACGTGTGTACCTGTTCATAGCGCTTCCACAACCAATGCACGTGTGAACCTGTTCATAGCGCTTCCACAACCAATGCACGTGTGTACCTGTTCATAACGCTTCCACAACCAATGCACGTGTGTACCTGTTCATAACGCTTCCACAACCAATGCACGTGTGTACCTGTTCATAACGCTTCCACAACCAATGCACGTGTGTACCTGTTCATAGCGCTTCCACAACCAATGCACGTGTGTACCTGTTCATAGCGCTTCCACAACCAATGCACGTGTGAACCTGTTCATAGCGCTTCCACAACCAATGCACGTGTGTACCTGTTCATAGCGCTTCCACAACCAATGCACGTGTGTACCTGTTCATAGCGCTTCCACAACCAATGCACGTGTGTACCTGTTCATAACGCTTCCACAACCAATGCACGTGTGTACCTGTTCATAACGCTTCCACAACCAATGCACGTGTGTACCTGTTCATAACGCTTCCACAACCAATGCACGTGTGTACCTGTTCATAGCGCTTCCACAACCAATGCACGTGTGTACCTGTTCATAACGCTTCCACAACCAATGCACGTGTGTACCTGTTCATAACGCTTCCACAACCAATGCACGTGTGAACCTGTTCATAACGCTTCCACAACCAATGCACGTGTGTACCTGTTCATAGCGCTTCCACAACCAATGCACGTGTGTACCTGTTCATAACGCTTCCACAACCAATGCACGTGTGTACCTGTTCATAGCGCTTCCACAACCAATGCACGTGTGTACCTGTTCATAGCGCTTCCACAACCAATGCACGTGTGTACCTGTTCATAGCGCTTCCACAACCAATGCACGTGTGTACCTGTTCATAACGCTTCCACAACCAATGCACGTGTGTACCTGTTCATAACGCTTCCACAACCAATGCACGTGTGTACCTGTTCATAGCGCTTCCACAACCAATGCACGTGTGTACCTGTTCATAACGCTTCCACAACCAATGCACGTGTGTACCTGTTCATAACGCTTCCACAACCAATGCACGTGTGAACCTGTTCATAACGCTTCCACAACCAATGCACGTGTGTACCTGTTCATAACGCTTCCACAACCAATGCACGTGTGAACCTGTTCATAACGCTTCCACAACCAATGCACGTGTGTACCTGTTCATAGCGCTTCCACAACCAATGCACGTGTGTACCTGTTCATAACGCTTCCACAACCAATGCACGTGTGAACCTGTTCATAGCGCTTCCACAACCAATGCACGTGTGAACCTGTTCATAGCGCTTCGACAACCAATGCACATGTGGATCTGCTCACATACATGGCTGTACATAAAACATTCCACACTGAACACACGGCTGTACACATCAAGGCCCCTCTAAGGCAGGTAAAGGTGTGTTTTGACTGCACCTACATCAGGTGTCTATTGAATCACATTCAGGACGTTATGAAGACTGGGGCCAGGGCCATTTTGAGGGCTTGGAGTCATTCCCAACAGCCCCTGAGTCTCAGCGTCAGCTCCTTAAAGCACAACTGAACTTTGATAGAACTTAGTTACCTTAGTTAACTTAGTTAACTTTGTGTAGTTACCTGGCCATGATATCAGTCCAAATGGTGGTACACCGCAGGTAAAAATCTTTGCTCCCATGGCATGAGTTGTGAAATGTGGGAATGGACGCTCATAAACCAATGTCTCCACTGAACTTTGGTTTAGGAGCCTATCAAGCTATGCGTTTTATTCCACATGATCGTCAGCATATACCACAGAAAATCTGGAGTATTTCCATTAACATAGACACTACAACCACAACTCTGATGCTCCTCTACACCATTGTAGCTAGTGTGAGGTTACTGACACACAGGTCTAGTATTCATGCATCTACATAATTTGGCCGTTTTTATAAAACATATAATTTTTAACTGTCATTAAATGCATTAAGCAAAATCCCACAATGCTAATGTTCAGGATTTTAAATCTAGAACTGAAATTATGTTAATCTGAGTCTGGCACTGAAATTAAACCAAACCTTGGCCTGTCCTGCTGAAATAAAAGGCTGGCACTGGGCAAAGCTGCAAAGCATTTCCCACAAAGAATTATGGGAGATGAAGTCCTGATCTTGATATCTTTAAGTGTGTTTAGCTTCCATCAGCTACTGTACAAGGCCTCCCTTTATGATGTTCAGAGGTTATCAAAGTTTTATTTCTCATCACAGATGAAAATGAGATAAAAGACAGACCTTTGATTTAATTATTTACTTCCCGTCATTTGTATTTTGTTTGCCAGTAAGTAATTGACTCAAAGTGCAATACAAAATGTTTCTATGATACTATGTGGAAGAGGAAATGCTCTCCTTGGACAAAAGCGTGGAACATTGTGTGCCATGATAGTGTTTCATTCATAACTTTGCAAACATGGGGTGGCACTCAGCGTAGAATGTACCCCATCTTTTACAACTGCCATAGCAACAGCCCCCAACAGCCCTGTGATGCCATAGCAACAGCCCCCAACAGCCCTGTGATGCCATAGCAACAGCCCCCAACAGCCCTGTGATGCCATCGCAACAGCCCCCAACAGCCCTGTGATGCCATCGCAACAGCCCCCAACAGCCCTGTGATGCCATCGCAACAGCCCCCAACAGCCCTGTGATGCCATCGCAACAGCCCCCAACAGCCCTGTGATGCCATCGCAACAGCCCCCAACAGCCCTGTGATGCCATCGCAACAGTGTGATGCTTTAAAGTGTGATGCCTTCCTCCTGAACATTACTGAACATTACTGTAGCCCCTATATGTGCATCTCTAGCCCCTATATGTGCATCTCTAGCCCCTATATGTGCATCTCTAGCCCCTACATGTGCATCTCTAGCCCCTATATGTGCATCTCTAGCCCCTCTATGTGCATCTCTAGCCCCTATATGTGCATCTCTAGCCCCTACATGTACATCTCTAGCCCCTATATGTGCATCTCTAGCCCCTATATGTGCATCTCTAGCCCCTATATGTGCATCTCTAGCCCCTATATGTGCATCTCTAGCTCCTATATGTGCATCTCTAGCCCCTATATGTGCATCTCTAGCCCCTATATGTGCATCTCTAGCCCCTATATGTGCATCTCTAGCCCCTCTATGTGCATCTCTAGCCCCTATATGTGCATCTCTAGCCCCTATATGTGCATCTCTAGCTCCTATATGTGCATCTCTAGCCCCTCTATGTGCATCTCTAGCTCCTATATGTGCATCTCTAGCCCCTCTATGTGCATCTCTAGCTCCTATATGTGCATCTCTAGCCCCTATATGTGCATCTCTAGCCCCTATATGTGCATCTCTAGCCCCTATATGTGCATCTCTAGCCCCTATATGTGCATCTCTAGCTCCTATATGTGCATCTCTAGCCCCTATATGTGCATCTCTAGCCCTTATATGTGCATCTCTAGCCCCTATATGTGCATCTCTAGCCCCTATATGTGCATCTCTAGCCCCTACATGTGCATCTCTAGCCCCTATATGTGCATCTCTAGCCCCTCTATGTGCATCTCTAGCCCCTACATGTGCATCTCTAGCCCCTACATGTGCATCTCTAGCCCCTATATGTGCATCTCTAGCCCCTACATGTGCATCTCTAGCCCCTATATGTGCATCTCTAGCCCCTATATGTGCATCTCTAGCCCCTATATGTGCATCTCTAGCCCCTACATGTGCATCTCTAGCCCCTATATGTGCATCTCTAGCCCCTATATGTGCATCTCTAGCCCCTACATGTGCATCTCTAGCCCCTATATGTGCATCTCTAGCCCCTATATGTGCATCTCTAGCCCCTATATGTGCATCTCTAGCCCCTACATGTACATCTCTAGCCCCTACATGTGCATCTCTAGCCCCTATATGTGCATCTCTAGCCCCTACATGTACATCTCTAGCCCCTATATGTGCATCTCTAGCCCCTATATGTGCATCTCTAGCCCCTACATGTACATCTCTAGCCCCTACATGTGCATCTCTAGCCCCTATATGTGCATCTCTAGCCCCTATATGTGCATCTCTAGCCCCTATATGTGCATCTCTAGCCCCTATATGTGCATCTCTAGCCCCTATATGTGCATCTCTAGCCCCTATATGTGCATCTCTAGCCCCTACATGTACATCTCTAGCCCCTACATGTGCATCTCTAGCCCCTATATGTGCATCTCTAGCCCCTACATGTACATCTCTAGCCCCTATATGTGCATCTCTAGCCCCTATATGTGCATCTCTAGCCCCTACATGTACATCTCTAGCCCCTACATGTGCATCTCTAGCCCCTATATGTGCATCTCTAGCCCCTACATGTGCATCTCTAGCCCCTATATGTGCATCTCTAGCCCCTACATGTGCATCTCTAGCCCCTATATGTGCATCTCTAGCCCCTATATGTGCATCTCTAGCCCCTATATGTGCATCTCTAGCCCCTACATGTGCATCTCTAGCCCCTATATGTGCATCGCTAGCCCCTATATGTGCATCTCTAGCCCCTATATGTGCATCGCTAGCCCCTATATGTGCATCTCTAGCCCCTATATGTGCATCTCTAGCCCCTATATGTGCATCTCTAGCCCCTATATGTGCATCTCTAGCCCCTATATGTGCATCTCTAGCCCCTACATGTGCATCTCTAGCCCCTATATGTGCATCTCTAGCCCCTACATGTGCATCTCTAGCCCCTATATGTGCATCTCTAGCCCCTATATGTGCATCTCTAGCCCCTATATGTGCATCTCTAGCTCCTATATGTGCATCTCTAGCTCCTATATGTGCATCTCTAGCCCCTATATGTGCATCTCTAGCCCCTCTATGTGCATCTCTAGCCCCTATATGTGCATCTCTAGCCCCTATATGTGCATCTCTAGCCCCTATATGTGCATCTCTAGCCCCTAGATGTGCATCTCTAGCCCCTATATGTGCATCTCTAGACACTAACACATAATATAATGCTGCCATCTTGTGCTGATGGGAGAACTAACAGTTGTTCTAAAAATAGTTTTTCGCACATAATGGTCTGCGGAGCCTTTAACTATTAAAGACTGCCTGACATTTTAAATACCAGCTCTAATATCTTCCTGGTTTAAATAGTGACACACAGCCTTAAGGCTTCAGATGGGGACATTAGCCTACAGTTTTCAGGACTGCAGCTCAGCTTTCTCACAGTTCTGTGGCCCACATGGTTTATCTCCTCTCTGTGTTTACAGTTCTGTGGCCCTCTCTGTGTTTATGTTTCTCTCAATGGTGTGAGGATGGAGAGTTTAGTGGAAGGTTGCCAGCACAGGTGAGCTAGCGCGGGTGAGCCAGCACAGGTGAGCTAGCGCAGGTGAGCCAGCACAGGTGAGCTAGCGCAGGTGAGCCAGCACAGGTGAGCTAGCGCAGGTGAGCCAGCACAGGTGAGCTCGCGCGGGTGAGCCAGCACAGGTGAGCTAGCACAGGTGAGCCAGCACAGGTGAGCTAGCGCAGGTGAGGTTACAGAGTTGTGTTTCGCTAGGGCGCAGATCTCTTACGGCTCTGACTGTAGACGCTGGTGTGGGGTGTCACTGAGTGCTCACATGCTGCAGAAAGGCATTCTCCCATAAACCATGCCTTTACATATAATGCATAATGTATGCATATTATTTAAGGCTTGTGTGTGTGTGTGTGTGTGCTGGATTGAAACTGTGTGTATGGGTCAGCACCTGTGAGATTAAATGAGTCTGCATTATGTCATTAGGAACTGAAGATGTGCATCTGTGTGCATACACCTGATTATCTGTGTTGTGTGTGTACATAGATATAATAGCATGTATTAGTATGCGGGCAAGATTGTGTGCATTTGTGTGTGGTGTGATAGTGAATGTGTGTACGTTGTTTGTTTGTGGTGTGAGAGTGAATGTGTGTATTTGTGTGTGTGTGATAGTGAATGTGTTTGTCCGTATGTATAAACACACTCCACTGCAGGCCAAAGGAAACGGCACATCTCTGTGTGTTTCACAAACATGCCGCAGCTCTTAAAAAGACAGCCGTAATCACAGCAAGCGTAAACACCAATGATGATCAATTTATCATTCATTTGGTTATGCAATTTGAATTAGCAGAAGGGCTGTCTCTTTAAGTTCTGATTCACAGCAATCTGTATTTACCTGGGGTTTTGGGTAGTGACACTTCTAAACAAACAGCATGGTTACTTTCTTGGACATCTGTTGCCATGGTAACTATAAGGTTTTGTCTGCAAGATAAAAGGGCAGGAGTGGTCTGAAAGTCTTCTACTAGAGGACCCAACAGACTGCATAGGGCCCCACACAAACGGCATAGGGTCCCACAAAGACCGCATAAGGCCCCACACAGACTGCATAGGCCCCCACACAAACCACATAGGGCCCCACACAGACCGCATAGGGCCCAACACAAACCACATAGGGCCCCACACAGACCGCATAGGGCCCCACACAAACCACATAGGGCCCCACACAGACCACATAGGGTCCCACACAGACCACATAGGGCCCCACACAGACCGCATAGGGTTCCACACAAACGGCATAGTGTCCCAGACAGAACGCATAGGGCCCCGCACAGACTGCGTAGAACCCCACACAGACCACATAGGGCCCCACACAGACCACATAGGGTCCCACACAGACCACATAGGGCCCCACACAGACTGCATAGGCCCCCACACAGACCGCATAGGGCCCCACACAGACCGCATAGGGGCCAACACAGAGCGCGTAGGACCCCACACAGACCACATAGGGTCCCACACAGACCACATAGGGGCCCACACAAACTGCATAGGGCCCCACACAGACCGCATAGGACAGACATTGACTCTCGTCTGAGAGTAGAGTCTGAGAATTTATAGCTCTACTGCATCTGAACTACCTCATCAAATCTCTACCACTCGACCATTTCTCTACCACTACCTCCATCAGGACTGCTGTCTACCACTCTTTCTGCATAATTTTATAATTTTCTTTGGACCACAAATGAAAGACCCAGACAGACCGCATGAACTCAAATAACACAAATATAATGTACATATAACAAATAAATATTTTCTACAGCCATGAAAATGTGTTGTTCTGTTGTCAAACAAACAAACAAATAAATTAGTAAATGGCTCACTCATTCACCTCCTACACACACACCAAAGCTGCTGTCTCACACAAAGGCATGGGCACTAAGCCTTTGTCTTTATTTACACTTAATATCATATGAGCAAGCTTACAAAAGACAGTGCTGAAAGTGTAAAATTGGGTATAAATATTGCTGGAAATGTATACTCCAGTCTGATTGGTAAAGACTGTTTAATGTCACTCTCAGAAATGTCCTTACATGAGTGTGCAGGTGTGTCAGGAGTGCAGGTGTGTCAGGAGCGCAGGTGTGTCAGGAGCGCAGGTGTGTCAGGAGTGCAGGTGTGTCAGTGCTGAATGAGGAGGCAAATTGTCAAAGCAGAGCTGCTGATGGGATGAGGTCAGCAAGAGGTTCATTGTAACTGCAGGACATGTATGAATTAGGACAAGCATAGGTAGCAGTCGTGTTGTTGTGGTGTAGGTGTAGTGCAGGTATAGCTGTAGTATAGGTGGAGCCATAGTGCAGGTGTCGCTGTAGTGTAGATGTAGTGCAGGTGTAGCTGTAATGTAGGTGTAGTTTAGGTGTAGTGGTGGTGCAGGTGTAGCTGTACTGTAGATGTAGTGGTGTTGCAGGTGTAGCTGTACTGTAGGTGTAGTGGTGGTGCAGGTGTAGCTGTACTGTAGGTGTAGTTATGTGTAGTGGTAGTGCAGGTGTAGCTGTACTGTAGGTGTAGTGGTGTTGCAGGTGTAGCTGTAGTGTAGCTGTACTGTAGGTGTAGTGGTAGTGCAGGTGTAGCTGTACTGTAGGTGTAGTGATGTTGCAGGTGTAGCTGTACTGTAGGTGTAGTGGTGGTGCAGGTGTAGCTGTACTGTAGGTGTAGTTATGTGTAGTGGTAGTGCAGGTGTAGCTGTACTGTAGGTGTAGTGGTGTTGCAGGTGTAGCTGTAGTGTAGCTGTACTGTAGGTGTAGTGGTGGTGCAGGTGTAGCTGTACTGTAGGTGTAGTGGTGTTGCAGGTGTAGCTGTACTGTAGGTGTAGTGGTGTTGCAGGTGTAGCTGTACTGTAGGTGTAGTTATGTGTAGTGGTAGTGCAGGTGTAGCTGTACTGTAGGTGTAGTGATGTTGCAGGTGTAGCTGTAGTGTAGCTGTACTGTAGGTGTAGTGGTAGTGCAGGTGTAGCTGTACTGTAGGTGTAGTGGTGTTGCAGGTGTAGCTGTAGTGTAGCTGTACTGTAGGTGTAGTGGTGGTGCAGGTGTAGCTGTACTGTAGGTGTAGTGGTGTTGCAGGTGTAGCTGTACTGTAGGTGTAGTGGTGTTGCAGGTGTAGCTGTACTGTAGGTGTAGTTATGTGTAGTGGTAGTGCAGGTGTAGCTGTACTGTAGGTGTAGTGGTGTTGCAGTTGTAGCTGTAGTGTAGCTGTACTGTATGTGTAGTGGTGTTGCAGGTGTAGCTGTACTGTAGGTGTAGTTATGTGTAGTGGTAGTGCAGGTGTAGCTGTACTGTATGTGTAGTGGTGTTGCATGTGTAGCTGTACTGTAGGTGTAGTTATGTGTAGTGGTAGTGCAGGTGTAGCTGTACTGTAGGTGTAGTGGTGTTGCATGTGTAGCTGTACTGTAGGTGTAGTTATGTGTAGTGGTAGTGCAGGTGTAGCTGTACTGTATGTGTAGTGGTGTTGCAGGTGTAGCTGTACGGTAGGTGTAGTGGTGGTGCAGGTGTAGCTGTACTGTAGGTGTAATGGTGTTGCATGTGTAGCTGTACTGTAGGTGTAGTTATGTGTAGTGGTAGAGCAGGTGTAGCTGTACTGTAGGTGTAGTGGTGTTGCATGTGTAGCTGTACTGTAGTGTAGCTGTACTGTAGGTGTAGTGGTGGTGCAGGTGTAGCTGTACTGTATGTGTAGTGGTAGTGCAGGTGTAGCTGTACTGTATGTGTAGTGGTGTTGCAGGTGTAGCTGTACGGTAGGTGTAGTGGTGTTGCAGTTGTAGCTGTAGTGTATGTGTAGTGGTGTTGCATGTGTAGCTGTACTGTAGGTGTAGTTATGTGTAGTGGTAGAGCAGGTGTAGCTGTACTGTAGGTGTAGTGGTGTTGCATGTGTAGCTGTACTGTAGTGTAGCTGTACTGTAGGTGTAGTGGTGTTGCAGGTGTAGCTGTACGGTAGGTGTAGTGGTGGTGCAGGTGTAGCTGTACTATATGTGTAGTGGTGTTGCAGGTGTAGCTGTACGGTAGGTGTAGTGGTGTTGCAGTTGTAGCTGTAGTGTATGTGTAGTGGTGTTGCATGTGTAGCTGTACTGTAGGTGTAGTTATGTGTAGTGGTAGTGCAGGTGTAGCTGTACTGTATGTGTAGTGGTGTTGCATGTGTAGCTGTACTGTAGGTGTAGTTATGTGTAGTGGTAGTGCAGGTGTAGCTGTACTGTAGGTGTCGTGGTGTTGCATGTGTAGCTGTACTGTAGGTGTAGTTATGTGCAGTGGTAGAGCAGGTGTAGCTGTACTGTAGGTGTAGTTATGTGTAGTGGTAGAGCAGGTGTAGCTGTACTGTAGGTGTAGTGGTGTTGCATGTGTAGCTGTACTGTAGGTGTAATGGTGTTGCATGTGTAGCTGTACTGTAGGTGTAGTTATGTGTAGTGGTGTTGCAGGTGTAGCTGTACTGTAGGTGTAGTGGTGTTGCATGTGTAGCTGTAGTGTAGCTGTACTGTAGGTGTAGTGGTGTTGCATGTGTAGCTGTACTGTAGGTGTAGTTATGTGTAGTGGTAGAGCAGGTGTAGCTGTACTGTAGGTGTAGTGGTGGTGCAGGTGTAGCTGTACTGTAGGTGTAGTTATGTGTAGTGGTAGTGCAGGTGTAGCTGTACTGTAGGTGTAGTGGTGTTGCATGTGTAGCTGTACTGTAGGTGTAGTGGTGGTGCAGGTGTAGCTGTACTGTAGGTGTAGTTATGTGTAGTGGTAGTGCAGGTGTAGCTGTACTGTAGGTGTAGTGGTGGTGCAGGTGTAGCTGTACTGTAGGTGTAGTGGTGTTGCAGGTGTAGCTGTAGCTGTAGTGTAGCTGTACTGTAGGTGTAGTGGTGGTGCAGGTGTAGCTGTACTGTAGGTGTAGTGGTGGTGCAGGTGTAGCTGTACTGTAGGTGTAGTGGTGTTGCATGTGTAGCTGTACTGTAGGTGTACTGTAGGTGTAGTGGTGTTGCAGGTGTAGCTGTACTGTAGGTGTAGTGGTGGTGCAGGTGTAGCTGTACTGTAGGTGTAGTTATGTGTAGTGGTAGTGCAGGTGTAGCTGTACTGTAGGTGTAGTGGTGTTGCAGGTGTAGCTGTAGCTGTAGTGTAGCTGTACTGTAGGTGTAGTGGTGGTGCAGGTGTAGCTGTACTGTAGGTGTAGTGGTGTTGCAGGTGTAGCTGTACTGTAGGTGTAGTGGTGTTGCAGGTGTAGCTGTACTGTAGGTGTAGTGGTGGTGCAGGTGTAGCTGTACTGTAGGTGTAGTTATGTGTCGTGGTAGTGCAGGTGTAGCTGTACTGTAGGTGTAGTTATGTGTAGTGGTAGTGCAGGTGTAGCTGTACTGTAGGTGTAGTGGTGGTGCAGGTGTAGCTGTACTGTAGGTGTAGTTATGTGTAGTGGTGGTGCAGGTGTAGCTGTACTGTAGGTGTAGCGGTGGTGCAGGTGTAGCTGTACTGTAGGTGTAGTTATGTGTCGTGGTAGTGCAGGTGTAGCTGTACTGTAGGTGTAGTTATGTGTCGTGGTAGTGCAGGTGTAGCTGTACTGTAGGTGTAGTTTAGGTGTAGTGGTAGTGCAGGTGTAGCTGTACTGTAGGTGTAGTGGTGGTGCAGGTGTAGCTGTACTGTAGGTGTAGTGGTGGTGCAGGTGTAGCTGTACTGTAGGTGTAGTTATGTGTAGTGGTAGTGCAGGTGTAGCTGTACTGTAGGTGTAGTGGTGGTGCAGGTGTAGCTGTACTGTAGGTGTAGTGGTGTTGCAGGTGTAGCTGTAGCTGTAGTGTAGCTGTACTGTAGGTGTAGTGGTGGTGCAGGTGTAGCTGTACTGTAGGTGTAGTGGTGGTGCAGGTGTAGCTGTACTGTAGGTGTAGTGGTGTTGCATGTGTAGCTGTACTGTAGGTGTACTGTAGGTGTAGTGGTGTTGCAGGTGTAGCTGTACTGTAGGTGTAGTGGTGGTGCAGGTGTAGCTGTACTGTAGGTGTAGTTATGTGTAGTGGTAGTGCAGGTGTAGCTGTACTGTAGGTGTAGTGGTGTTGCAGGTGTAGCTGTAGCTGTAGTGTAGCTGTACTGTAGGTGTAGTGGTGGTGCAGGTGTAGCTGTACTGTAGGTGTAGTGGTGTTGCAGGTGTAGCTGTACTGTAGGTGTAGTGGTGTTGCAGGTGTAGCTGTACTGTAGGTGTAGTGGTGGTGCAGGTGTAGCTGTACTGTAGGTGTAGTTATGTGTCGTGGTAGTGCAGGTGTAGCTGTACTGTAGGTGTAGTTATGTGTAGTGGTAGTGCAGGTGTAGCTGTACTGTAGGTGTAGTGGTGGTGCATGTGTAGCTGTACTGTAGGTGTAGTTATGTGTAGTGGTGTTGCAGGTGTAGCTGTACTGTAGGTGTAGTGGTGGTGCAGGTGTAGCTGTACTGTAGGTGTAGTTATGTGTCGTGGTAGTGCAGGTGTAGCTGTACTGTAGGTGTAGTTATGTGTAGTGGTAGTGCAGGTGTAGCTGTACTGTAGGTGTAGTGGTGGTGCAGGTGTAGCTGTACTGTAGGTGTAGTTATGTGTAGTGGTAGTGCAGGTGTAGCTGTACTGTAGGTGTAGTGGTGGTGCAGGTGTAGCTGTACTGTAGGTGTAGTTATGTGTAGTGGTAGTGCAGGTGTAGCTGTACTGTAGGTGTAGTGGTGTTGCAGGTGTAGCTGTACTGTAGGTGTACTGTAGGTGTAGTGGTGGTGCAGGTATAGCTGTACTGTAGGTGTAGTGGTGGTGCATGTGTAGCTGTACTGTAGGTGTAGTTATGTGTAGTGGTAGTGCAGGTGTAGCTGTACTGTAGGTGTAGCGGTGGGATGATGTCTTATGAGGCTGTAGCAGTAGCAGAAGCAGGAGTGGCAGGTGATGGCGTTCGTACCGCCAGAGAAGGCTTTACCTATTTGAGCTGCACACCGTGACACAGTCATGCACCACTGCAGAAAAACTTTAGGAAACATTGAGCTGTCCTCCACGCACAGCGAGGCCTTTACCCTGCCACGTCACAGGCTTCAAAGAAACACAAACAAATTCAGAAGCACATCTTACACTTATCATTACAAACCAGGGGGACACAACACAAATTCTTACAACAACAATAAGACCCACGGGAGAGGTATTAGCTGTTATTCATGTTATTTTAATTATGTAGGAGAATCGCATGCCCAAATTTAGAGTGGTAAACATGAAACACACACATATGACCCAAGTAAGGGGTCAACACATCAAACATGAGCATTTATAACAATAGTAGTATTATAGTGTCTTGTAGTAAAACTGTTGAGTATAACTTGCACCTTGTCTGTATGACATGTACATCGGACAGACCTTTCCAGAACAGTGTGTTTCTCCAGCATGCTCTCTCTCTTACATACACAAGCACAATCGCTCTCTATCTCTGTACATCGGACAGACCTTTCCAGAACAGTGTGTTTCTCCAGCATGCTCTCTCTCTTACATACACAAGCACAATCGCTCTCTATCTCTCCATTAGACTCTGTTCTAGCAGAGGGTTTTGTTCTCCTGCTCTCTGACACAGTAACCTGCAGTTTCACACATTTTGCTCCCATGGCAACCATTTCACTGAGCTCGGAGAACAAGGGAACACCTTGCGTCCAGGAGCGGCATGTAACTGACACCCCGAACTCCCAAACATGGAGGAGACAGACCCAACCCATCCGCTAATTCTACAGCCTCTGCCACGCTGTATGTGTGTGTGCATGTTTGTGCGTATGCGTGTGTGCCTGTGTGTGATATAATGAGGTTGAAAGATGCAGAAATGATAATAGCACAATGTAGGGAATCATGTGATAAGATTATTGTAGAAGGATAGAGAGAAAGAGAGCGATGATGAGGAGGATTGTGATGAAGAACCCACATATAAGAAGAACAAACAGGGCTTAAAAAGATAATCATACATGTTTTGCATTCATGGAAGAGTACAGTGTTATGATCTGCACTGATATGTTTATATTCCTGACATACTTCCACAAATGAACTGTTAACCAGCAGAAAGATAGGTGTACACAACAGAAAAGTACGTTTTAAAAAACGTGGGACACTGTGGGACACACAGTGAAGAGTGTGAGTGTGTTATTATCCTGTGTTGTGGAAAACACAGTGAAGAGTGTGTGTTATATTTCTATCTCTGTAAGAATGTAGACTTACCTTATTGTTGTGTCCTGAGCCTCAGACTCACTGCTGTCAGCCAGCAACTGGGGCATTACCTGGGGTATCAGGTGTCACTGTGCGCAGGTGCAATGAATGCATCACTGTGTGTGTGTGAGTGAGTGAGTGTGTATACGTGTGTGAGTGTGTGTGTGTGTGTGTATACGTGTGTGTGTTTGTGTGTGTTTGTGTGTGTGTATACGTGTGTGAGTGAGTGTGTGTTTGTGTGTGTGTGTGTATACGTGTGTGTGTTTGTGTGTCTGTGTGTGTGTATACGTGTGTGTGTTTGTGTGTCTGTGTGTGTTTGTGTCTGTGTGTGAATGTATATGTGTGTGGGTTTGTGTGCATGTGTGTTTCTGTGTGTTTGTGTGTATACGTGTGTGTGTGTGTCTGTGTGTGAGTGTATATGTGTGTGGGTTTGTGTGCATGTGTGTTTCTGTGTGTTTGTGTGTATATGTGTGTGTGTGTGTCTGTGTGTGAGTGTATATGTGTGTGGGTTTGTGGGCATGTGTGTTTGTGTGTATATGTGTACAGTGGCAATTTTAGCATGACATTTCTGGAGGGGAAGTTTTGCATGACGTCGCCATCAAAAAAATAAAGATAGCCAATTAGTCTATGGTAGGCCTATGCTATGGGCTATGCTATGGGCTATGCTATGGCCTATACTATGGGCTATGTTATGGGCTATGCTATGGCCTATGCTATGGGCTATGCTATGAGCTATGCTATGGCCTATGCTATGGGCTATGCTATGGCCTATGCTATGGCCTATGCTATGGGCTATGCTATGGGCTATGCTATGGCCTATGCTATGGGCTATGCTATGGCCTATGCTATGGGCTATGCTATGGCCTATGCTATGGCCTATGCTATGGGCTATGCTATGGCCTATGCTATGGGCTATGCTATGGCCTATGCCATGGGCTGCGCAGAAGGCCGAAGTGCCAGGGAGCAGAAAGATTTCAAAACTGAATACAATGTATCGCTTCAGCACAACACAGAACCCTTTGCAAGAAAGTAATAGGATGAGACAAACATGTTTCTTCAATAACTTGCATGTTTTTTCAAAACCGTAAATACAAGAATATGACACGTAGTTAACTTGTAGGAAAGTGAAAACAAGTTTGATCAAGTTTATCCAGAACTAATGCAATTATAGCCTAGCTAAAATACAAAAAAATGCAAAGCATGCCAACGGCATATTATCATAACAAGAATTATCAGATAAATGTTAAATAAATATGCAAACAGTTGGTATAGCTTTAGCTAAGTTAAGACATGCCTTAGCAGCTAAAGTGAATGATACAAAGTAATTAGCCTAAGCTTTTAAAAATTCCGCTTAGCCTACTGATGGCATGTAGACTATGATTCATCGTAAAAAATAAATAAATCATAGGTGTCCATAACCTCTGGAGAGAGCTGCTCTTATTTTCATACCTGAAAAACTATAAATTCACCAAAAACCATATAGAACATTATCTTTCTATTATCTATTAAAATCACTAGCCACCAGTTATTTGTCTGATTCAAGTTGATTTAATATATTCCTGCATTTAGCTTTTCACATAATAATGAGTGTATAACAAATTCACAAGGCGCTTTGTTGTCATAAAGCGTATTTTTAAATCATAACTTACAGTCCTGATGCGCTACTTGCTTTTCCCACAGCCTCAGAAATCGAGAAAATATCAGAGAGAGGGAGAAAGAAAATGTGATTGCAGCGATTAAATTAATTATGTTGGAAAACGTTACGTGTTAGACTAGATTTCCCGTATAATAACCTTATACACCTGTATACCTTCGAAACAGTGGAAAACCGTATTTTATATGGCCAAACTTGTCACCTATGACAAATTAAAATCAAACTAATAGAAAACTTTAGCTGGCTAGCATTAGCGATACACATACACTGAATTGGCTTTGTTTATGTTTATTTCCTGGTCACGTCAGCCCACGTTAACGACGTTAACTTAACGTTTATAATTTTTTCACCACCTGTTGCTAGGCAGAATTAGTAGGGGCAGAAATGTTTCATAATAATTTGCAGCAGGTTTAATCCCTGCTTACGCAGATCACGCTCACGTTGTTTCCCTAGCAACAGTGGGGCAGCGTGCTCGCGTCTCTTGTCATGTTTTTACATTTCCCTGTCTGTCTTCCATGTTGTGCAGGCTTGGCGTGGTTTGCCCATTTCGCCCTCTCTAATTTCCCAGCCTCTCTACATTCCTTCCCGGTTTGCATTCCTCACGCCCTTGTTACTACTCAATCACGCTCGCATACATCCTCACACATACATTCAGTGAGTTTATTGTGAGTTCTGTCTCTGAGTCATGCATTTGAATTCAGTTCTGATCTGGAACCTTAACAGAATGAACTGGCCAAATGATGGACTCAGCCGACTCTGAGCAGTTCCACCACCCCCTCGCCTATCAGGGCTCACTAATCGACCAACACGGCCTCCGTCTGGAAGACGTCCAGGAGACCCTGAGAAATATCTCGGACCAAGTGAGTCAGATGGGCACCATGATTAGCCAGATGGCGGTTCAATTGCCCCTCCCGAGGGCCCACGCCAGTCAACCACCGCCTCCTCCTGAGCCCCAGCCTGCAGCCCCGCCGCTCCTCCCAGGCAGAGAGCCTCGCGCCTCCTCCTGAGCCCCAGCCTGCAGCCCCGCCGCTCCTCCCAGGCAGAGAGCCCCGCACCTCCTCCTGAGCCCCAGCCTGCAGCCCCGCCGCTCCTCCCAGGCAGAGAGCCCCGGTGTGCCGCATCCTGAGCGCTACCTGCGAGACCTGGGAAAGTGCCGAAGTTTCCTTCGTTTTTCGCCTGCAACCTTCCTCCTACTCCTCGGATTCCAGCAAGGTCGCTTTCGTGATGGCCTGCCTAAGAGGAGGCACGTGCAAATGGGGGCCTGCTGTGTGGGACAGCCAGCTACCCGCTTGCTTCCACTTCGCCTTCTTCACTACTGAGATGCACCGGGTCTTTGATCACCTGGTTTGTGGATGCGATGCTACCCAACGCCTCCTCCAGCTCCACCAAGGCAGCCGCAGTGTGGCTGAGATGACAGTCCAATTCCGCACCC
Source organism: Ilyophis sp. 1 JC-2022 (assembly GCA_022702515.1). Classification (NCBI taxonomy): domain Eukaryota; kingdom Metazoa; phylum Chordata; class Actinopteri; order Anguilliformes; family Synaphobranchidae; genus Ilyophis; species Ilyophis sp. 1 JC-2022. Next base: position 147,178,784 of record CM040403.1, on the reverse strand, counting down.
TGGCACCCTCCAAGGGGTCTTCCTCAAAGCCTGAAAAACGAGCTGGTGACCTGGGATGAGTCCAGCTTTCTGAACAGTCTAATCTCACTCGCCATCTCCCTCGACAACTGGCTTTGAGTCCGAGCTCGGGAGAAGACGGGCTGCCAGAGTTTGACCTCGTACCTACCTCGTCCATGAGTCTCATCACTTTCAAGTTTTTTCGCTCCTTCGGCGCTGGTCTCGCCAGAAGAGGAACCCATGCATTTACCATGCAGTTGGGTGGCGCCACGCTTGATGCCGGCGAAGGTCGCCGAAGAGTCACTTCCGGTTCCTGCTTCTACTGTGGTCGTCTGGGCCATTACATAGCCTCTTGTTCTATTCGCCCAAAAGGGGCGGCTCGATAGTAGACCTGGGTGTACCGGCGAGCCCGATCTCCACTTCTCAGTTTGCCCAGTCTCACATTAAATTAAAAGCTACCCTCCTATGGGACACCCAATCAGCCTCATTGTCTGACCTGGTCGACTCCGGAGCCGATGCTAACTTTATCGATGCAAGCTTAGTCAACCTGTCTGGAATCCCCACAGAACCATTTTTGGATCCAGTCAACGCCTTCGCCTTGAACAGCAATATCCTGGCCCAGGTCCCACACTCCACCATTCCTCTACAACTTGTCTTGTCTGGAAACCACTGGAAGACCATTCAGTTCTTCATTATCCACTCTGTTAGTCCTCAGCCAGCCCTGGCTTTGCCTGCACAACCCACACCTCAACTGGGAGACAGCACAGATTCAAAGCTGGAGCCCCTGATGCCACTCTGTCTGCCTTTATTCCACCCTCTAGTGCCCCCAAATCTGATCTGTCCTCTGTCCCATGGCAATATCATGACCTGTAACACAAAACCTGATGCCCTGTCCCGTGTCTACTCCTCCCATGCCAGGCCTGTTGTTCCCGACCCCGTAATCCCCCCCTCTTGTGTGGTGGCTGCGGTCTCGTGGGAGATCAAGAGTATCGTGAAGGCCGCCCAGGTAACCCACCCGGACCCCCGCAATAAACCCAACTCCCACCTCTTTGTTCCCGATTCTGTCCCCTCCCGGGTCCTCCAGTGGGCTCACGCCTCCTGCCACCCCGGGATCCTGAGAATGATCGCCCTGGTCAAGAGGGGCTTCTGGTGGTGCACACTGAAGAGAGATACCTGTGCCTATGTCCTCGCCTGTCCCGTGTGCGCCAGGAGCAAGGCCACCCACCAGCCCCCCGCTGGCCTCCTCTGTCCCCTCCCTATCCCGAGCCACGTGGGGGTTGACTTTGTCACTGGTCTTCCTCCGTCGGATGGCAGCACCGCTATCCTGACTATAGTCGACCGGTTTTTCAAGGCGGCCGACTTCGTTCCCCTGTCTAAGTTTCCCTCTGCCCTGGAGACAGCGGAGCTCCTGGTGCAACACGTGGTGAGGCTGCACGGAATCCCCGTGGACATCGTTTCAGACCGTGGGCCCCAGTTTTCTTCCCAGATGTGGAGGGCCTACTGCACGTCCCTGGGGGCCTCTACCAACCTGTCCTCGGGCTACCACCCCCAGACGAATGGCCAGACGGAACGCACTAACCAGGACCTGGGAGCTGCCCTGCGGTGCGTGTCCGCCCAAAACCACTCCTCCTGGTGGTGCTGGTGGTCAGTGCTAATAGTCAGTGCTGGTGGTCAGTGCTGACCACCAGCATTGACTGCAAGCACTGACCACCAGCACTGACTATAAGCACTGACCACCAGCACTGACCCTCAGCACTGACCACCAGCACTGACGATCAGCATTGATGGTGATGGTCAGTGCTGATGGTCAGTGCTGGTGATCATAACTGGATAACTGACCAATACAAAGAGCTTTCACATAACAGGCTGGCTAACTGACCAACACAAAGAGCTTTCACATCACTGCTCATTCTTGATGAACTGAGAGATGCAAACGGCACAGAAATGGCGAGAAAACAATTTGTGTGTGTGTGTGTGTCTCTCTCTGCCTGTGTGCAAGTTTTTGTTCCTTCATGTGTGTGCATGCGTGTGTACGACTATACACACCCTGAGGTTGTCACCAAGTTTTTCGAAACTCCTGCACACAACTCTTGTGCGCTCTCCTCATGTGCGCGCTCTCCTCACGTGCGCTCTCCTCACGTGCGCTCTCCTCACGTGCGCTCACCTCTCATGCGCTCTCCTCTCATGCGCTCTCCTCTCATGCGCTCTGCACTCATGCGCTCTCCTCTCATGCGCTCTGCACTCATGCGCTCTCCTCTCATGCACTCTGCACTCATGCACTCTTCTCTTATGCAGGCTCCTCTCACAGGTTCCTGTAATTTTGCACATTAACTGAAATCATTTTAACATACTACAATTATAATATTACTCCTATTAATTATTGATTCATAGTTTCATACATAAAATTTTTTGTAAAATGCCATATGAATTTCCTCAGACATTTCAAGCCATTTATAGCAAAAGAGCTGCCGTCTACTTACATTGACCTGTCTGTCAGTGCTTTAACAGAAAATACCCTGTTAGTTTGACCAAACTTAAGGTTTGGCTGCATAGTTACATGTGTAATTCAGCAAAAAAAAGTTTTACTGGGAGAACTCACAGCCTCATAATATTTGTGCAGTCTGTACCCTACAGAAACCAGCTTTAGCAAAATACTCTGAACTCTCCACAAGATGGCACTAGCAACACAGTCTCCCGGAACTTAGTGCCATTCCCTGCATGTAGGACTATTGGGCCAAATGCAGCCATAACTGTCCTCTTAGACACAAAAAATACAACATATATAATATAGATAAACATATAACATGTATTCCTGCCTCTCACCCAATGCATGCTGGGATAGGCTCCTGACCAGAAATAAGCAGGTTAGATAATGAATGGATGGATGGATGAGCACATAACTATATATAATAATTTAATATTTTCAGGATTATGTTGTTCTATACAGTCCAATGTATACACATTCTATCGAACAGCGCGGGATCTCTTGTACGTTTTGTTTTACAGCACTACTACAAGGGCTGATTGGTTGGTTAAAGCAGCGGTGCAAGGGCTGATTGGTTGGTTAAAGCAGCGGTGCAAGGGCTGATTGGTTGGTTAAAGCAGCGGTGCAAGGGCTGATTGGTTGGTTAAAGCAGCGGTGCAAGGGCTGATTGGTTGGTTAAAGCAGCGGTGCAAGGGCTGATTGGTTGGTTAAAGCAGCGGTGCAAGGGCTGATTGGTTGGTTAAAGCAGCGGTGCAAGGGCTGATTGGTTGGTTAAAGCAGCGGTGCAAGGGCTGATTGGTTGGTTAAAGCAGCGGTGCAAGGGCTGATTGGTTGGTTAAAGCAGGGGTGCACAGTTCTGCCCCTGCTTTTTCTTACTTTTCTGACAGCTACATAAACTATGCTGGTTCACTCCTGAACTTGAGCACAGTGAAATCTTTAGGATACACTTGCAGTCCCAGAATTACCCAGCTATGTGTTCAGTCAGCAGTGGGATCTTCTATCCCAGAACCATATTTTGCAAAAAATCAGAAAAACACTGACCTTCCTACTTCTTCATCTTCGCATTCCTCACCAAAATGATTAATACATTATTAGAATACCCTGCTGTTGTGAGGATGTCATTGCCTTTACACAAACTCCAAAAGAGTGGTCTCTGCAGCGTAAATGTTGAATTATTTGGGCATTAGAGAATATACAGGGATTTGCAAAGAAGGTAAAAGTGAAGGGGGTGGGGGCAATGGCCCCTTCCTTTTCAGTGCCAGTGACATGCACTGCATAGCAACCAGGGCACATGCACTGCATAGCAACCAGGGCACATGCAATGCATAGCAACCAGGGCACATGCACTGCATAGCAACCAGGACACATGCACTGCATAGCAACCAGGACACATGCACTGCATAGCAACCAGGACACATGCACTGCATAGCAACCAGGGCACATGCACTGCATAGCAACCAGGGAAATTTCCCAAAGTATAGTTCTCCAGTGTGTTTACTTTTACATTTTATGTTTATGGCATTTGGCAAACGCCCTTATCCAGAGCAACTAACACAGTTTACATTAATTTGAAATACAACCAATGTATAGATGTGGACATTCACTGAAGCAATTCTGGTTAAGTACCTTGTTCAAGAGCGGTACTCTGCCAGGGAACCAAATCCCTACAGCTGCAAGCTCACTTCCTTAACCATTAATCACCATTGTTTTCTCTTTATTAGAAATGGTGGCAATACAAAAAATATATAAAATGGTTTAAAAATCAAAACATTTTTGTGTTGCATCATACCAGCTTGGGCCACAACTGTAGCCACACCAAGTTGATAAAAATAATGGGCAACAACATTTCGGTTTACTGGTGGTTGAAAGCAATGGCGAATAAAAGTTCAGTTTACTCCAGGTTAAAAGTACCTGCTAATAACCATTCAGTTTACTGCAGTTGAACAGAAATAGGAAAAGCATTATCTGCACAGGCTGACTCTTCTTCTGCTAGGAGTCCTGAAGCCGTACTGGACCAAAGAAACTATCCTTTCCTGAGAACATCATGGTGGTATATCAGGGGTGCAGAATGTACTGGACCAAAGAAACTATCCTTTCCTGAGAACATCATGGTGGTATATCAGGGGTGCAGAATGTACTGGACCAAAGAAACTACCCTTTCCTGAGAACATCATGGTGGTATATCAGGGGTGCAGAATGTACTGGACCAAAGAAACTACCCTTTCCTGAGAACATCATGGTGGTATATCAGGGGTGCAGAATGTACTGGACCAAAGAAACTATCCTTTCCTGAGAACATCATGGTGGTATATCAGGGGTGCAGAATGTACTGGACCAAAGAAACTACCCTTTCCTGAGAACATCATGGTGGTATATCAGGGGTGCAGAATGTACTGGACCAAAGAAACTACCCTTTCCTGAGAACATCATGGTGGTATATCAGGGGTGCAGAATGTACTGGACCAAAGAAACTATCCTTTCCTGAGAACATCATGGTGGTATATCAGGGGTGCAGAATGTACTGGACCAAAGAAACTATCCTTTCCTGAGAACATCATGGTGGTATATCAGGGGTGCAGAATGTACTGGACCAAAGAAACTACCCTTTCCTGAGAACATCATGGTGGTATATCAGGGGTGCAGAATGTACTGGACCAAAGAAACTATCCTTTCCTGAGAACATCATGGTGGTATATCAGGGGTGCAGAATGTACTGGACCAAAGAAACTATCCTTTCCTGAGAACATCATGGTGGTATATCAGGGGTGCAGAATGTACTGGACCAAAGAAACTATCCTTTCCTGAGAACATCATGGTGGTATATCAGGGGTGCAGAATGTACTGGACCAAAGAAACTATCCTTTCCTGAGAACATCATGGTGGTATATCAGGGGTGCAGAATGTACTGGACCAAAGAAACTATCCTTTCCTGAGAACATCATGGTGGTATATCAGGGGTGCAGAATGTACTGGACCAAAGAAACTATCCTTTCCTGAGAACATCATGGTGGTATATCAGGGGTGCAGAATGTACTGGACCAAAGAAACTATCCTTTCCTGAGAACATCATGGTGGTATATCAGGGGTGCAGAATCTTCTTTTAACAACATACAGAAAATTCACCCCTTCCTCACCACTGACTCAACCCAGCTCTTAGTCCAGGTGCAGCTCACCACCAACTCAACCCAGCTCTTAGTTCAGGTGCAGCTCACCACAGACTCAACCCAGCTCTTAGTTCAGGTGCAGCTCACCACCGACTCAACCCAACTCTTAGTCCAGGTGCAGCTCACCACTGACTCAACCCAGCTCTTAGTCCAGGTGCAGCTCACTACCGACTCAACCCAGCTCTTAGTCTAGGTGCAGCTCATCTGAACTCTGCTGCTTTCCCCAGGGTCAGCCACATCACTCCTCTTCTCCTTCCCTCACTACCGATATCAGCATCAAATTCAACCACTCACTACCGATATCAGCATCAAATTCAACCACTCACTACCGATATCAGCATCAAATTCAACCACTCACTACCGATATCAGCATCATATTCAACCACTCACTACCGATATCAGCATCAAATTCAACCACTCACTACTAGGGCTGGGACGATTCGTCGACGTTGTCGACGTAATCGATTATGCAAATTCGTCGACGCGAAATTTATGCGTCGATGACGTCGGTTCTAATGTGACAAGTTCAAAAGTACACAATGCTAACTGATGCTACACAATGCTCACTCATTTTTGTACAGTTTGCATCGCACCATCTCCTTGGGCTCGTCTTGGGTGAAGTATTCCCACACAATCTAAAGTCCAGGTCGGGCCCACCTCTCCACCCCACCCTCATCCTGTCTGTTCTCAAGTCCTTTTATCACTGGCGCTCAACACATTAGCTACCTAGTTAGCTAGTGCTACCTGTAATTACACGGGCCGCCACAGTAAATACTGGAGGCAGTATCGCTTTGATTCTGCCGCAACTGTGAATTTAAGACCAAGAAGAAGAAAGTATCAACAAGGAGCAACGCGGTTGTCAAGTCAACCAGAGAAGAGCCTCGTGGGAAATACAGTAGGTAACGTTAATGATGAGCGCTGGTGACAAAACGACGAATGCCGAACATACAGAAAATGAGGGTGGAGAAGTGTAGAAAAGGGCACGACCCAGGGTATCTAAAGTGTGGGAGCACTTCACTGAGAATAAAACACAAAAGACAGTACGATGCAAACTGTGCAAAAGCCAGTTAGCATATCACGGCAGCACCACCGCAATGCAGGAGCACCTAAAGAGGAAACATACGGGGGCTATTTGTTCGGAGGATGGGTGAGTTTAGTTATGCCTCTTTATCTTTCAAACATTACTAGCTGAGCTTAATGTACTGTACGGCAGGCTGCAGATAGTAGGCTACGTTGTTATATGTCTCAGTAGCTCTGCAGCTGAGTGTCCATTCCAAGCCAGCTGCAGAGAGTAACGTTACAGCAGCAACGGGTAGCTAACTAGCCAACGTATCGTAACGTAACGCATACATAGGCCTTTTAGTTGTGTATTATTATGGTCTGGTCTGCTATTTTTAGTTAAAAGTTTAATTTATTTTCATTGTCAGTTAATTTTTTTTATACAAATTTGTATAATGATGCAGCATTGCAGACAAAAATATATTGTTAAAAAAAATATATAATGTTTCATGTCATTATTTTAAATTGGCATGAGAAGTATCTTGAAGGCAGAGATTGGACAACAGGGTGACATTTCCAGAGGTACAGACTTCAGTGGGTGTGTTAAAACATGCACTAGAGGCCGAAAGAGGAGCAGTGCCTACAGAAAGCAGAGATTCAAGGCATGACCGGAACAAATGACTAATCGTGACTAATCGAAAAAATAATCGTTAGATTAGTCGATTACCAAAATAATCATTTATCCCAGCCCTACTCACTACCGATATCAGCATCAAATTCAACCACTCACTACCGATATCAGCATCAAATTCAACCACTCACTACCGATATCAGCATCAAATTCAACCACTCACTACCGATATCAACATCAAATTCAACCTCTCACTACCGATATCAGCATCAAATTCAACCGCTCACTACCGATATCAGCATCAAATTCAACCACTCACTACCGATATCAGCATCAAATTCAACCACTCATGACTGATATCAGCATCAAATTCAACCACTCAATACTAATATCAGCATCAAATTCAACCACTCACTACCGATATCAGCATTAAATTCAACCAATCACTACCGATATCAGCATCAAATTCAACCACTCATTACCGATATCAGCATCAAATTCAACCACTCAATACTAATATCAGCATCAAATTCAACCACCCACTACCAATATCAGCATCAAATTCAACCACTCACTACTGATATCAGCATCAAATTTAACCACTCACTACCAATATCAGCATCAAATTCAACCACTCACTACTGATATCAGCATCAAATTTAACCACTCACTACCAATATCAGCATCAAATTCAACCACTCACTACTGATATCATCATTAAATTCAACCACTCACTACCGATATCAGCATCAAATTCAATCACTCACTACCAATATCAGCATCAAATTCAACCATGCACTACTGATATCAGCATCAAATTCAACCACTCACTACTGATATCAGCATCAAATTCAACCACTCACTCCCGATATCAGCATCAAATTCAACCTCTCACTACCGATATCAGCATCAAATTCAACCGCTCACTACCGATATCAGCATCAAATTCAACCACTCACTACTGATATCAGCATCAAATTCAACCGCTCCCTACCGATATCAGTATCAAATTCAACCACTCAGTGCAGATATCAGCATCATATATTTAAAATGAGCACCAATCAGAAAAGCACCACAGGCTCCTTACTGTAATATTGTGATTTCCCTGTAGTCTGGACACACACTGGGAATTAGTTTAGTTTAGTTTATTCGACATATCAATTTAAAATATATGTCAGTGCAAGTCATGCATCAAAACAGTGTCAAGGATAGCACAAAAAGTCATAGACTTATTTCCGTTGTGGTCCTTGGTCTTAACATATTCATACGTACAACATTTAAAAACACATAACACATAAACACATAAAACTACATAATACATCATGTACACATCCTAACAATCCCTCCCTCCCCTACCTGTCTATTCTTGGACTTTGGCTAATAGCCATTTCCTAACATTCACCTTAAAACTGTGTGGGTTCGTGCTCTGTTTGATAGTCAAAGGCAGTTCATTCCACTCCTGTGCTCCTGTGTAGTTGGAATGGGAAGTTCTTTCTCTGCAGTGCCTCACCCAAACAAAGAACATGCATAGCATACACAACACATCTTTCTTTCACAACTACTATTTCCCCTGTGAAGCTAAAAAAGTGCCTTGATTAAAAAATATGCATTGTATCATGAAAAACAGCGCCACCCATAGACTTTTAAAAGGAACTTCAGTGAGGCACAGTGTGACTGCTTCACTACACCATTGGAAATCAAAGACATGATTGGATAATTGGGGATTATGGCGCGTTTTTTGAGCCCACCCATGAAGCACGGCCTCACTAAAGTATTCAATAGAGTTCCAATCATGCGTGTTCTTGTGCGCGTTCTTGTCCTGATGATTGACATAATGTCTAACCAATCAGAGCAGGAGTTCAGCAGTCAGCAAGATATTATGAATCTCTTCTCCGGCACCAATTTCAAGTAGAGCGTTACTGTGTCATTGTATTAGAAAGATTTATAATTTTTTTATGGTTGTGGTGTTGTAGTGTTAATAGCTAGTTATTTGCTAACGTTAGTGATTTAACTAACTTTACCTAACGTTAGCTTAAACTAGCTCACTTTTTGTAGCGTTAGCTTTAGCCATTTTTTTGGGCTGCATTTGAAAGAAAATGTAAATATCCTGAATCGGAATCTGCAGGATTCTTTTCAACTCTGAAGAAAGATTGCGAGTGAAGGCGGATGGGAAACCAAAGTCTCCTATCAATTTTATCCAGCGAGTTGGCTCAGTAAGTCAAATCTTTAACGTTAAAGGCTCATGGTTGTGAGGTATCATTATCAGAAACCCAAACACAGACCAGGTTGTAGCAATAAGAAATGTTTACTTCAGTCCAGATCAAAAGCCAGGTAATCAGATACAGAGACAGTCACAGTCCAAAAATCTAAACCGGGAAATCACAGGCAGAGGTGCAAAAATGGCAGGCAAAGGCAATGTCACAAAACAATCAAAAAATCTAAACCACAAAATAACACAAGCAAACAAACAGAATCGAAAGTAGTGAGTGGTTGAATTTGATGCTGATATTGGTAGTGAGTGGTTGAATTTGATGCTGATATTGGTAGTGAGTGGTTGAATTTGATGCTGATATTGGTAGTGAGTGGTTGAATTTGATGCTGATATCGGTAGTGAGCGGTTGAATTTGATGCTGATATCAGTATTGAGTGGTTGAATTTGATGCTGATATCGGTAGTGAGCGGTTGAATTTGATGCTGATATCAGTAGTGAGCGGTTGAATTTGATGCTGATATTGGTAGTGAGTGGTTGAATTTGATGCTGATATTGGTAGTGAGTGGTTGAATTTGATGCTGATATTGGTAGTGAGTGGTTGAATTTGATGCTGATATTGGTAGTGAGCGGTTGAATTTGATGCTGATATTGGTAGTGAGTGGTTGAATTTGATGCTGATATTGGTAGTGAGTGGTTGAATTTGATGCTGATATTGGTAGTGAGTGGGTGAATTTGATGCTGATATTGGTAGTGAGTGGTTGAATTTGATGCTGATATCGGTAGTGAGCGGTTGAATTTGATGCTGATATCAGTATTGAGTGGTTGAATTTGATGCTGATATTGGTAGTGAGTGGTTGAATTTGATGCTGATATCGGTAGTGAGCGGTTGAATTTGATGCTGATATTGGTAGTGAGCGGTTGAATTTGATGCTGATATTGGTAGTGAGTGGTTGAATTTGATGCTGATATTGGTAGTGAGTGGTTGAATTTGATGCTGATATTGGTAGTGAGTGGTTGAATTTGATGCTGATATTGGTAGTGAGTGGTTGAATTTGATGCTGATATTGGTAGTGAGTGGTTGAATTTGATGCTGATATCGGTAGTGAGCGGTTGAATTTGATGCTGATATCAGTATTGAGTGGTTGAATTTGATGCTGATATCGGTAGTGAGCGGTTGAATTTGATGCTGATATCAGTAGTGAGCGGTTGAATTTGATGCTGATATTGGTAGTGAGTGGTTGAATTTGATGCTGATATTGGTAGTGAGTGGTTGAATTTGATGCTGATATTGGTAGTGAGTGGTTGAATTTGATGCTGATATTGGTAGTGAGCGGTTGAATTTGATGCTGATATTGGTAGTGAGTGGTTGAATTTGATGCTGATATTGGTAGTGAGTGGTTGAATTTGATGCTGATATTGGTAGTGAGTGGTTGAATTTGATGCTGATATCGGTAGTGAGCGGTTGAATTTGATGCTGATATCAGTATTGAGTGGTTGAATTTGATGCTGATATTGGTAGTGAGTGGTTGAATTTGATGCTGATATTGGTAGTGAGTGGTTGAATTTGATGCTGATATTGGTAGTGAGTGGTTGAATTTGATGCTGATATCGGTAGTGAGCGGTTGAATTTGATGCTGATATTGGTAGTGAGTGGTTGAATTTGATGCTGATATTGGTAGTGAGTGGTTGAATTTGATGCTGATATCGGTAGTGAGCGGTTGAATTTGATGCTGATATCGGTAGTGAGCGGTTGAATTTGATGCTGATATCGGTAGTGAGCGGTTGAATTTGATGCTGATATCGAAAGTATTCTAATAGTTAGAATAGAATTGTAGTAGAGCTGATTTACCCAGTTTACTAGGGATAGCTGCTACTTTATGGGAAGGATGTGCTTTATGTGTAGTTACTTCGATGACATTTCTGTATGCACTTACTGTATGTCGCTTTGGATAAAAGCGTCTGCTAAATGATTGTAATGAAAGGCAAACACAGAGTCAGAAAACAGAAGGGTGTCTCAGGAATCTCGATAACTCACTGGCTTTACAATCACAGGCTCAGGAAATACGATCAACGTTCTGACAAGGAACAGACTGAAACACAGGGTTTAAATACACAGGGAGTGATGAGATACAATGGGAATCAGGTGTGTGGAAACGGGGAAGGGAAATGACAAACAGGTGAACGTAATACGCAGACCGGATACACACATAACACATCGACTTGAACATGAACTGGGTAGTAAAAGACAAGTGCATACAATTAGTGTAATGGTTTCAGTAGTGGTGAATCAAATGCAATGGAAGGGGTATCAGAACAAGTCACCCACAAAATTGAGGACCTAAGGGAGCTTAAACCACTAATGGGTAGAAACGAAAAAGAAAAATCCTAGTAGCTAACCAGCCAAATAATAATCAACCCAAGAAAATAGGGCGAACTCAAAAACACGAGCAAGAGCACAAAACAAGTCTCACGAGCTCAATACTAGAGCTTAAATGGGAAAACTGAAAAAAAGAAACACTTTTGGCACGTATCTAAAATGGCCAGTAAAAGGTGAAACAAACAAGTGAAAACAAAGGAGACTGGCAAAGAAGAACAGCACAGAGTAAATTGAACAGTTTAGCTTCAACAAGGAATATTCCTCTTCATAAACCCTAATACTAAGAAGCAAGTCCCTCGTGAACATAAAACAAAGCTTTAATATCACAAGGTCACTTGTACCTAACTATACCTGGCTCAATGTAAGTCGGAATGACAAAGAAGCACCGGGGAAGTGGAAGCGAAGAGTTTAAATACCCCGCAGGCAGTAGCACAGGTGAAACGAATAATAGGCGAGGTGAAGCAAAACCCCAGAACAGAATGTGGAACAAATCCGATAGATTCTCAACCGGAAAAAAAGGGTGAGAACCGCAGCGAAAAAGGAAAAATAACCCACAAACCAGGACAATTAGAGAAGAGAAAGCGGAAACAAGTCAGCTGTAGTAAAAGAGAAAATCAAAGAAAGATGATCAGCGATAGAATCAGGAAGATCAGCGATAGAACAGGAAGAAAGAGAGACAGCTGCAGATAGAAACTAAGATTACATTAGTGAGTTAGTTAATTAGTACAAAACCTAAATCTAAGCTGTTAGCAGTAGTTAGTTAATTTGTATAATATACAATGAGATAATTAGTTAAGAAGGAAGTGCATGACAGAGGAAATACAGAGAGAAACCGCAATCACAAAAGGCTCCGAAAAGTGTTATGAAGACAGGGGAGTGACGGCAATGAAAACAGAACAGTGAAATCAAAAATATAAATACACAGATAACCAAACAATATACAGAATCCTCACACATAGTAGCCTTTGGCATGGTTTAGATAGACATTTTCATTATTTAGATTATTGTGATATGATGACAAACTTTTCCTCCTGATGAAATAAAGTGAATAAGGCTTGTATTTCACCTCATAGTTAATACAGATTCAAGATGATGGGGGAGAGAGGAGTGAGGCAGGCTGCCGAAGTTGATTTGTAATGTGTTGATAGTAATGAGGTTACTATACGTATTATAAAACATTAGCAACTTAAAGAAGTTTACCGCAAGTTCGTTTTTCAAAATGGTGGGTTTGGTCAGTGTGGAGAAATTCAAGAGAAAGTTTATGTGGAGTACATAATCATGCTGCAATGTCCATCACACCCACTGCTGTTGGCTTGGAAGTCAGGCTTTGCACAGACATGAATCAGAGGAAATAATTTCACAGACTAGCTCAACAAACAAACCCTGCAGGTGACTGATCAACCAGCAGGGGTCACCGTTGAGAAATTAGATACGACCACCCTATCCCATTCCTGTGTCACACGACAGCATACACACTTTACAGATTCAATACCACACCGTGGGGCCCATCCACACACTGGAACAGAGCCTTAACAGATACCAGACCACAGGCTCATCCACACTCTGGAACAGAGCCTTAACAGATACCAGACCGTGGGGCCCATCCATACACTGGAACAGAGCCTTAACAGATACCAGACTGTGGGCCCATCCACACTCTGGAACAGAGCCTTAACAGATACCAGACCGTGGGGCCCATCCATACACTGGAACAAAGCCTTAACAGATACCAGACTGTGGGCCCATCCACACACTGGAACAGAGCCTTAACAGATACCAGACCATGAGGCCCATCCACACACTGGAACAGAGCCTTAACAGATACCAGACTGTGGGGCCCATCCACACACTGGAACAGAGCCTTAACAGATACCAGACTGTGGGGCCCATCCACACACTGGAACAGAGCCTTAACAGATACCAGACCATGGGGCCTATCCACACACTGGAACAGAGCCTTAACAGATACCAGTCTGTGGGGCCCATCCACACACTGGAACAGAACCTTAACAGATACCAGACTGTGGGGCTAATCCACACACTGGAACAGAGCCTTAACAAATACCAGACCATGGGGCCCATCCACACACTGGAACAGAGCCTTAACAGATACCAGACTGTGGGGCCCATCCACACACTGGAACAGAACCTTAACAGATACCAGACTGTGGGGCTAATCCACACACTGGAACAGAGCCTTAACAGATACCAGACCATGGGGCCTATCCACACACTGGAACAGAGCCTTAACAGATACCAGTCTGTGGGGCCCATCCACACACTGGAACAGAACCCCGTGTTGCTAATATTAACTGGTTTCACAGGAGCGAATTAGCCCTGCAAGCAGCTGAATGCAATCGGCAATTAGCAAATAGTGCATAAAGTAAAGCCGAGGCTGCCGTAAGTACGGCAGCCTCATCAGCAATTTGTACGACTTGTCTGTTTGTTCTTGCCTTTTCACCACCTACCATGTGTTTAACCCCCATTCCTCTGTGCTATATACCTCGAGCCTGGAGGTCCAACCACCGCAGGCGCTGCCCGGCTAACCTGGTCTGCCCACCCCTGTCCCTTCATAAGGAACTCTCAGTGGTGGGTGGACTATGGAACTGCCGCTCTGCTGTCCAGAAAACTGACTTCATCACTGCCTATGCTAAGGTGAAGTCCCTCCACTTCCTGGCTCTCACTGAGACCTGGATCACTCCAGATAACACAGCCACTCCTGCTGCTCTGTCTGCCGGCTATTCCTTCTCCCACACCCCCAGGGCCTCTGGCCGAGGCGGGGGTACTGGTCTGCTGATTTACACATCCTGGAAATTCTCTATTCCCACTGCACGCTGCCTGAATTTCTCCTCTTTTGAGTTTCATGCAGTCACTGTAACCCACCCGTCTACACTTAACATTGTTGTTCTCTATCGCCCCCCAGGTCCGCTCGGCGCTTTCCTGGATGAACTGGACACTCTCCTGAGCTCCTTCCCTGAGGATGGCACCCCTGTAATCCTACTGGGAGACTTCAACCTCCATCCAGAGAGTTCCCAGCTATCCAGTGTCGCCTCACTCCTCCAGTCCTTCGCTCTCACTCAATCCCCATCGCCTGCCACCCACAAGGCTGGTAACCAACTTGACCTTGTACTCACCAGGAGCTGCGCCACATCTGAACTCACGGTGACCCCGCTCCACGTATCGGACCATTTCTTTATTTCATTCTCTCTTTCCCTCCCGCTCTCCCTCAACCCTACTAACGACCCACCCACTGTTATGTTCAGGAGAAATCTCCGCACCCTCTCGTACTCCTCTCTCACTACTTCCGCTCTCTCTATACTTCCTCCTCCTGCGTCTTTTGCTAATATGCATGTTGATGTTGCCACCTCTATGTTTAACTCCTGCCTCTCTCAGTCTCTCAACTCACTTTGTCCGCTTGTCTCCAAACCAGCTCGACCATCACCCCCTTCCCCGTGGCTGACAGATTCTCTCAGATCCAACAGAACCATACTGCGAGGCGCTGAGAGAAAGTGGAGGAAATCCAGATCCCCAGATGACCTGGCCTCCTATCACACTCTGCTGGCAGCCTTCACAGCTGCAACTACATCGGCTAAGACTTCTTTTTTTCAGACAAAAATTAATGCATGTGTGTCTAATCCACGGAAACTCTTTTCCACCTTCTCCTCCCTCCTTACCCCCCCTCCACCCCCTTCACCCTCCTCCCTCTCTGCAGATGACTTCCTGACCCACTTTGAGGGGAAGGTGGCCATGATTCGCAACTCCTTCACACCTCAGGTGACACCCCACATCCCCCGTACCGAACCTATTGCCACGCTGTCATCCTTCAAGACTCTGGAGGACGCAGATGTGCTCCAACTTGTGACGCACCATCGCGCGACCACCTGTCCGCTGGACCCCATCCCGTCAGCAGTCCTCCAGTCAATATCTGCTGAGCTCGTTCCATATCTGTCCACTATTATCAACACCTCCCTAACCTGTGGCCATGTCCCTGCTGTTTTTAAGACTGCCCGTGTATCCCCACTCCTAAAAAAACCTAGCTTAGACCCCTCTGATGTCAGGAACTACCGTCCTGTATCTCTTTTGCCCTTCCTGTCCAAAACTCTGGAACGAGCTGTCCATAACCAACTGTCTGTTTTTCTCCACCAGAACAACCTGCTTGACCCCCATCAGTCCGGCTTCAGAACCGGACATTCCACAGAAACTGCTCTCCTGGCCGTGACTGAGGCGCTCTCCGCTGCCAGAGCCTCATCCCTCTCCTCTGTCCTGATTCTACTTGACCTGTCTGCAGCGTTCGACACGGTCAACCACAAACTCCTGATTTCCACACTTTCTGAGATGGGCATTTCTGGGACTGCCCTCTCCTGGTTTGTATCGTACCTCACTGATAGATCCTACCAAGTCTCTTGGAAGGGTTCTGTGTCTGCACCCCATCCCCTGTCTACAGGAGTCCCGCAGGGATCTGTACTGGGTCCTCTGCTGTTCTCCATCTATACAAAATCCCTTGGTTCAGTAATCAATTCACATGGCTTCTCATACCATAGTTATGCTGACGATACTCAACTCTTCCTCTCTTTCCCTCCCTCTACCCAACAGGTGAAGGAGAGGATATCTGCTTGTCTGGCCGACATCTCTGAGTGGATGACTACCCATCACCTGAAGCTCAACCTCGACAAGACAGAGCTCCTCTTCATGCCACACAAAACCTCCCCGCTACTTGACCTCTCCATCACCGTTGACGGGACCGTGGTGGCTGCCTCCCGCTCTGCAAAGAACCTGGGGGTGGTCCTGGACGACCAGCTGAACTTCAAAGACCAGATCAGGGCGACGGCACGGTCCTGCAGGTTCCTCCTGTACAACATCAGGAGGATTCGACCGTACCTGACCACCTATTCCACCCAGCTTTTGGTCCAGACCATGGTCACCTCACGCCTGGACT
Source organism: Ilyophis sp. 1 JC-2022 (assembly GCA_022702515.1). NCBI lineage: Eukaryota > Metazoa > Chordata > Actinopteri > Anguilliformes > Synaphobranchidae > Ilyophis > Ilyophis sp. 1 JC-2022. The sequence continues at coordinate 147,161,983 of CM040403.1, read as the reverse complement.
ACTGTAACTCCCTGCTCGCAAGCCTACCGGCCTGCGCCATCCTGCCTCTCCAACTGATCCAGAACGCAGCTGCCCGGCTTGTGTTCAACCTCCCGAAATTTTCACATGTCACCCCCCTGTTGAGGTCACTCCACTGGCTGCCAGTTGCAGCCAGGATCAGGTTCAAAGTTCTGACCCTGGCCTACACTGCAGCCAATAGGACAGGCCCTGTCTACCTGCAGGACTTGATCCAGAACTATGTTCCTGCTCGACCGCTTCGCTCATCTACTGCAGGGCGACTTGCACTTCCCCCCCTCCGTGTAAATGGCACTCGCTCGTCCCGACTGCGGAGCTTTTCCACCCTAGCTCCCCAGTGGTGGAACGAACTTCCCATTCCCCTACGTTCCATGCCAACCCTGCCTACTTTCCGTCGTGGCCTGAAAACGCACCTTTTCAGACTCCACCTGGACTAATACTTATCTAGGACCTCATGGTTTGTGCTCTTGTTGAACTGTGTACTCAAGATAGTCAAGTTTATAATAGTTAGAATAGAATTGTATTAGAGCTGATTTACCCAGTTCACTTTGAACTGCATTGTGTTCATTACTAGGGATAGCTGCTACTGTATGGGAAGAATGTGCTTTCTTATCTGTTCTGTAGTTACTTCGATGACCTTTCTGTATGCACTTACTGTACGTCGCTTTGGATAAAAGCGTCTGCTAAATGAATGTAATGTAAATGTAATGTAATACCAGACCATGGGGCCTATCCACACACTGGAACAGAGCCTTAACAGATACCAGACTGTGGGGCCCATCCACACACTGGAACAGAACCTTAACAGATACCAGACCATGGGGCCCATCCACACACTGGAACAGAGCCTTAACAGATACCAGACCGTGGGGCCCATCCACACACTGGAACAGAGCCTTAACAGATACCAGACTGTGGGGCCCATCCACACACTGGAACAGAGCCTTAACAGATACCAGACTGTGGGGCCCATCCACACACTGGAACAGAGCCTTAACAAATACCAGACCACAGGCTCATCCACACTCTGGAACAGAGCCTTAACAGATACCAGACCGTGGGGCCCATCCACACTCTGGAACAGAGCCTTAACAGATACCAGACCGTGGGGCCCATCCACACACTGGAACAGAGCCTTAACAGATACCAGACTGTGGGGCCCATCCACACACTGGAACAAAGTTTTAACAGATACCAGACTGTGGGGCCCATCCACATACTGGAACAGAGCCTTAACAGATACCAGACTGTGGGGCTAATCCACACACTGGAACAGAGCCTTAACAAATACCAGACTGTGGGGCCCATCCACATACTGGAACAGAGCCTTAACAGATACCAGACTGTGGGGCTAATCCACACACTGGAACAGAGCCTTAACAAATACCAGACTGTGGGGCCCATCCACATACTGGAACAGAGCCTTAACAGATACCAGACTGTGGGGCCCATCCACACACTGGAACAGAGCCTTAACAGATAACCAGACTGTGGGGCCCATCCACACACTGGAACAGAACCTTAACAGAAACCAGACTGTGGGGCTAATCCACACACTGGAACAGAGCCTTAACAAATACCAGACTGTGGGGCCCATCCACATACTGGAACAGAGCCTTAACAGATACCAGACGGTGGGGCTAATCCACACACTGGAACAGAGCCTTAACAGTTACCAGACTGTGGGGCCCATCCACACACTGGAACAGAGCCTTAACAGATACCAGACTGTGGGGCCCATCCACACACTGGAACAGAGCCTTAACAGATACCAGACTGTGGGGCCCATCCACACACTGGAACAGAGCCTTAACAGATACCAGACTGTGGGGCCCATCCACACACTGGAACAGAGCCTTAACAGATACCAGACTGTGGGGCCCATCCACACACTGGAACAGAGCCTTAACAGATACCAGACTGTGGGGCTAATCCACACACTGGAACAGAGCCTTAACAGATACCAGACTGTGGGGCTAATCCACACACTGGAACAGAGCCTTAACAAATACCAGACTGTGGGGCCCATCCACACACTGGAACAGAGCCTTAACAGATACCAGACTGTGGGGCCCATCCACACACTGGAACAGAGCCTTAACAGATACCAGACTGTGGGGCCCATCCACACACTGGAACAGAGCCTTAACAGATACCAGACTGTGGGGCCCATCCACACACTGGAACAGAGCCTTAACAGATACCAGACTGTGGGGGCCATCCACACACTGGAACAGAGCCTTAACAGATACCAGACTGTGGGGCCCATCCACACACTGGAACAGAGCCTTAACAGATACCAGACCATGGGGCCTATCCACACACTGGAACAGAGCCTTAACAGATACCAGACTGTGGGGCCCATCCACACACTGGAACAGAACCTTAACAGATACCAGACTGTGGGGCTAATCCACACACTGGAACAGAGCCTTAACAAATACCAGACCATGGGGCCCATCCACACACTGGAACAGAGCCTTAACAGATACCAGACTGTGGGGCCCATCCACACACTGGAACAGAGCCTTAACAGATACCAGACTGTGGGGCCCATCCACACACTGGAACAGAGCCTTAACAAATACCAGACTGTGGGGCCCATCCACATACTGGAACAGAGCCTTAACAGATACCAGACTGTGGGGCTAATCCACACACTGGAACAGAGCCTTAACAGTTACCAGACTGTGGGGCCCATCCACACACTGGAACAGAGCCTTAACAGATACCAGACTGTGGGGCCCATCCACACACTGGAACAGAGCCATAACAGATACCAGACTGTGGGGCCCATCCACACACTGGAACAGAGCCTTAACAGATACCAGACTGTGGGGCCCATCCACACACTGGAACAGAGCCTTAACAGATACCAGACTGTGGGGCTAATCCACACACTGGAACAGAGCCTTAACAGATACCAGACTGTGGGGCTAATCCACACACTGGAACAGAGCCTTAACAAATACCAGACTGTGGGGCCCATCCACATACTGGAACAGAGCCTTAACAGATACCAGACTGTGGGGCCCATCCACACACTGGAACAGAGCCTTAACAGATACCAGACTGTGGGGCTAATCCACACACTGGAACAGAGCCTTAACAGATACCAGACTGTGGGGCCCATCCACACACTGGAACAGAGCCTTAACAGATACCAGACTGTGGGACCCATCCACACACTGGAACAGAGCCTTAACAGATACCAGACTGTGGGGCCCATCCACACACTGGAACAGAGCCTTAACAGATACCAGACTGTGGGGCCCATCCACACACTGGAACAGAGCCTTAACAAATACCAGACTGTGGGGCCCATCCACACACTGGAACAGAGCCTTAACAGATACCAGACTGTGGGGCTAATCCACACACTGGAACAGAGCCTTAACAAATACCAGACTGTGGGGCCCATCCACACACTGGAACAGAGCCTTAACAGATACCAGACTGTGGGGCCCATCCACACACTGGAACAGAGCCTTAACAGATACCAGACTGTGGGGCCCATCCACACACTGGAACAGAGCCTTAACAAATACCAGACTGTGGGGCCCATCCACACACTGGAACAGATCCTTAACAGATACCAGACTGTGGGGCCCATCCACACACTGGAACAGAGCCTTAACAGATACCAGACTGTGGGGCCCATCCACACACTGGAACAGAGCCTTAACAGATACCAGATACCATCCACATATTATCATCCAGAGAAGAAAGCCACACAAATACATCAGCACCTAGAGAACATGATGATGCAAGCAAATCTCAGTCCTTTGGATCAGAATAATCTTCTTTTCAATGTTACTGGCAGTAAACCTGAGGAGCATAACATGGAGACATCAGTCACTATTGCTGAAGCACTGAAATCAATGCAAGGTTAATAAATGGCTTAAAGTCAACGGTTAACAGGTCAGGTTAGTAATGTCAGTGGTTAACAGGTCAGGTTAGTAATGTCAGCGGTTAACAGATCAGGTTAGTAATGTCAGTGGTTAACAGGTCAGGTTAGTAATGTCAGTGGTTAACAGGTCAGGTTAGTAATGTCAGTGGTTAACAGGTCAGGTTAGTAATGTCAGTGGTTAACAGGTCAGATTAGTAATGTCAGCGGTTAACAGGTCAGGTTAGTAATGTCAGTGGTTAACAGGTCAGGTTAGTAATGTCAGTGGTTAACAGGTCAGGTTAGTAATGTCAGTGGTTAACAGGTCAGGTTAGTAATGTCAGTGGTTAACAGGTCAGGTTAGTAATGTCAGTGGTTAACAGGTCAGATTAGTAATGTCAGCGGTTAACAGGTCAGGTTAGTTATGTCAGTGGTTAACAGGTCAGGTTAGTAATGTCAGTGGTTAACAGGTCAGGTTAGTTATGTCAGTGGTTAACAGGTCAGGTTAGTAATGTCAGTGGTTAACAGGTCAGGTTAGTAATGTCAGTGGTTAACAGGTCAGGTTAGTAATGTCAGTGGTTAACAGGTCAGATTAGTAATGTCAGCGGTTAACAGGTCAGGTTAGTAATGTCAGCGGTTAACAGATCAGGTTAGTAATGTCAGTGGTTAACAGGTCAGGTTAGTAATGTCAGTGGTTAACAGGTCAGGTTAGTAATGTCAGCAGTTAACAGGTCAGGTTAGTAATGTCAGCAGTTAACAGGTCAGGTTAGTAATGTCAGCGGTTAACAGGTCAGGTTAGTAATGTCAGCAGTTAACAGGTCAGGTTAGTAATGTCAGCAGTTAACAGGTCAGGTTAGTAATGTCAGTGGTTAACAGGTCAGATTAGTAATGTCAGCGGTTAACAGGTCAGGTTAGTAATGTCAGTGGTTAACAGGTCAGGTTAGTAATGTCAGTGGTTAACAGGTCAGGTTAGTAATGTCAGCAGTTAACAGGTCAGGTTAGTAATGTCAGCGGTTAACAGGTCAGGTTAGTAATGTCAGTGGTTAACAGGTCAGGTTAGTAATGTCAGCGGTTAACAGGTCAGGTTAGTAATGTCAGCAGTTAACAGGTCAGGTTAGGGTGATCTAGATGTCCAATTGGACCAGATTTTCAGCACAGGACTGTTTTAAATGTTTTAACCAATCATATCTGTTTTTCTCTCTTCATCATCCAATCAAAAGCATATAATCGCTGCAGTGTCCTGTGCAGCTGCTTCCAGAGGCTTTTCTCCCATTCGCCAGGTCCCCGCATTCACAGCCATGCAAAGTCACAGTAAGAAGGTGTGTTGCAGGTCCCCGCATTCACAGCCATGCAAAGTCACAGTAAGAAGGTGTGTTGTATACCTCTGTGCATTCCCCTACCATGCAATAGGTAAGGTGGCCTAAAAATATAAAATGCTGAAAATTAGTGTTTTGATTTGCAAAGAAAAAGCAAAACACCCCCCGTCAACGATCACGGCCAAAACCTGTCAAACAATCGCGGATACCCCCCATAAGAAGGGAGGAAGATGAAGAGGGTTTAGGCCATAAAGAGAGAGGAAGATGAAGAGGGTTTAGGCCATAAGAAGAGAGGAAAAGGAAGAGGGTTTAGGCCATAAGGAGGGAGGAAGAGGAAGATGGTTTAGGACATAAGGAGGGAGGAAGAGGAAGATGGTTTAGGCCATAAGGAGGGAGGAAGAGGAAGAGGGTTTAGGCCATAAGGAGGGAGGAAGAGGAAGAGGGTTTAGGCCATAAGGAGGGAGGAAGAGGAAGAGGGTTTAGGCCATAAGGAGGGAGGAAGAGGAAGAGGGTTTAGGCCATAAGGAGGGAGGAAGAGGAAGAGGGTTTAGGCCATAAGGAGGGAGGAAGAGGAAGATGGTTTAGGCCATAAGGAGGGAGGAAGAGGAAGAGGGTTTAGGCCATAAGGAGGGAGGAAGAGGAAGAGGGTTTAGGCCATAAGGAGGGAGGAAGAGGAAGATGGTTTAGGCCATAAGGAGGGAGGAAGAGGAAGATGGTTTAGGCCATAAGGAGGGAGGAAGAGGAAGAGGGTTTAGGCCATAAGGATGGGGGAAGAGGAAGAGGGTTTAGGCCATAAGGATGGAAGGATGGAGGAAGATGAAGAGGGTTTAGGCCATAAAGAGAGAGGAAGACGAAGAGGGTTTAGGCCATAAGGAGGGAGGAAGAGGAAGAGGGTTTAGGCCATAAGGAGGAAGAGGAAGTTCTGTTATTTAAAAAAACAAAAGGAATGTACATGGGTGCATCCCAATATTCTTCACTCGTCTCCTCACCTCTTTTCCTCAACTTGTCTCCTCACATCCTTTCCTCAACTTGTCTCCTCACTTCCTTTCCTCCACTCATCTCCTCACCTCCTTTCCTCCACTCGTCTCCTCACCTCCTTTCCTCCACTCATCTCCTCACCTCCTTTCCTCCACTCGTCTCCTCACCTCCTTTCCTCCACTCGTCGCCTCACCTCCTTTCCTCCACTCGTCTCCTCACCTCCTTTCCTCCACTCATCTCCTCACCTCCTTTCCTCCACTCGTCTCCTCACCTCCTTTCCTCCACGTGTCTCCTCACCTCCTTTCCACCACTCGTCTCGTCTCTACTCGGAAGTATGCAAAAACAGTAGTTGCACATACAGTATGCAGTGTACCTGACATTGCGGTTCGCGTCAAGACATTAATTAATATGTAACCATTAATATGTAATTAATATGAAATCAGCAACATTAGATTAAAACACAAAGATCGGTTGCCGGGGCACGGAGGACACGAGGTGGTAGTGGAGTATTGGGACACACTCGAAGTGTAGGCAGGCTGCAGAGGAGCTTGTGGTGCACAGCGTAAACGCTCCCTGGTGCATCCTGGGTTCTAAAAGAAGGTTCCTCCTGTCCAGGCGTCAGCAGTGAGGACAGAGGAGAGGCAGTGAGGACGGAGGAGGGGCAGTGAGGAATGAGGAGGTGCAGTGAGGACGGAGGAGGGGCAGTGAGGAATGAGGAGGTGCAGTGAGGACAGAGGAGGGGCAGTGAGGACAGAGGAGGGGCAGTGAGGACGGAGGAGGGGCAGTGAGGACAGAGGAGAGGCAGTGAGGACGGAGGAGGGGCAGTGAGGACAGAGGAGGTGCAGTGAGGACGGAGGAGGGGCAGTGAGGAATGAGGAGGGGCAGTGAGGACAGAGGAGAGGCAGTGAGGACGGAGGAGAGGCAGTGAGGACAGAGGAGAGGCAGTGAGGACAGAGGAGGGGCAGTGAGGACGGAGGAGGGGCAGTGAGGACAGAGGAGAGGCAGTGAGGACGGAGGAGGGGCAGTGAGGAATGAGGAGGTGCAGTGAGGACGGAGGAGGGGCAGTGAGGAATGAGGAGGTGCAGTGAGGACAGAGGAGGGGCAGTGAGGACAGAGGAGGGGCAGTGAGGACGGAGAAGAGGCAGTGAGGACAGAGTTAGGAGAGGCAGTGAGGACAGAGGAGAGGCAGTGAGGACAGAGGAGGGGCAGTGAGGACGGAGGAGGGGCAGTGAGGACAGAGGAGAGGCAGTGAGGACGGAGGAGGGGCAGTGAGGAATGAGGAGGTGCAGTGAGGACGGAGGAGGGGCAGTGAGGAATGAGGAGGTGCAGTGAGGACAGAGGAGAGGCAGTGAGGACAGAGGAGGGGCAGTGAGGACAGAGGAGGTGCAGTGAGGACGGAGGAGGGGCAGTGAGGAATGAGGAGGGGCAGTGAGGACAGAGGAGAGGCAGTGAGGACAGAGGAGAGGCAGTGAGGACGGAGGAGGGGCAGTGAGGAATGAGGAGGTGCAGTGAGGACGGAGGAGGGGCAGTGTCCGTGCGTTTCAGTCTGAGGCCCAAGCCCAGATCCATTACTGATAACAGGTAAGTTACTCTTATTATTATGATCATTATTAGTAAGTGTCACAGAAGTAGCAGTAGAAGTAGTAATATTCTACTAAAATAATATTCACCATTGCTATTAATCAACATTACTACTAATCCTAAGAATAGTTAAAATATGGACACCTAACCTGCTGCTGCCCGTGGCGATGGCTAAACTTTAACTAAAATGTTGCGGGAGCAGTGACCCCGTCATTACCGGGAGCTGACACACGCCGGTGTATTACGCGCTGGGGTGACGCTATGAAGGACAGTGATGGTGCGGAGGCGGTGTATTACGCGCTGGGGTGACGCTATGAAGGACAGTGATGGTGCGGAGGTGACGGAATTACATCAGCTACAGTACATTTGATATGCAGACTATTAAATCTTTATTTTGTATTTCACTAAACGTGACACCACTTTACAATCCTGCGAAAATGCCCCATTGTGTTCACCGAGTTTCGCCTCGCGCTCACGGTAGAAATCCATGACCAGAACGGACCGCTGCCGTCACCAACCAGCTCAGGAAGAACACTAACCGTTAAAGTCTAACAAAGCCGTCGCGTGTCATTTTTGCTTCGTTGTTTTTTTTAGCAAAATTGAAATGTGATTGTTTATAGAATGAAACATTAAAAGCGCTCATCAGAACATATGTTTTCTAACAGTCAGCTGTTTAAATGCTACTTCGGGCTACATCCGGCATTGATTTTGCGTGTCCTACATCTAGGCGATGCCATTCCTTTGAAGTACAACACAACAGAGAAGGCACAAAGGTGCATGCAGGCATTGTGCAAAAATCAGAAAGATGCCCGTCAGAGAGTGGGCTGGACGATACCCGCGTATCAAACACAATTATGCTTTAGCCTGCCATTCAATATCCCACTGACACGACGGACACACATTTAATGTTAAAATAGTCTCGGTTGTAAAGCAGGTAATCTGCGGATTGGAATTAACGGTTGTTTGCATACACATTTTAGGGGAGAAGGGTGGTAGTTATGACAGATAGGCTATGTTGTGGGTGAACGTGACAGACAAGGCCAGTTAATCGACAAAAGAAGCAGGCGTATGATTATGTATTATATGATTGTCTCCCTATAACACGTTAATATAACGAAACCCTTCCTCCATTCACCCTCTCTTCATCAGACCTTACACAACAAGGAAGATCAGGCAGGCTTTCCTTCAATGCCTGAACATATGAAGCTGGACAAGGTCAGTATTATAAATAACATCCCCGCGTCAGACACATAACGTAAGGCTTAATAAATTCAAGATCGTACCACTCAAATCACAGAAATTTCCCCTCCACGCGCCTTTGTATTCTGCGCCGCTCTGCGTCTCCGCTGCGCTCCAGCACGCGAGCTCCGACCTCTTTGTGTTGCTGCTGCTGATGATGCAGACACGCAGGATGGAGCCACGAGAGGATCCGCTCTGGAGAAGGACCGCTCAGCACAGCTGCACGTGAACAGGGAGGGTGTGGCTGAACGAGCGTGTGCCATCTGAGCCCCCCCGTCACTGGCACTGCAACAATTGCATTCTGTTTCCTCTGTCTGTCACTTGTCTGTTTCTAAAATGGTTGTATTTGGCTGTAGTCGTCGTTTTAACAGTTTGCTTGTTCGTTAACTTTCTGTGACATTTGTGGTTATTGCAATCCATGACGGTAGAATATATCTTCCTTGTAGATTGTTAATACGACCTATTATTTTTCATATAAAATGGGGGGTGTTTTGTTGAATGCCAATGTACAATTTCGCAGCTGTATATCAATCCGAAATGTAGGCTTAATGAAACAGCGGCACAATGTCACGTGAACGGTATAGCCTAACTATTCAGTAAATGGGACGGAACAAGGAGCGATTGTTTCGTAGAGAGGGAACGGGCTCGCACGGGGGTCTTCACTTTGAACATAATTTATTCATAAAACTGTTCCTTTACAACGAATCAGTTTCTCGGGCGTGGGATCCTGTTCTGCTCAGCACTGTGGTGCAGCGGCTCGCACCGCCTCCGAAATATCTTCTCTTATGGGGTCTTCTAAAGATGTAGGCTACAAACAAAATGCAAACTAAAGAATTGAAAGTAGGCCTACATTTTAAGAAACGAGAAAGAGATGAATATATTGACCGTTATGTCAGCATTGTACGTATTGCTAGTCATGCAGCCTACGTGTCTTTGCCATAGGTCCCTGCACGTAGAAAAGTGCGGTCCACGCCACCCTTGTCTGCCCCAAAAGGATAGTTTAGTGACTACAATTCCCAGAATTCTGTACTGTAAATAGACACTCTACTCCCCTGCAGAAACCATAGAGATGCATATTAAAAACACAGGAAAGCACCTTGGAAAGCACGCCCACAGCCAAGCTCAAAGAGCGTACATAGACACTGGAGAGGGTAGGAGGGGCCAGGCCATAGCGCATATAACAACCATATATTTAACTCCATATATTTAACTAGACAGGAAGCACGCCCTCAGCTGTGAAGCACCAAACAATAAACTGTTTACTGAAAACTAAAGTTCACGCTTGCAGCAGAATGACAGTGGAAAACCATGTAATTGACACAAACATTGGAGATAGTGTAACTACATGTGAAGTGACTAAAACTCTCAATTGAAAACATTACATGTTTAACAGTAGAACTGGTCATACTGCACACATGTTTAACAGTAGCACTGGTCATACTGCACACATGTTTAACAGTAGAACTGGTCATACTGCACACATGTTTAACAGTAGCACTGGTCATACTGCACACGTTTAACAGTCGAACTGGTCATACTGCACACATGTTTAACAGTAGAACTGGTCATACTGCACACATGTTTAACAGTAGAACTGGTCATACTGCACACATGTTTAACAGTAGAACTGGTCATACTGCACACATGTTTAACAGTAGAACTGGTCATACCACACATGTTTAACAGTAGAACTGGTCATACTGCACACATGTTTAACAGTAGAACTGGTCATACTGCACACATGTTTAACAGTAGCACTGGTCATACTGCACACATGTTTAACAGTAGAACTGGTCATACTGCACACATGTTTAACAGTAGCACTGGTCATACTGCACACATGTTTAACAGTAGAACTGGTCATACTGCACACATGTTTAACAGTAGCACTGGTCATACTGCACACATGTTTAACAGTAGAACTGGTCATACTGCACACATGTTTAACAGTAGAACTGGTCATACTGCACACATGTTTAACAGTATAACTGATCATACTGCACACATGTTTAACAGTAGAACTGGTCATACTGCACACATGTTTAACAGTAGAACTGGTCATACCGCACACATGTTTAACAGTAGAACTGGTCATACCGCACACATGTTTAACAGTAGAACTGGTCATACTGCACACATGTTTAACAGTAGAACTGGTCATACTGCACACATGTTTAACAGTAGCACTGGTCATACTGCACACATGTTTAACAGTAGCACTGGTCATACTGCACACATGTTTAACAGTAGAACTGGTCATACTGCACACATGTTTAACAGTAGAACTGGTCATACTGCACACATGTTTAACAGTAGAACTGGTCATACCGCACACATGTTTAACAGTAGAACTGGTCATACTGCACACATGTTTAACAGTAGAACTGGTCATACTGCACACATGTTTAACAGTAGAACTGGTCATACTGCACACATGTTTAACAGTAGAACTGGTCATACTGCACACATGTTTAACAGTAGCACTGGTCATACTGCACACATGTTTAACAGTAGAACTGGTCATACTGCACACATGTTTAACAGTAGCACTGGTCATACTGCACACATGTTTAACAGTAGCACTGGTCATACTGCACACATGTTTAACAGTAGAACTGGTCATACTGCACACATGTTTAACAGTAGCACTGGTCATACTGCACACATGTTTAACAGTAGCACTGGTCATACTGCACACATGTTTAACAGTAGAACTGGTCATACTGCACACATGTTTAACAGTAGAACTGGTCATACTGCACACATGTTTAACAGTAGAACTGGTCATACTGCACACATGTTTAACAGTAGAACTGGTCATACTGCACACATGTTTAACAGTAGCACTGGTCATACTGCACACATGTTTAACAGTAGAACTGGTCATACTGCACACATGTTTAACAGTAGCACTGGTCATACTGCACACATGTTTAACAGTAGAACTGGTCATACTGCACACATGTTTAACAGTAGAACTGGTCATACTGCACACATGTTTAACAGTAGCACTGGTCATACTGCACACATGTTTAACAGTAGCACTGGTCATACTGCACACATGTTTAACAGTAGAACTGGTCATACTGCACACATGTTTAACAGTAGAACTGGTCATACTGCACACATGTTTAACAGTAGAACTGGTCATACTGCACACATGTTTAACAGTAGCACTGGTCATACTGCACACATGTTTAACAGTAGAACTGGTCATACTGCACACATGTTTAACAGTAGAACTGGTCATACTGCACACATGTTTAACAGTAGCACTGGTCATACTGCACACATGTTTAACAGTAGAACTGGTCATACTGCACACATGTTTAACAGTAGAACTGGTCATACTGCACACATGTTTAACAGTAGAACTGGTCATACTGCACACATGTTTAACAGTAGAACTGGTCATACTGCACACATGTTTAACAGTAGCACTGGTCATACTGCACACATGTTTAACAGTAGAACTGGTCATACTGCACACATGTTTAACAGTAGCACTGGTCATACTGCACACATGTTTAACAGTAGAACTGGTCATACTGCACACATGTTTAACAGTAGAACTGGTCATACTGCACACATGTTTAACAGTAGCACTGGTCATACTGCACACATGTTTAACAGTAGCACTGGTCATACTGCACACATGTTTAACAGTAGAACTGGTCATACTGCACACATGTTTAACAGTAGAACTGGTCATACTGCACACATGTTTAACAGTAGAACTGGTCATACTGCACACATGTTTAACAGTAGCACTGGTCATACTGCACACATGTTTAACAGTAGAACTGGTCATACTGCACACATGTTTAACAGTAGAACTGGTCATACTGCACACATGTTTAACAGTAGCACTGGTCATACTGCACACATGTTTAACAGTAGAACTGGTCATACTGCACACATGTTTAACAGTAGCACTGGTCATACTGCACACATGTTTAACAGTAGCACTGGTCATACTGCACACATGTTTAACAGTAGAACTGGTCATACTGCACACATGTTTAACAGTAGCACTGGTCATACTGCACACATGTTTAACAGTAGAACTGGTCATACTGCACACATGTTTAACAGTAGCACTGGTCATACTGCACACATGTTTAACAGTAGCACTGGTCATACTGCACACATGTTTAACAGTAGCACTGGTCATACTGCACACATGTTTAACAGTAGCACTGGTCATACTGCACACATGTTTAACAGTAGCACTGGTCATACTGCACACATGTTTAACAGTAGCACTGGTCATACTGCACACATGTTTAACAGTAGCACTGGTCATACTGCACACATGTTTAACAGTAGCACTGGTCATACTGCACACATGTTTAACAGTAGCACTGGTCATACTGCACACATGTTTAACAGTAGCACTGGTCATACTGCACACATGTTTAACAGTAGCACTGGTCATACTGCACACATGTTTAACAGTAGCACTGGTCATACTGCACACATGTTTAACAGTAGCACTGGTCATACTGCACACATGTTTAACAGTAGAACTGGTCATACTGCACACATGTTTAACAGTAGCACTGGTCATACTGCACACATGTTTAACAGTAGAACTGGTCATACTGCACACATGTTTAACAGTAGCACTGGTCATACTGCACACATGTTTAACAGTAGCACTGGTCATACTGCACACATGTTTAACAGTAGAACTGGTCATACTGCACACATGTTTAACAGTAGCACTGGTCATACTGCACACATGTTTAACAGTAGAACTGGTCATACTGCACACATGTTTAACAGTAGCACTGGTCATACTGCACACATGTTTAACAGTAGAACTGGTCATACTGCACACATGTTTAACAGTAGCACTGGTCATACTGCACACATGTTTAACAGTAGCACTGGTCATACTGCACACATGTTTAACAGTAGAACTGGTCATACTGCACACATGTTTAACAGTAGCACTGGTCATACTGCACACATGTTTAACAGACCCACATGCTTCCTTCTTTATTGAGTTAATGAATGAACCAGAAGAAAAACAATTTATCATACAATTTATTTAAATGTATTCACGTAGATGTATGTGGAGAATATGAACTCTCCTATGATTGAATGGTTAATCATTCACTGAACAATGCAGGGTGGTGATTGCCATTGGATTCACTATACCTGGCTAATGCAATGGGATTAATCACCCGAACACCCCATACACAAACGGACAGGGAACAAGGAGCTTTTAGCTGCATTTGAGATGCTAGGCCTAAAGAGGCAGATACTCCTTGGAACCGACTCATCCCTTTTATACGGTACTGACCAAATCCAACGGTCTAGTCTCCGCTATTTACGATATTCTGGCGAAGGCATCCTCTAAACCTCTATCCATCAACAGTGTGTGGAAGGGGGACCTGTCATTTTACGGCAGCAATTTGAATTGGCAACGAATCTGGCTTAATAATCTGCTATCCTCTAGAAATCCTAACCACCAAGTAATTCATTTAAATTTTATTCATCATACATACTATACTCCTCGCACATCCCTATCATCCCCTAACTGCAATCTATGCACTCTCAACACCTTGGGCACTTTCCTGCATATGGTATGGGAGTGCCCAGGGGTTGTGAACTTGTGGAAGAGGGTTTGTGGTTTGCTGTCCACTATATTAACCAAACCAATCCCGTACTCTCCATGGGTCCTATTAATAAACGACAGCTCTAATTTAGAGCTCTCTTTCAGACAGAGACGCTTCTGGTTGGCCGGCCTTACAGCTGCAAAAAGACTCATAGCCTGAAGATGGAAGCCTCCCCACTCTCTGTCTATACAGAAATGGCTATTAGATTTTATTGATATAGCCAGCATGGAACGCTTGGCGGCTGAGATGTACCACACAAAATCTGATGTTACATGTTGGAATCTTCTCATCAATATACTTAAGTCCTTATTATAATTGTATTCTGTCTATCCATGGGGTCCTGGGGGTAGGATTGGTGAGGGGGGGGGGGTTCAGGGGTGAAGGGTTAAGGGGAAGGGAGGGATGGAAAGATAGTGGGAGCTAGGGAGGAGAGAGCAAGATAGGGTTCTGAGATGGCTACTAGTCTGAGCTTTTTGTTTTAGTTAAACTCTCCTTGCCCCTTGTAGGTGTACATCTATGTACATGTGCAGCTCAAAAAATTTGAATATCGTGAAAAAGTTCAATATTTTTTGTCACTCATGTCAGAAAGTGAAACTCATATTATATAGATTCATTACACAGAGTGAAATATTTCAAGCCTTTATTTCTTGTAATTTCGATGATTATGGCTTACAGCTAATGAAAACTCAAATTCAGTGTCTCAGAAAATTTGAATATTACATAAGATCAATAAAAAAGGATATTTTAAACAGAAATGTCAGCCTTCTGAAAAGTATGTTCATTTCTATGCACTCAATACTTGGTTGGGGCTCCTTTTGCATGAATTACTGCATCAATGCGGCGTGGCATAGAGGCGATCAGCCTGTGGCACTGCTGAGGTGTAATGGAAGCCCAGGTTGCTTTGATAGCGGCCTTCAGGTCGTCTGCATTGTTGGGTCTGGTGTCTCTCATCTTCCTCTTGACAATACCCCATAGATTGTCTATGGGGTTCAGGTCAGGTGAGTTTGCTGGCCAATTAAGCACAGTAATACCATGGTCATTGAACCAGCTTTTGGTACTTTTGGCAGTGTGGGCAGGTGCCAAGTCCTGCTGGAAAATGAAATCAGCATGTCCATAAAGCTTGTCAGCAGAAGGAAGCATGAAGTGCTCTAAAATTTCCTGGTAGATGGCTGCGTTGACTGTGGACTTCAGAAAACACAGTGGACCAACACCAGCAGATGACATGGCACCCCAAATCATCACTGACTGTGGAAACTTCACACTGGACTTCAAGCAACGTGGATTCTGTGGCTCTCCACTCTTCCTCCAGACTCTGGGACCTTGATTTCCAAATTAAATGCAAAATTTACTTTCATCTGAAAAGAGGACTTTCGACCACTGAGCAACAGTCCAGTTCTTTTTCTCCTTAGCCCAGGTAAGACGCTTCTGACGTTGTCTCTGGTTCAGGAGTGGCTTGACACGAGGAATGCGACATTTGTAGCCCATGTCCTGGATTCGTCTGTGCGTGGTGGCTCTTGATGCATTGACTCCAGCCTCAGTCCACTCCTTGTGAAGCTCCCCCAAATTTTTTAATGGATTTTGCTTGACAATCCTCTCAAGGCTGCGGTTATCCCTGTTGCTTGTGCACCTTTTCCTACCACACTTTTTCCTTCCACTCAACTTTCTATGAATATGCTTGGATACAGCACTCTGTGAACAACCAGCTTCTTTAGCAATTACCTTTTGTGGCTTACCCTCCTTGTGGAGGGTGTCAATGACTGTCTTCTGGACATCTGTCAAGTCAGCAGTCTTCCCCATGATTGTGTAGCCTACTGAACCGGACTGAGAGACCATTTAAAGGCTCAGGAAACCTTTGCAGGTGTTTTGAGTTAATTAGCTGATTAGAGTGTGACACCATGAGTTTCCAATATTGAACTTTTTCCACAATATTCTAATTTTCTGAGACACTGAATTTGGGTTTTCATTAGCTGTAAGCCATAATCATCAAAATTACAAGAAATAAAGGCTTGAAATATTTCACTCTATGTGTAATGAATCAATATAATATATGAGTTTCACTTTCTGAAATGAGTGACAAAAAATATTGAACTTTTTCACGATATTCAAATTTTTTGAGCTGCACCTGTATGTATGTATGTATATTGTTTATATTATTTTTGACATTTGTACTACATTTTCATAACTTCTCTCCCCCGTTGAATCGATTGGATTACCACATACTTGTATTATGTAAACACCATTTAAAAATGTATCACAAAAAAAAGAAAGAAAACTGGTCATACTGCAAACAGATTTCTCAGACCCACATACTTCCTTCTTTATTAATGAAAGAATGAACCAGAAGAAAAACATGATACTTTTGTCAGATCATTTATTGAAATGTATTCACGTAGATGTATGTGGAGAATATGAACTCTCCTATGATTGAATGGTTAATCATTCACTGAACAATGCAGGGTGGTGGTATTGGATTCACTAGGTTCATGCAGGTTCTTCCTGTACAACATCAGGAGAATCTGTCCCTTCCTCACCACCCACTCAACCCAGCTCCTGGTCCAAGCGATAGTGCTGTCCCGCCTGGACTATTGCAACTCTCTCCTGGCTGGCTTGCCAGCATCGGCCATTAGACCCCTTCAGATTATCCAGAACGCAGCAGCGCGCCTGGTCTTCAACCTCCCCCGACACTCCCATGTCACCCCCCTGCTCATTGACCTCCACTGGCTACCTGTGATGGCCCGCATCAAATTCAAAACATTGGTGCTCGCCTTCCAGGCAGTCTGAGGATCTGCCCCCCCATACCTCCAACAGCTCATCAGACCCTACACACCTGCCAGATCTCTGCGTTCCGCCTCCTCAGGACAACTGGTACCCCGCCTCTTCATACTAGCACCCGGTCTCGACGTCTGTCTGTCTTGGCCCCACGGTGGTGGAATGAGCTCCCCGTGGAGGTCAAAACAACAGAAAGTCTGACCGCCTTCAAGTGCAGATTGAAGACTCACCTCTTCAAGCTGCACCTCTCTCCACCCCTCCCTACCTCCTTGTGGTTAGCCCCCCAAAAAAATAAATAAATAATAATAATAAAACCCAATCAACTTGAATTCGTATTTACCTTTTAGGGTTGTTTTAACGCACTTGTTCCGAGTTCAGAAATGCAATAGGTACGTCGCTCTGGATAAGAGCGTCTGCTAAATGACTATAATGTAATGTAATGGTATGAAGCACTGGGATACAGATATAGATAACAGATTGGAGACAGGGCTCCATAGGCTTTCTATTATAAAATGGTATTAAAATGTAATATTGTCCCAAAACTTCTGAACCAAAACGATCATTGTTTCACAAACTGCATTATTAAATATATGATAACAAAAAATGGACCGATGAGGTTTTCTTTGGTTGTCAAATCAACTTGGTTTTCTACATTGAGTTCAATGGGCAGCAAGCTCTTTTGCGGTCAGCAAGCGCACTTCCGGGTCCTTCACTGCCTGGCTCCTCCCACCCTCTCCAGTTCCTATACGCTTGATAGCAGAAACGAATGAGACAGAACTTGGAGTGGCAGAAGTTATGGGTACGTGGTAGTTTCCCCCTCATAAAACCATATACCCTACAAACACCAAAAGAGCATAGGTCATGGCTTCACGTAAACAGGATATTTCGCTGAAAAAATCCAGTGGAGCTAGGAGTGGCTCGGTGCTAAGTTTGAGACCGCCGGTGAACTCACTCTCTTTGCGCCGGAGCTCAGCGGTCTTGCCCTCAGTGCTGACGTTTGCAGTGATCGTGGCGTCCGGAGGCCTGTTGCTTATGATAGAGAAAGGATTATTGAACAGCGTCGATACCCCTCCGCCAAAAGGAAATGGCAAGAAATTTGATTACCTCAGATCATCCCGACATCAAGGTTCTGCGGAGGACGTCGAATCTCAGGTAACGAATGCTATTTATGATTAGCCTAGCTTTGCATTGTGCTGACGACAAGCAGCAGTAACTCCTTATGATGTCAGAGCCGCTATTCACGTTCCGAGTGTCTCAATATTGAGGCATCTGGAATGCGGCGCGTGCTCACTGTGTAGCGCTGGACTTCAGGCACGCGACAGCGCGAGATGTTTAAAATTGCAGGTCTATGAAATGTGTTAAGGGAAAAGTGGCACGATGTAAACCATGTAGGCTTCATACTCTCGACCGAAATTATAATTTAAATGAGAACAGGCGTTTATCCGAGCTGGAATACAATGTACAAATTTGCCTTCGGCTCGGTACATTAAATAAAGAAACAGCGGAGAATGTAGAGTAGATGTGTTTCAGCGCAAACGCGCTCTGGGATTAAAATGGAATAATTCCGCCTCTGCAGAAAGTGTGTTCTGGGGTAGAGGAATGCGTTAATTAATTGTGTATTTTATTAAAAGGTGTGTTTACGTTTGAGTTAACGGTGTGTGTAGGTAGGCCTACGCTTGGACGCCCAACTTCCACCATAACCCTACCACTACGGTAGCTTGTCCGTGAAGGAGTGGTGTATAAGTGAACGGGTATTTGTGTTGTTTAATGTTATGGGTACAGTAACCAGTTTGTAACCGGTTTTGCGGTATGTGACCGCCGTGGGGAATGCTATTTTTAATAACGTCGTGGCACCACACATGACAAATTAAATGTTGGTATTACGGTTCAAATGAGAAAATGTGTGTTTTAAGTTGTTGCTGCACTTACATGTGTGGATGTGAAGCCCTGTATTAGTCCTCTTGTAGTGTGTGATCTATTTGTGTATCTTTAGTGGGATTTGAACCCTAAATTTGATCTAATTCATTTGACCTATTGCCTGTTAATGGAGGATTGAAAACGATATAAATTGCAAACCAAATTATAAACTGACATGACAGCGTTATTAAACAACGAAGAACATGAATAGAACTTTAACTCAGAATATTTATAAAACATGAAAATAACACACATTATTGCTTGTCTTGTGATTTTTGAGGCAGTCATCTGCTCACAGATGTGATTTTACTCAATATTTGTTTGTGTTTAAGATTGTGCAGGACATCCGGAACCGTACGATATCGACAGTGTGCGGGCAGAAGAACATGCCGCACAACGTGTGGTCACTCAGCCCCCTCCAGAGGAAGACGCTGCTGCAGCACATCCTGGTGAACGACAAGCATCACTTCCTGTACTGCTACGTGCCCAAGGTGGCGTGCTCCAACTGGAAGCGCGTGCTCAAGGTCCTGAGTGGGACTCTGGAGAGCGTGCACATAAAGCTCAAAATGGACCACAAGAGCGACCTGCTCTTCCTGTCTGACCTCAAACCCGAGGAGATAAGCTACCGTCTCAAACACTACTTTAAGTTCTTGTTCGTCCGGGACCCCATGGAGCGGCTGCTCTCTGCCTACAGGAACAAGTTCGGTGAGATCGAGGCGTACCAGAAGAAGTACGGAGTGGAGATCGTGCGTCGCTACAGGAAGAATCCGGGCAAGGCGACGGGGGACGACGTGACTTTCGCGGAGTTTGTGCGCTACCTCCTGGACGAAGATGTGGAGCGCATGAACGAGCACTGGATGCCTGTGTATAACCTGTGCCAGCCCTGCGCCGTGTCGTACGATTTCATTGGCTCGTACGAGCGGCTGCAGGAGGACGCTCGCTACGTCCTGGAGCGTGTGGCGGCTCCGCCCCATGTGCAGTTTCCAGAGCGACAGACCTGGTACAAACCCGTCACCCCACAGACTCTGCAGTACTTCCTCTGCGGCCTCCCCCCACACCTCCTCTCTGAACTCCTCCCCAAATACATCCTGGACTTCTCCCTCTTCAGCTACTCACTCCCCAACACCACCAGCCAGCACTGCCGCCACTAGCTACTCACTCCCCAACACCAGCTGCCTACATTTTATACTTTTATTATAAAGGCCGGATTGCCTTATTTTTATATGAAGAGAAATGTTATCATATTTCCTTACAGGAGGACAAAACCACAAATGCATAAAAGGATATCTCATGCTGCAACGATGCATTGTGGGATATCTCATGCTGCAACGATGCATTGTGGGATGTCTAATGGTGCAGTGATGCATTGTGGGATGTGTAATGGTGCAGTGATGCATAATAGGATATCTCATGCTGCAACAATGCATTGTGGGATGTCTAATGGTGCAGTGATGCATAATAGGATATCTCATGCTGCAACAATGCATTGTGGGATGTCTAATGGTGCAGTGATGCATTATGGGATGTCTAATGGTGCAGTGATGCATTGTGGGATGTCTAATGGTGCAGTGATGCATTGTGGGATGTCTAATGGTGCAGTGATGCATTGTGGGCTGCTTTACTGATGGTATTCTATAGTAACTATATTTAATGAACATACCAGGGTTGCGTTCGGATCCAGTTTTAAACATTCCCTTCCCTGGCCCTCTATTAGGTGCTCTGCAAGGGAGGACTGATCCACATTCCCTTCCCTGGCCCTCTATTAGGTGCTCTGCAAGGGAGGACTGATCCACATTCCCTTCCCTGGCCCTCTATTAGGTGCTCTGCAAGGGAGGACTGATCCACATTCCCTTCCCTGGCCCTCTATTAGGTGCTCTGCAAGGGAGGACTGATCCACATTCCCTTCCCTGGCCCTCTATTAGGTGCTCTGCAAGGGAGGACTGATCCACATTCCCTTCCCTGGCCCTCTATTAGGTGCTCTGCAAGGGAGGACTGATCCACATTCCCTTCCCTGGCCCTCTATTAGGTGCTCTGCAAGGGAGGACTGATCCACATTCCCTTCCCTGGCCCTCTATTAGGTGCTCTGCAAGGGA
This sequence comes from Ilyophis sp. 1 JC-2022, assembly GCA_022702515.1. Taxonomy (NCBI): domain Eukaryota; kingdom Metazoa; phylum Chordata; class Actinopteri; order Anguilliformes; family Synaphobranchidae; genus Ilyophis; species Ilyophis sp. 1 JC-2022. The sequence goes on along the minus strand of CM040403.1, from coordinate 147,140,562 downwards.
GGACTGATCCACATTCCCTTCCCTGGCCCTCTATTAGGTGCTCTGCAAGGGAGGACTGATCCACATTCCCTTCCCTGGCCCTCTATTAGGTGCTCTGCAAGGGAGGACTGATCCACATTCCCTTCCCTGGCCCTCTATTAGGTGCTCTGCAAGGGAGGACTGATCCACATTCCCTTCCCTGGCCCTCTATTAGGTGCTCTGCAAGGGAGGACTGATCCACATTCCCTTCCCTGGCCCTCTATTAGGTGCTCTGCAAGGGAGGACTGATCCACATTCCCTTCCCTGGCCCTCTATTAGGTGCTCTGCAAGGGAGGACTGATCCACATTCCCTTCCCTGGCCCTCTATTAGGTGCTCTGCAAGGGAGGACTGATCCACATTCCCTTCCCTGGCCCTCTATTAGGTGCTCTGCAAGGGAGGACTGATCCACATTCCCTTCCCTGGCCCTCTATTAGGTGCTCTGCAAGGGAGGACTGATCCACATTCCCTTCCCTGGCCCTCTATTAGGTGCTCTGCAAGGGAGGACTGATCCACATTCCCTTCCCTGGCCCTCTATTAGGTGCTCTGCAAGGGAGGACTGATCCACATTCCCTTCCCTGGCCCTCTATTAGGTGCTCTGCAAGGGAGGACTGATCCACATTCCCTTCCCTGGCCCTCTATTAGGTGCTCTGCAAGGGAGGACTGATCCACATTCCCTTCCCTGGCCCTCTATTAGGTGCTCTGCAAGGGAGGACTGATCCACATTCCCTTCCCTGGCCCTCTATTAGGTGCTCTGCAAGGGAGGACTGATCCACATTCCCTTCCCTGGCCCTCTATTAGGTGCTCTGCAAGGGAGGACTGATCCACATTCCCTTCCCTGGCCCTCTATTAGGTGCTCTGCAAGGGAGGACTGACGAGAAACAATAAAAAAAAGGAACTGAACCGCCCTCGCAACCGATACAGGAAGTGCAACCCCATTGACCCCGCGTGGGAGCATTGCATTGTGGGATAGCTCATACGCTATGAGAAAGTTGTGCTTTGTGACCTTCAGTATGCACTTATTGTACGTTGCTTTGGATAAAAGCGTCTGCCAAACGATTGCAATGTAATGCTCTTCTTGCATTTTATACCCTTGGTGGAAGGGAGGGAATACAATTACTCCCTCCCCTTTCATAAATTGGAACCGAATCCCACTTGGTGTGGCTCCCATATTTCATCATGGCATTTTGGGGATTCCCCCCTTGAAGCAAGGGAAGGGAACGACAGGGAGAAAGCACAAACCTGGGATCCGAACGCAGCCCAGGGCTCAGATGAGCTTGTAACAAAGTGGTGTTGCTCCTGGGTCTTCGACCGTACCCCTGAAACAAACTTCCCCACAAAAGGAAATTAAAAACACAATTCTGTACTTGAGTGGCCCCTTGTTCAGCAGCTCTGAGTCAACTTTACACTCAGGAAAGTTTCAGAAAGTAATGCAAAATGTTTTATTCTTAAATCTTTAAAAAATCACCAACATGTTCACCGATAAAAACCCCACTCTTCACACAGAGCTACCGGCACATTCTTGCACACAATCCATTTATACAGCTCAATGCTTACGGTTCAGGTTTCACTCAAGGGTACATCAGCAGTTTCCCACCTGGGAATCAATCTGGCAACCTCAGTTACAAACCCAGGTCATGACCGAATATGATCCCTGTTCCTCAGAGTTACAAACCCAGGTCATGACCGAATATGATCCCTGTTCCTTGCCCCGTGTCCCCTCAGTTTGCAAGCAGTGTGTGAAATAAATCCTGCAAAACTCTTCCCAAACTAGTGAGGAAGTAGTTCGTAATGTTTTTTTAAAATGTTCATTGAGAACATCAATCAGTTTACATATGATGATGGTTACAAAGTATAGATTATGTAGATATAATTAACAAAAATTAAAAGTAGTTCATAATATGTTCCGCTCTTGTACTACAAGTTTTAGTTTTTACTTCCTGAAGTTGTATGAGCGCTCCTGAATCCCCTCAACAAAACCCTGGAAATAAGGGTGTCATCTTGGGATTTTAAGTGTCCCCATTTGTGAGAAAAAGTCACCCACTCAAAAGCTTTTTTACGAAGTTGACTCAAATATGCGACCTCAAAAGGGGTGAAGGGATCGTATTAGGTCACAGCCCCAGTTCTCTAATCCCTATACTACACTGCCACCCATTACGGTCTCCTATGAGTGATCACATGATGGAGAAGCCTCATTATCCCATCATGCACCTGGGGTCACCTGACTGCAAGACCTGAGCTGTGTCCGAATCAGCACTCTTCTACACTATTGAGTAGCCTTGGTGAGTAGATAGGACGAGAAAGTCATTGAGTAGGCGAAAACTTTTCAAATTGCAGTATACTTGAAACTCCAGGGTTTCGCTGAGTACATTCGGGAGCACACTAAGTACACAAACATTTTGTTCACATGAATATGACGTGAAGCTTAATTTTTTTAAAATGAGGCGCAGCTTTGCTGACGTTTTCCTTCAAATACAACAAAAACAACACGTGACATGGCAGCGCAAGGGTGGGGCACAGGGTTGCCAGAGACTTTCCAGCCAAATGGCGACTCAAAACTAACCCGAAATATATTTTTAACCGAAACAAACATTTTAAATAGAAATCATATTTTAACTTTTTAAAATAAGTGCGTGCTTAGCGACTTTTCATTTTTACATGTTGATCGTATCCCAATTTAGCTGTAAAACCGCGGACAAGGCAACACTGGTGGGACGTCTTATGACCTGCTTACGACACTTCAACAGTGCGGTTGGAAAATAGTATGGCGAATATTTTTCGCGGACTGCTAAACAGTGCACATTAAACAGCACACTTCTGCCAGTGCACTGTACGCAGGAGACAGGGCGCAGTAGATAGGGCACTGATTCAGACCCAGTGCACTGTACACAGGAGACAGAGCGCAGTAGACAGGGCTCTGATTCGGGCGCAGTAGACAGGGTGCAGTAGATAGGGCTCTGATTCGGACAGGAGACTGAGCGCAGTAGATCTGGCTCTGATTCGGACACAGGAGACAGGGCGCAGTAGACAGGGCTCTGATTCAGACACAGTGCACAGTATGCAGTAGACAGAGCGCAGTAGATCGGGCTCTGATTCGGACACAGGAGACAGGGCGCAGTAGATAGGGCTCTGATTTGGACACAGGAGACAGAGCGCAGTAGATCGGGCTCTGATTCGGACACAGGAGACAGGGCGCAGTAGACAGGGCTCTGATTCAGACACAATGCACAGTATGCAGTAGACAGGGCGCAGTAGACAGGGCGCAGTAGACAGGGCTCTGATTCGGAGACAGGGCGCAGTAGACAGGGCTCTGATTCAGACACAGTGCACAGTATGCAGTAGACAGGGCGCAGTAGACAGGGCTCTGATTCAGACACAGTGCACAGTATGCAGTAGACAGGGCGCAGTAGACAGGGCTCTGATTCAGACACAGTGCAGTATGCAGTAGACAGGGCGCAGTAGACAGGGCTCTGATTCGGACACAGGAGACAGGGCGCAGTAGACAGGGCTCTGATTCAGACACAGTGCACAGTATGCAGTAGACAGGGCGCAGTAGACAGGGCTCTGATTCAGACACAGTGCACAGTAGATAGGGCTCTGATTCACTGTTTGGATTCTTACAGATGGTGAAAGTCAAGCAGAACACAAACATCTCAAACACTGAGGAGCAGAATAACTGAGACCCCACAACACCTTGAACAGTCAATGGGTGCGTTTACATGCACAGCAATATCCCATTACTAGAAGTATTTAACTTATCGCGTTCATATGGACATAAGAAAGGTGATTACTCCATAAGCCACGTTTACATAATTTTCTCCATAATCGGCTTTGTGGAAAACGTAGCTACTAACTGCTTAACGATCTGCCCGTCAAAAATGTACGTATGGTATTATTATAGCTAGCTAGTAGTTATTATTATAGCTAATTGCTAGTAGCGGTTGATTTATATTATTGTACTAGCTAGCTTTACCGATGTCTAAATCTGGCCGATTTCCAGATAAATTCAGTTTTTTAATGTCCTAGCCAGCTAGCTTGTACAAACACAAACACAAAACACTGAACAATATATTTTCACTGGTGAAATGTGTTAATTTAATAATAAAGGTCTGGAAGTGAGATCCTGAAGGAACCCCAAGCATAGCTAATGTTGACGGGTGGAACAATTTTGGAAGTTACACGCCTCTTTTTTAAACCTTTAACCAACCAGGCAGGTCAATTAAGAACAATTATTTCTTATTTACAATGACGGCCTGTTCTGCCTGACATGCGTAGGTTTCGAAAAGCCCAAAAAAAACAGGAGAAAGGTGTTTAAATTTTTTGGTGCATGTAAAGTTTGGGCAAAAAACCAGGGGTGTAAATCTGGTTTCAAAAACACGGATGATGACATTACATTATGGGATAAAGGTGTTTACATAGCCATGCACTATGTACGTCGCTCTGGATAAGAGCGTCTGCTAAATGTCTATAATGTAATGTAATGTCAGTAACCAGAGTATTGCCATAACCGGGTTCAGATCGGAGTATTAGTGTGATGTAAACACTGTGATCATGAAAGCTGAAAGGCATACTCAGAAAATAACTTAATTAAAATATATTTATTCAAATACATTTACATAAATATGAACATTTTCCAAAACAGAACATAATAAAATGGAATCATTCAGGCATGATTCAGGGTCCAATGCCGCTGTTCCCAAACACACACACGCACACACACACACTGCACGCGCCGATAGAGGTGCAGCCCTCGTCTTTCTTCATGGTTCTTTAAAACTGACGCTTCTGTGAAAGAGATGCAGCAGTTTACAGGGAGCCCTGTGTGAGTATGATGTGTGTGTGTGAGTTTACAGGGAGCCCTGTGTGAGTATGATGTGTGTGTGTGAGTTTACAGGGAGCCCTGTGTGAGTATGATGTGTGTGTGTGAGTTTACAGGGAGCCCTGTGTGAGTATGATGTGTGTGTGTGAGTTTACAGGGAGCCCTGTGTGAGTATGATGTGTGTGTGTGAGTTTACAGGGAGCCCTGTGTGAGTATGATGTGTGTGTGTGAGTTTACAGGGAGCCCTGTGTGAGTATGATGTGTGTGTGTGTGTTTACAGGGAGCCCTGTGTGAGTATGATGTGTGTGTGTGAGTTTACAGGGAGCCCTGTGTGAGTATGATGTGTGTGTGAGTTTACAGGGAGCCCTGTGTGAGTATGATGTGTGTGTGTGAGTTTACAGGGAGCCCTGTGTGAGTATGATGTGTGTGTGTGTGAGTTTACAGGGAGCCCTGTGTGAGTATGATGTGTGTGTGTGAGTTTACAGGGAGCCCTGTGTGAGTATGATGTGTGTGTGTGAGTTTACAGGGAGCCCTGTGTGAGTATGATGTGTGTGTGTGAGTTTACAGGGAGCCCTGTGTGAGTATGATGTGTGTGTGTGAGTTTACAGGGAGCCCTGTGTGAGTATGATGTGTGTGTGTGTGTGTTTACAGGGAGCCCTGTGTGAGTATGATGTGTGTGTGTGAGTTTACAGGGAGCCCTGTGTGAGTATGATGTGTGTGTGTGTGTGTTTACAGGGAGCCCTGTGTGAGTATGATGTGTGTGTGAGTTTACAGGGAGCCCTGTGTGAGTATGATGTGTGTGTGTGAGTTTACAGGGAGCCCTGTGTGAGTATGATGTGTGTGTGTGAGTTTACAGGGAGCCCTGTGTGAGTATGATGTGTGTGTGTGTGTTTACAGGGAGCCCTGTGTGAGTATGATGTGTGTGTGTGTGTTTACAGGGAGCCCTGTGTGAGTATGATGTGTGTGTGTGTGTGTTTACAGGGAGCCCTGTGTGAGTATGATGTGTGTGTGTGAGTTTACAGGGAGCCCTGTGTGAGTATGATGTGTGTGTGTGTGTGTGTTTTCAGGGAGCCCTGTGTGAGTATGATGATGTGTGTGTGTGAGTTTACAGGGAGCCCTGTGTGAGTATGATGTGTGTGTGTGAGTTTACAGGGAGCCCTGTGTGAGTATGATGTGTGTGTGTGTGTTTACAGGGAGCCCTGTGTGAGTATGATGTGTGTGTGTGAGTTTACAGGGAGCCCTGTGTGAGTATGATGTGTGTGTGTGTGAGTTTACAGGGAGCCCTGTGTGAGTATGATGTGTGTGTGTGTGAGTTTACAGGGAGCCCTGTGTGAGTATGATGTGTGTGTGTGTGAGTTTACAGGGAGCCCTGTGTGAGTATGATGTGTGTGTGTGAGTTTACAGGGAGCCCTGTGTGAGTATGATGTGTGTGTGTGTGTTTACAGGGAGCCCTGTGTGAGTATGATGTGTGTGTGTGAGTTTACAGGGAGCCCTGTGTGAGTATGATGTGTGTGTGTGAGTTTACAGGGAGCCCTGTGTGAGTATGATGTGTGTGTGTGTGAGTTTACAGGGAGCCCTGTGTGAGTATGATGTGTGTGTGTGTGTTTACAGGGAGCCCTGTGTGAGTATGATGTGTGTGTGTGTGAGTTTACAGGGAGCCCTGTGTGAGTATGATGTGTGTGTGTGAGTTTACAGGGAGCCCTGTGTGAGTATGATGTGTGTGTGTGAGTTTACAGGGAGCCCTGTGTGAGTATGATGTGTGTGTGTGTGTTTACAGGGAGCCCTGTGTGAGTATGATGTGTGTGTGTGAGTTTACAGGGAGCCCTGTGTGAGTATGATGTGTGTGTGTGTGTGAGTTTACAGGGAGCCCTGTGTGAGTATGATGTGTGTGTGTGTGTGAGTTTACAGGGAGCCCTGTGTGAGTATGATGTGTGTGTGTGTGTGTGTGTGTTTATGTAGTGCAGGGGTGTAAAACTCCAGTCCTGGAGGGCCGCGGTGTGTGGATTCTTAGCCAATCAATGATTTAAATTAGGGATGTTAACAATTAATTGACTATCGATTAATTGCTAATAAGAATTTAATCGATAAGATTTCAAATGAAACAATTAACTGAACAATCTGCGGTCTTGTTTCAACGGGAGTTTTTGTGTGAAATGGAATCATGGTTTAAGGTCTCCACGCGAGGGCGCCAAATTCAGCCGAGTGTAACGCTGCGTTCTCACAGCGAGCAACTGGTCGCTGAGTCGGTCAATTCTACTAGGCTGGGGCGGGGCAAGAGCTTCCCGTTGTGTCATCCAAGTCAGTTCGTGCAGCTACAATTTTTTGATAAAGAGAAACAACGGAAATAGCCTACGTATAACAAAGACATATTTGCGATGCATCCTATTCTTTATAGTTATGTCATGACACTGATAATGATGTGTTCTCGCTAGCTAGCGATAGGCTAGCCTATATCTATCTTCGTCGCGAGCTACCGATCTTTATCTATCTACGCTAGATACATAGATAGATGTATGTATAAAACTCAACATGTATTTTTTGGCTCAATGTGATATTGGTAGAACAGCTACACATATCCTGTAAGGTTATGTTATACATTGAACAGGACGTGGTAGGCTTGGACCGTTATTATTAGCTGCTACTCCATTGCTGCAATATGAGTGAAATCGGGGAATATAAATATAAGCCAATATAAAGTGTGGAACTCTGATTGGCTGTTACGGCCGTTGGTCGCTCAAAAGTTAAGTTGCGGGCAACATTTATCGGCCGATTTTGGTCGCTCAGTTTCCTAGTCGCTCAGGTCGCTGACCGTCGCTCAACTTAATGAATGGACTTCCGGCGACTGGGCGACCGAAGTTGCTGGATGTGAGAACGCAGGGTAAGCTGTGAAGTTGAGCCAACACAAGAAGACACAAAAATGAAGCGGGCAAAACTATGATGCCCATTGCAATACCTGTGGTGCTGTTTTGAAGTATAACTACTTCGTTAATGTAGCCTACCACCTGAAAAGCGTACATCCAACCGTGCTGTCAGGGCAAAGTGGATCGCAACCTACCATCACCTCAGTGTTGGCAAAGAGGGTGTGTGACGATAGACGAGCGGAGGGTATTACTCAGAGGTTGATGGTTGAAAAGGACATGATGCCAATAAGCACCATTGACGGTGAGGGATTTCGAGAGCTAATAAACGGGCTGCGCACACGACTCGCTCCCGACCACGTAGCTTAAATGTTCTTGAATAAAAATACGTAGGTCTATCTAGTATACATATGAGGAGCCTATTCAAAACATAATAGCCTATGTTTTAAGTTGACTATTCTAGGCTAGGTCTACTAGCTTAACTGTCGCCTTTCCATTTCAAGAGAGATTATGTTAATGCTGCTAGCGGCTAGCGGAGCAACGGTTTCGCTTGCAACAGATGAGACGGAGCGCAATTTCTTTTCTGTTAAAGTAGCCTATACACACCTTCATATTCTATTTTTGTTACGCTACAATAATGCCTGTTTCTCAAATGTTACAATAAATCTTTGATTGAGGAATATAATATGCATTTTGTATTCTGTATATCATAAGCTATATTTAGCTTTTATGTTATCAATTAATCGATGATTGTTTGTTAAGGTTAACAACTATCGATTCAGGAAATTCCTTTGCATCCCTAATTTAAATGAATCACCCATGTTGAAACACATCGAAAACCAGCAGACACTGCAGCCCTCCAGGACTGGAGTTTGACACGCCTGATGTAGTGTGTACTGCACGTCAGGGTTTCCGTGAGGAAAAATTTGGTGCCGGCCACCATGACCGACAAGATTTCAGTTTGCTGGACAAATGGGAGAAATTTCAGTGAAATATTATCTGGTGTTTATTATGCTTCATAAGGAATGACATCATCAGGGGAATAGATTTATAATAGTTTTTTTATGAAAGGTGATTTTGCAAATACAGTTGGCTATAGCGCGGATATAAATTAAGTCCCGTCAAATAAAATAACTCCCGTCAACAGACAAGTGTTTAACGTCATAAAAAAAATAAAAAGACGACAGGCTCTAGCCCAGAGGTAGCCAACATGGTGCCCGCGGGGACCACGTGAGTCGCCCGCGAGGCATGTTCTAAAAATAGCACTAATCACCATGGAGATCTGTCTAAATAAAAATTGTCCCATAAAACTTTAGTTTCACCAGAAGAGGGCGCTGTTGTCTAATAAAGTATTAAACAGGGCAATAAAATGAAGTAATAATATCTAAGTCTCTTCACATATATTATTATTATTAAAAGGTGATCTGTGCAACTTTATGTTATTCAGGAAGTTTGTATCAAACAAGTAGCCCTCCGTACTACTCAGTACCCTTGAAGTAGCTCTCAGTTTCAAAAAGGTTGGTGACCCCTGCTCTAGCCTATCGCGTTCTGCATAGCTAGCTACTTGCATGCTAGATAGTACGTTCTTCCAATAGGCCTATACCAGCTAGAATGTACTTCATAGTATGCAAGATTGCAAGTAGCCTACGCTTCAATTTTACAACACACTTGATGATAGTGTCAGAATACCTTTTATCTGACAGGAAAAACAATAGAATCACCTCAGCGAAATTACTCGAAAGCTATAAGGTATGTATCATTAAGTATTTGAAATTAACTACAAAATGTTATGGTACAGTGCATGACATTATTAACAATACATTGCCTACTATTTTGCCAAATTGTCGTTTTTCATTGTTTAGACATTACTGCCATGTGAAGCAAGCTATTTATAACTTTGTGTGTGAACAATCAATTGAGGTCATCTTTAAGGTCTTTTAGTTACTGTCCGTTTAAATGTCTGTTTATTTAACTAGAGCTAGTAGTTGCCGCAGCAATTTGGGTCGCGGTGCTTCACATTTTAATTGAGCGAATAAATGCGTCTCTTGCGAGAAGAGCTCATATGAGCTGCGTGTGGTTGTTGCGTGTTGCGTGTTGCGTGTTGCCTACAGTCTACGCTTCGCGCAATGATCTGGTCATTCAACAAAATTGGTTTGTTTTTTCATAATATGCCAATAGTCCTATTACTGATCCTGCGCAGTCAGTTTATTAGAAAATGATTTTCAATATTAGGACTGTTATCGGTCCCGTCTATGACCCGACCACGTTCACATCATGCATGTTATTCATTTCGCTCAACAAAAATGTATGGCCTGAGTAGCTACTGCTTTTTAACATAGGCTATTGCCTACCAGCTGCCAGTAATAAAATGGTTTTCAATAAATATGCTGACTGTTATTGGCTAACTTTCATTTAGTGAATGGTTGTCATGTTTTATAGCCTAAGCATGATCGAACACATTTTTCCACGCTTGCCTGAGTGACCGCATAAGGATGGTAACAATTTAGGCTAGTTTTATCTTCTTTTTTTTTTTTAAAAGCAACATTTTATTAGGAAGACATGACAGTAATTTGGGTGCAAATTATCTAACTGTTTAAAACAAAATGTAAATGTCTTAAAAAAATTGTTTAACCGACTAGTATTTCCCGACCAGCAGAAGCAGCACCGTTTATTCGGCTAGCCGACTCGTCCCGCACACCCCTAATGGTGGCTAGGCCTATATGGTAAATGGACTGCACTTATATAGCGCCTTTATCCAAAGCGCTTTACAATGGCCTCTCACTCACCCATTCACACACCAATGGCGGCAGCTGCCATGCAAGGTGCTAGCCTGCTCATTGGGAGCAATTTGGGGTTCAGTGTCTTGCCCAAGGACACTTCGACATGTGGACAGGAGGAGCCGGGGATTGAACCGCCAACCCTGCGATCAGCGGACGCCCCGCTCTACCTCGAACGAACATGACGTTTGTTTAGTTCATCGCACATACACTACACATTCGTAAAAAAATTAAAACGGTCTCTTTTTTTATAAATGTGGAAATGTAACGCATTATATAAATGTCATTTTTTAATAGAAGGGTGTGTGGAAATGTCATTTATTTAAAAAAAATTATAAATTTTATTGAATTTACCAGACATTATGACTGGCAAGATTTAAATTTGTCAGACTTTGACAGTTTTTCTCGGTAAAAAAACGGTAATTACTGGATAACGGAAACCCTGGTGCACGTGTGTGTGTGTGTGTGCTTGTGTAGTGCACGTGTGTAGTGTGTGTGTGTAGTGCACGTGTGTAGTGTGTGTGTGTTTGTGTAGTGCACGTGTGTTGTGTGTGTGTGTTTGTGTAGTGCACGTGTGTAGTGTGTTTGTGTAGTGCAAGTGTGCAGTGTAGTGTGAGTGTGTGTTTGTGTAGTGCACGTGTGCGGTGTGTGTGTGTAGTGCACGTGTGTAGTGTGTGTGTGTTTGTGTAGTGCACGTGTGTAGTGTGTGTGTGTGTGTTTGTGTAGTGCACGTGTGCAGTGTAGTGTGAGTGTGTGTTTGTGTAGTGCACGTGTGCAGTGTAGTGTGAGTGTGCGTTTGTAGTGTATGTGTGTAGCGTGCGTGCGGCCTCACTTCTCGGGGGACAGCCGCTCTGGGGTGCGCTGAATGGAACGCTCAGGAGAAGGGGGTCGGGGACTGAGGGGGGAGGAGCTTCTCAGGGAGGAGAAGGACACGCCCTGTCTGCGCATCTCCTGCACCGCCCGCTCCCTGGGACACAGAAGAGGGCTGTGAGGGAGCGCGTGACCTTTGCACTTTAACCTTTCCGAAGATGCCTTCAGTGTATGTTCAAAGCTACAATCAGAGCAACCAAAAGCTAGAACACAGCCCAGGCCTTCCTTTACCTGCATGGTTTTACAATCAGACAGCTGCATGGTTTTACCTCTCAAAGCGCTCTTTGCTTAAACAGACGGCTGCGTGGTTTTACCTCTCAAATCGCTCTTTGGTTAAACAAACAGCTGTATGGTTTTACCTCTCAAAGCGCTCTTTGGTTAAACAAACAGCTGTATGGTTTTACCTCTCAAATCGCTCTTTGGTTAAACAGACAGCTGTATGGTTTTACCTCTCAAAGCGCTCTTTGGTTAAACAGACAGCTGTATGGTTTTACCTCTCAAAGCGCTCTTTGCTTAAACAGACGGCTGCGTGGTTTTACCTCTCAAAGCGCTCCTTGGTTAAACAGACAGCTGTATGGTTTTACCTCTCAAAGCGCTCTTTGGTTAAACAGACAGCTGTACGGTTTTACCTCTCAAAGCGCTCCTTGGTTAAACAGACAGCTGTATGGTTTTACCTCTCAAAGCGCTCTTTGGTTAAACACACAGCTGCATGGTTTTACCTCTCAAATCGCTCTTTGGTTAAACAGACAGCTGTATGGTTTTACCTCTCAAAGCGCTCATTGGTTAAACAGACAGCTGCATGGTTTTACCTCTCAAAGCGCTCTTTGGTTAAACAGACAGCTGTATGGTTTTACCTCTCAAAGCGCTCTTTGCTTAAACAGACGGCTGTATGGTTTTACCTCTCAAAGCGCTCTTTGGTTAAACAGACAGCTGTACGGTTTTACCTCTCAAAGCGCTCCTTGGTTAAACAGACAGCTGCATGGTTTTACCTCTCAAAGCGCTCCTTGGTCAGCTGTCTCTTGATCACGTCCAGCTCGGTCTGCAGCTGGGAGACCTTCCCTCTGAGCTGAGAAACCTCCCTCCCCTGCGTCACACTGTGGAGACGAGTTTACAGCATTAAACATGAACACACCGTGGAGGTACAGAGCGCAGGATGAGGGTGGAGGTACAGAGCGCAGGATGAGGGTGGAGGTATAGAGGGCAGGATGAGGGTGGAGGTATAGAGCGCAGGATGAGGGTGGAGGTATAGAGCGCAGGATGAGGGTGGCGGTATAGAGGGCAGGATGAGGGTGGAGGTATAGAGGGCAGGATGAAGGCGGAGGTATAGAGCGCAGGATGAGGGTGGAGGTATAGAGCGCAGGATGAGGGTGGAGGTATAGAGCGCAGGATGAGGGTGGAGGTATAGAGCGCAGGATGAGGGTGGAGGTATAGAGCGCAGGATGAGGGTGGAGGTATAGAGAGAAGGATGAGGGTGGAGGTATAGAGGGAAGGATGAGGGTGGAGGTATAGAGCGCAGGATGAGGGTGGAGGTATAGAGCGCAGGATGAGGGCGGAGGTATAGAGGGAAGGATGAGGGCGGAGGTATAGAGGGCAGGATGAAGGCGGAGGTATAGAGCGCAGGATGAGGGTGGAGGTATAGAGCGCAGGATGAGGGTGGAGGTATAGAGCGCAGGATGAGGGTGGAGGTATAGAGCGCAGGATGAGGGTGGAGGTATAGAGAGAAGGATGAGGGTGGAGGTATAGAGGGCAGGATGAGGGTGGAGGTATAGAGGGAAGGATGAGGGTGGAGGTATAGAGCGCAGGATGAGGGTGGAGGTATAGAGCGCAGGATGAGGGCGGAGGTATAGAGGGAAGGATGAGGGCGGAGGTATAGAGGGCAGGATGAAGGCGGAGGTATAGAGCGCAGGATGAGGGTGGAGGTATAGAGGGAAGGATGAGGGTGGAGGTATAGAGCGCAGGATGAGGGTGGAGGTATAGAGGGCAGGATGAGGGTGGAGGTATAGAGGGCAGGATGAGGGTGGAGGTATAGAGGGCAGGATGAAGGCGGAGGTATAGAGCGCAGGATGAGGGTGGAGGTATAGAGGGCAGGATGAAGGCGGAGGTATAGAGCGCAGGATGAGGGTGGAGGTATAGAGGGCAGGATGAGGGTGGAGGTATAGAGGGCAGGATGAGGGTGGAGGTATAGAGCGCAGGATTAGGGTGGAGGTATAGAGGGCAGGATGAAGGCGGAGGTATAGAGCGCAGGATGAGGGTGGAGGTATAGAGGGAAGGATGAGGGTGGAGGTATAGAGCGCAGGATGAGGGTGGAGGTATAGAGGGCAGGATGAAGGCGGAGGTATAGAGGGCAGGATGAGGGTGGAGGTATAGAGGGCAGGATGAGGGTGGAGGTATAGAGGGCAGGATGAGGGTGGAGGTATAGAGGGCAGAATGAGGGTGGAGGTATAGAGGGCAGGATGAGGGTGGAGGTATAGAGGGCAGGATGAGGGTGGAGGTATAGAGGGCAGAATGAGGGTGGAGGTATAGAGAGCAGAATGAGGGTGGAGGTATAGAGGGCAGGATGAAGGCGGAGGTATAGAGGGCAGGATGAGGGTGGAGGTATAGAGCGCAGGATGAGGGTGGAGGTATAGAGCGCAGGATGAGGGTGGAGGTATAGAGGGCAGGATGAGGGTGGAGGTATAGAGGGAAGGATGAGGGTGGAGGTATAGAGGGCAGGATGAGGGTGGAGGTATAGAGGGCAGGATGAGGGTGGAGGTATAGAGCGCAGGATGAGGGTGGAGGTATAGAGGGCAGGATGAGGGTGGAGGTATAGAGGGCAGGATGAGGGTGGAGGTATAGAGGGCAGGATGAGGGTGGAGGTATAGAGGGCAGGATGAGGGTGGAGGTATAGAGCGCAGGATGAGGGTGGAGGTATAGAGGGAAGGATGAGGGTGGAGGTATAGAGCGCAGGATGAGGGTGGAGGTATAGAGCGCAGGATGAGGGTGGAGGTATAGAGAGAAGGATGAGGGTGGAGGTATAGAGGGCAGGATGAGGGTGGAGGTATAGAGGGCAGGATGAGGGCGGAGGTATTGATGGTGCAGATTCTCACGCTTTACTGTCGGCGAGTGTCAGACGATCTCGCAGCAGCTTGAGCTCAGACTGGCGCTCGCTTGCGCTCAGGTGCGTCTCAAACTCCTTCTGCCGGTTACTGCTCAGTAGCGTCTCCAGGTTCCGCACGGCTAGCTTCTCATTCGACAGCTGCTTCTTCAGAAGCTCCGCCTCCGACCGCACATCCTCCAGCTCGCCCACAACCTACAGGTAACACACACATACCTCTCACCTTTATCTACAGGTAACACACACACCACGCCCCTTTACAGACAGGTAACACACACACACACACCTCTCACCTTTACCTACAGGTACACACACCACTCACCTTTACCTACAGGTAACACACACACACACTTCTCACCTTTACCTACAGGTAACACACACACACCACACCCCTTGACCTATAGGTAGCACACACATCACACCTTTACCTACAGGTAACACACACACCTTTACCTACAGGAAATGCACACACCACTCACCTTTACCTACAGGTAACACACACACGCACGTCTCACCTTTACCTACAGGTAACACACACACACCACTCACCTTTACCTACAGGTAACACACACACACCACTCACCTTTACCTACAGGTAACACACACACACACACACACACCACTCACCTTTACCTACAGGTAACACACACACACCACTCACCTTTACCTACAAGTAACACACACACACACCACTCACCTTTACCTACAGTTAACACACACCACACCCCTTGACCTATAGGTAGCACACACATCACACCTTTACCTACAGGTAACACACACACCTTTACCTACAGGAAAAGCACACACCACTCACCTTTACCTACAGGTAACACACACCACTCACCTTTACCTACAGGTGACACACACACCACTCACCTTTACCTACAGGTAACACACACAAACGCACACACTGTGTACATACACAGACACACACCGCTCACTGTTGAGTAGGTAAATCTCACCCTTTCCAGTTCCATACTCTTGGAGGTGAGCTGGCGTGATGTCATTTCCTTGTTGGAGTCCAGTTTGACGCAGAGCTCCCTGACGGAGGTCAGGTCTGCGAGGGCGGAGCCTCTCTCCTTATTGGCCAGCTGTAGCTCCTCCTCCAGGCGAGACAGACTCCTAACCAGTGAAGAGCCCTGAGCCTCGTATGCCTGCTGGGCACTCATGTGCTGCAGGAGAGGCCCGGACCAACCATGAGGAAAACTGTGCTAATGCTAACAATTACACTCACTGTACACCTAATGCTAACAATTACATTCACTGTACACCTAATGCTAACAATTACATTCACTGTACACCTAATGCTAACAATTACACTCACTGTACACCTAATGCTAACAATTACATTCACTGTACACCTAATGCTAACGATTACGCTCACTGTACACCTAATGCTAACAATTACATTCACTGTACACCTAATGCTAACAATTACATTCACTGTACACCTAATGCTAACAATTACATTCACTGTACACCTAATGCTAACAATTACATTCACTGTACACCTAATGCTAACAATTACACTCACTGTACACCTAATTCTAACGATTACGCTCACTGTACACCTAATGCTAACAATTACATTCACTGTACACCTAATGCTAACAATTACATTCACTGTACACCTAATGCTAACAATTACATTCACTGTACACCTAATGCTAACGATTACGCTCACTGTACACCTAATGCTAACGATTACACTCACTGTACACCTAATGCTAACAATTACGCTCACTGTACACCTAATGCTAACAATTACATTCACTGTACACCTAATGCTAACAATTACGTTCACTGTACACCTAATGCTAACAATTACATTCACTGTACACCTAATGCTAACAATTACATTCACTGTACACCTAATGCTAACAATTACATTCACTGTACACCTAATGCTAACGATTACGCTCACTGTACACCTAATGCTAACGATTACACTCACTGTACACCTAATGCTAACGATTACACTCACTGTACACCTAATGCTAATTATTACATTCACTGTACACCTAATGCTAACAATTACATTCACTGTACACCTAATGCTAACGATTACGCTCACTGTACACCTAATAAGCCAAAATGGCACTTTCAAAAATACCAACATAAAGCTAGACATTCAGACTGATTACCTGTTTTGAGTCTAGGATATGGACATGTTCTTCTTCAGGAAAATGAACATATCAACATTTTCAGGCAGTAGCACAGATCTTTGAACATTTACAATGTCTCCCGCAGTGGAGAACACTCGCTCACTTGGCACCGAGGGAGCTTGGCTATCCTGCTTTCATGGCTACAAACTAATGCATTGAGTTTCATCTGATTTTACTCAAAAAATGTCTTGGCTTTCATGATATGCGTGTCTTAATGTCAAATGCATTGTGAAAATATAGTTTTGAAGCATTTAAACATAGCATGACAAGTTAACACCGGAGTTTGTTAGGTTATGAGACCCAGCTCTATACAGAGATTATGAGACCCAGCTCTATCCAGAGATTATGAGACCCAGCTCTATCCAGAGGTTATGAGACCCAGCTCTATACAGAGGTTATGAGACCCAGCTCTATACAGAGGTTATGAGACCCAGCTCTATACAGAGGTTATGAGACCCAGCTCTATACAGAGGTTATGAGACCCAGCTCTATACAGAGGTTATGAGACCCAGCTCTATCCAGAGGTTATGAGACCCAGCTCTATCCAGAGGTTATGAGACCCAGCTCTATACAGAGATTATGAGACCCAGCTCTATCCAGAGATTATGAGACCCAGCTCTATACAGAGGTTATGAGACCCAGCTCTATCCAGAGGTTATGAGACCCAGCTCTATACAGAGATTATGAGACCCAGCTCTATCCAGAGATTATGAGACCAAGCTCTATCCAGAGGTTATGAGACCCAGCTCTATACAGAGGTTATGAGACCCAGCTCTATACAGAGATTATGAGACCCAGCTCTATCCAGAGATTATGAGACCAAGCTCTATACAGAGGTTATGAGACCCAGCTCTATACAGAGGTTATGAGACCCAGCTCTATACAGAGGTTATGAGACCCAGCTCTATCCAGAGATTATGAGACCCAGCTCTATCCAGAGGTTATGAGACCCAGCTCTATCCAGAGGTTATGAGACCCAGCTCTATACAGAGGTTATGAGACCCAGCTCTATACAGAGGTTATGAGACCCAGCTCTATCCAGAGGTTATGAGACCCAGCTCTATCCAGAGATTATGAGACCCAGCTCTATACAGAGATTATGAGACCCAGCTCTATCCAGAGATTATGAGACCCAGCTCTATCCAGAGATTATGAGACCCAGCTCTATCCAGAGGTTATGAGACCCAGCTCTATACAGAGGTTATGAGACCCAGCTCTATACAGAGGTTATGAGACCCAGCTCTATCCAGAGATTATGAGACCCAGCTCTATCCAGAGATTATGAGACCCAGCTCTATCCAGAGATTATGAGACCCAGCTCTATCCAGAGGTTATGAGACCCAGCTCTATACAGAGGTTATGAGACCCAGCTCTATCCAGAGATTATGAGACCCAGCTCTATCCAGAGATTATGAGACCCAGCTCTATACAGAGGTTATGAGACCCAGCTCTATACAGAGGTTATGAGACCCAGCTCTATCCAGAGATTATGAGACCCAGCTCTATACAGAGGTTA
This sequence comes from Ilyophis sp. 1 JC-2022, assembly GCA_022702515.1. NCBI lineage: Eukaryota > Metazoa > Chordata > Actinopteri > Anguilliformes > Synaphobranchidae > Ilyophis > Ilyophis sp. 1 JC-2022. The sequence continues at coordinate 147,122,447 of CM040403.1, read as the reverse complement.
TGAGACCCAGCTCTATACAGAGGTTATGAGACCCAGCTCTATACAGAGGTTATGAGACCCAGCTCTATCCAGAGGTTATGAGACCCAGCTCTATCCAGAGGTTATGAGACCAAGCTCTATCCAGAGGTTATGAGACCCAGCTCTATCCAGAGATTATGAGACCCAGCTCTATGAGACCCAGCTCTATCCAGAGATTATGAGACCCAGCTCTATACAGAGATTATGAGACCCAGCTCTATACAGAGGTTATGAGACCCAGCTCTATACAGAGGTTATGAGACCCAGCTCTATACAGAGGTTATGAGACCCAGCTCTATCCAGAGATTATGAGACCCAGCTCTATCCAGAGGTTATGAGACCCAGCTCTATACAGAGGTTATGAGACCCAGCTCTATACAGAGGTTATGAGACCCAGCTCTATCCAGAGATTATGAGACCCAGCTCTATCCAGAGGTTATGAGACCCAGCTCTATACAGAGGTTATGAGACCCAGCTCTATACAGAGGTTATGAGACCCAGCTCTATCCAGAGATTATGAGACCCAGCTCTATACAGAGATTATGAGACCCAGCTCTATCCAGAGGTTATGAGACCCAGCTCTATCCAGAGATTATGAGACCCAGCTCTATACAGAGGTTATGAGACCCAGCTCTATACAGAGGTTATGAGACCCAGCTCTATACAGAGGTTATGAGACCCAGCTCTATACAGAGGTTATGAGACCCAGCTCTATACAGAGGTTATGAGACCCAGCTCTATCCAGAGATTATGAGACCCAGCTCTATCCAGAGGTTATGAGACCCAGCTCTATACAGAGGTTATGAGACCCAGCTCTATACAGAGGTTATGATACCCAGCTCTATCCAGAGGTTATGAGACCCAGCTCTATACAGAGGTTATGAGACACAGCTCTATACAGAGGTTATGAGACCCAGCTCTATACAGAGGTTATGAGACCCAGCTCTATCCAGAGGTTATGAGACCCAGCTCTATACAGAGGTTATGAGACCCAGCTCTATCCAGAGGTTATGAGACCCAGCTCTATACAGAGGTTATGAGACCCAGCTCTATACAGAGGTTATGAGACCCAGCTCTATCCAGAGGTTATGAGACCCAGCTCTATACAGAGGTTATGAGACCCAGCTCTATACAGAGGTTATGAGACCCAGCTCTATACAGAGGTTATGAGACCCAGCTCTATCCAGAGATTATGAGACCCAGCTCTATACAGAGGTTATGAGACCCAGCTCTATACAGAGATTATGAGACCCAGCTCTATACAGAGATTATGAGACCCAGCTCTATACAGAGGTTATGAGACCCAGCTCTATACAGAGATTATGAGACCCAGCTCTATACAGAGGTTATGAGACCCACCTATATCTCTAATTTTGGTACATTTTCCTCCCTCGGGTAGTAGAAGGCCCAAAATGTGTTTGGGGGTCAGTGCGACTGATTTTGATAAAGACCCAGCTCTACCAAGATTAATGTAGACCCAGCTCTATACTTGAGTAATTTTAGAATTGTACATTTAGACAAATTCACGGAACACCCCATTAAAATAAATAAGCGACCCTGATTTCTGTTGCAAGTGTGCAGCTTGTTCTCAGCTAGCTGGGATAAACATTCCCTTGCGCTTTCAGAGTGCGTGCGTGTTGTGCGTCAAAGTAACCTTACTAACATAACATTGGGTTGATTATGGCGCCCTCTTGTGCACAAAGGGTGTGATATATAGTGGTTATGTGGAATTATGTGAATTACATCTTTTAATTCCAGACATGCATTTTGTTTACGTATCATGGAAATATTGCGTCACGAAATTTCCCCCCGTCAACACACAAATAACACCAACAGCCAATCACCCCTACTGTAACACCATCTGCTAACGATTCACGCTCACTGTACACCTAATGCTAACGATAACGCCTCACTGTACACCTAAGCTAACGATTACGCTCACTGTACACCTAATAGCTAACGATTACGTTTCAACTGTACACCTACATGCTTACTGTACACCTAGAGTTTAATATTTTCCGCCAAAAATTAGCTATTTTAAAAAACCTGGGATATATCACACCTCGCTCCTCCGAATTTTCCCGGGAAATCCCGTCTAAAAACGGGTTTTCTAGTAGGTCTATTAACAAATGTGCGACCCTTAACGATTGGTTTAACCCATAGGCTAGCTACCAGGCATCCATATGCCATATAAAACTATCTCTCAGCACCATGGTATTGACCACATAGCGTAGCCTACTAATTGGCTGAGATCTTCTCTGAATATCAATAACAACAAACTTGTTTCATTAATAAAAGGCAAACATATTTTCTATACAAAATTATGGCTGCTTTTGGAACATCTGAACAAAGGCTATAGGGCTATTAGGCCTACCTGAACCGTGAGAAATATTAACGCTGGCTATAACTGTTCACGACAAAAAGGCTTTAGGTCTACAGGCAAACGGCCAGTGCGTAAGAAAAAAGGACTATACCCCCCCCTCAAAAAAAATTATGCCAAAACATTTTTACCCTCTTCTTTGAAATGTCGAGGGTTTCGGCGGTAAATGCACAAAACTGAGAAGTTTGGAAATATACTTTGTGTGTTATGCAGAAATTGATCACGTTTATAACAAGCCAATAAAAAAATAACACGTAAATAAAAAAACTAGGTTTTTGCAGCAAGAACTGAGAATGTGAGTAATAGGCCTACATTAAATAGCCTAAGTAAATGTTATGGCATAAATACAATATCTCCAAGACACATCAGCAAATATATGCTAACCTGCCGTTGTGAAATGAGGGACGTTTGGCCGTAGGCTACGAGTTGGTAAGAAAAGCAAAGGTATCTAATATACTTGCAACTTGTTCTAAGAATTCCAGCTCATTTTGTAATTATAGCTGGGCTATATTTCTGCAGAATCCGATGTCCTGGAATAACTAAACTATGGGTTTGCGTTCATTATTAGGCTACCCCTTGTCCATATCCACGGTTGCCCCCTAGTGGTAGCCATTGACGTCGCAATTATAGTAGCCTATTCTTTTCTCTGGAAAAAAAAAAAAACCTGACATTTTGCCTCGTTAGTATTAAGTTTCTCAAAATTCCTCCACACGTTGCTTGACATGATTTTGCTCTCCAAGTTTGGAGCAGGTTTATTGAACTTATTACATTACAGGCATTTAGCAGACGCTCTTATTCAGAGCACAACTCTTATTACATCTTATTACATGTATCCATTCATGCAGCTGGATATACAGTCAAGCCGGAAAGTCTGCACACCCCTGAGCAATCGGGGAAGACGGGAGGTGAGCAGGAACCAGAGGGTCACTCTGACAGAGCTCCAGCGTTTCCTTGTGGAGATGGGAGAACCTTTCAGAAGATCAACCATCCAGGCAGCACTCCACCAATCAGGCCTTTATGGTAGAGTGGCCAGACGGAAGCCCCTCCTTAGTAAAAGGCTCATCACAGCCCGCTTTGAGTTTGCCAAAAGGCACCTACAGGACTCGCACCTACAGGACTCTCTGGTCTGATGAAACCAAGATTGAACTTTTTGGCCTGAATACCAAGCGTCACGTCTGGAGGAAACCAGGCACCCTCATCACCTGGCTCATACCATCCCTACAGTGAAGCATGGCGGTGGCAGCATCATGATGTGGGGATGTTTTTCAGCAGCGGGAACGGGGCGACTAGTCCTGATAGAGGGAAAGATGAATGCAGCTAAGTACACCGAGATCCTTGAAGAAAACCTGCTCCAGAGCGCTCTGGACCTCAGACTGGGGCGAAGGTTTACCTTCCAACATGACAACGACCCGAAGCACACAGCCAAGAGAACAAAGGAGTGGCTTCGAAGAAAGTTTGTGCATGTCCTTGAGTGGCCCAGCCAGAGCCCAGACCTGAATCCAATTGAACATCTGTGGAAAGAGCTGAAAATGGCTGTGTACCGACGCTCCCCATCCAACCTGACGGAGCTTGCAAGGATATGCCAAGAGGAATGGGCAAAAATGTCCAGAAACAAGTGTGCCAAGCTCGTAGCTTCTTTCCCAAGACGTCTTGAAGCTGTAATCGCTGCCAAAGGTGCAGCAGCCAAGTATTAGGCGAAGGGTGTGTACAGATATGTAACCCCTAAATAACCTATTTTTGTCAGTAAAATAAAATTGCATATTTTCTAAAAACCTGTTTTCACTTCGTCATTATTGGCTATTGTGTGTAGATGGCAAAAAATGAACTCAATCCATTGTAGTATAAGTCTGTAACGTAATAAAACGTGGAGAAGGTGAAAGCAGCGTGCAGACTTTCCGGCTTGACTGTTTACTGAAGCAATTCAGGTTAAGTACCTTGCTCAAGAGTACAACGGCAGTGTCCTACCTGGGAATCGAACCTGCAACCTTTCGGTGACAAGTCCAGTTCCTTAACCATTATACTACACTGCCGTCCAGTAATATTTACTGTGTGTGCGCTAGCAACGTTCACATGTTCTAAAGTGCAATCAGTTACCGAGTTTTCGCTTGTCAATAAGCAGTCATGGAGTAGGCGTCAGTCTTTTCTAATATAATGCAATAGTTATTTATCTGCATTGCCTATGTTAAATTTCCTGGTTTCCCGACATCACTCCCGGTCGGGAACGGGAAAGAATTGTGATGGGAAATACCGGGATCTGGGATTAATCACTACTGTACACACACACACACACACACTCTTACAGTAGATCCATAAGTATTTGGACAGTGACACAATTTTTGTTGTTTTGGCTGTGTTCTCCAACACATTGGATTTTAAATGAAACAGTGAGGTTACGTGCAGACTTTCAGCTTTTTTACGTCCATATCGGGTGAACGGTGTAGCAATTGTAGCCATTTTTATACGTAGTCCCCCCTATTTTAGGAGACCAAAAGTAATTGGACAAATTAACAAACTTCATATTTCATATTGGTTGCATATCCTTTGCATGTAATGACTTCCTGATGTCTGTGACCCTAATACTCATTTTTCCATAGAGTTCAATAAGAAAATAAGTCAGGAGACACAACGCATAAAGTGATCTTTCCATATCTACTGCATATCTACATTACATTATAGGCATTTAGCAGACGCTCTTATCCAGAGCGACTTACATACTTCTTATTACATTTATCCATTCATACAGCTGGATATATACTGAAGCAATGCAGGTTAAGTACCTTGCTCAAGGGTACAACGGCAGTGTCCTACCTGGGAATCGAACCTGCAACCTTTCAGTTACAAGTCCAGTTCCTTAACCATTATACTACACTGCCGCCTAGATATCTACTGCATATCTACTGCGCATATCTACTGCATATCTACTGCATATCTGGCAGCAGAGTGATTGTTTGAGGCTCGTTTGATACCTCAGACCCTTGATAACTTACAGCCATTTAGCCAATCATGTGTTCCATACTATTCCTGTGTAATGTACAGTTTAATCTAGTCCCACCCCCCAATTCTCATAGAGATCCATTCAAATGCAGAGAGATTATAGTATCACTTGTAAGAGTACCAGAAAATAAGACATCAAGAGTCTTTTGATATTGTTGGGTCACAGACATCAGGAAGTCATGACATGCAAAGGACATGCAACCAAATATTAAATATTATAACTTTATTAATGTTTATGTTAATTTGTCAAATTACTTTTGGTCCCCTAAAATGGGGGGGACTGTGTATAAAAGCTACAATTCCTACACTGTTCACCCGATATGGACTAAAAACCCTCAAATTTAAGCTGAAAGTCTGCACTTTAACCTCATAGTCACTGTACAGTACAGAGCCAAAACAACAAATATTGTGTCACTGTCCAAATACTTATGGACCTAATTGTATATACAAATCCCAATTCCAAAGTTTGGACAGTATGTAAAATGCACATAAAAGCAGAAAGCAGTGATTTGTAAATTCTCTTTTATATATATTTAATTGAAAAGATATGTTTTACCTTATCAACTTTATAGATATTTGTAAATATACGCTAATTTCGAATTTGATGCCTGCAACACGTTCCAAAAAAGCTGGGACAGAGGCAAAAAAAAAAACACTGGGAAGTAAAAAAAACACCTGTTTGGAACATTCCACAGGTAATCAGGTGATGCTCATATGACTGGGTATAAAGGTAAATCAGAAGACTGTTGATATCTTATTTGCAGGTACTGTTCCAAGTGATACTATAAATTCTCTGCATTTGAATGGATCTCTATGGGAATTTGGGGGTGGGACTATATTAAACTGTAAATTACACAGAAATAGTATGGAACTCATGCTTGGCTAAATGGCTGCAAGTAATCCAGGGTCTGTGGTATCAAACGAGCCTCAAACCATCACTCTGCTGCCAGATCTGCAGTAGATATGGATGGATGACTTGAAGGGTTGTTTCTCCTGACTTATTTTTCCATAAAGTTCAATAGGAAAATTAGTATGATCAGGCTATTGATGGGTTGCTATGGCGGAATTGTAATTTTATATGATGAATAAATATATTTATGAACTCACACATAGACGCTATTGTCCACTATGTCACGCATGGGTAGGTGTAGACTGGGTGGGGGGGGGGGTGTAGGTATAGACTGGGTGGGGGGGTGTAGGTATAGACTGGGTGGGGGGGTGTAGGTATAGACTGGGTGGGGGGTGTAGGTATAGACTGGGTGGGGGGGTGTAGGTATAGACTGGGTGGGGGGTGTAGGTATAGACTGGGTGGGGGGGTGTAGGTATAGACTGGGTGGGGGGTGTAGATATAGACTGGGTGGGGGGGGTGAGAGATAGAAACGCATAACCGCTCTCTCCAACCGCGTTTTACTGAGAGATAGAAACGCATAACCACTCTCTCCAACCGCCTTTTTACTGAGAGATAGAAACGCATAACCACTCTCTCCAACCGCCTTTTTACTGAGAGATAGAAACGCATAACCACTCTCTCCAACCGCCTTTTTACTGAGAGATAGAAACGCATAACCTCTTTCTCCAACCGCCTTCTCTCTCACCTCGTGTATCTCTCTCTCGCTCACCTTGTGTGCATCTCTCGCTCGCTCTGTCTCTCTCTCCCCCACATTGTGTATCTCTCGCTCTCTCTCTCACCTCGTGTATCTCTCTCTCTCACATTGTGTATCTCTCTCTCTCTCTCACCTCGTGTATCTCTCTCTCCAGGTTGCTGACTCTCTCTCTCAGATGTCTGCGCTCTGTATCAGCAGAAAGGAGCTCCAGCCGTATGGAGTTGTTCAGCCCCTCTGCCTGGTGCAGTTTCAGCTCCCAGTCCTCAGCCTGAGAGTGGGCCATCCGGAACCGGTCCAGAACCTCCCGGTTCTCCTGCTCCTGCAGATGCACGTCAAACAGGACCACGTCAAACACACCATTAGAACTAACCTTATCAGAACAGAACCACATCAAACACACCATCGGAACCAATCTTTTGTAACCAATTCAGAGTAACCTTACAGATCTACAGCTTTATATAGCTACAGTCTCACAGATCTACAGCTTTATAGAGCTACAGCCTGGTGGATCTACAGATTTATAGAGCTACAGCCTCATAGATCTACAGCTTTATAGAGCTACAGCCTCACAGAGCTACAGCTTTATAGAGCTACACACTCATAGATCTACAGCTTTACATGGTTACAGCCCCACAGATCTAGAGCTTTATAGAGCTACAGCCACACAGATCTACAGCTTTATAGAGCTACAGCCTCACAAAGCTACAGCGTTACAGGGCTACAGCCCCACAGAACTACAACTTTATAGAGCTACAGCCTCACAGGGCTACAGCTTTATAGAGCTACAGCCTCACAGGGCTACAGCTTTATAGATCGACAGCCTCACAGAGCTACAGCCATAGAGCTACAGTGCTACAGGGCTAGCCTGCAGGCCCACAGAGATACAGCTTTATAGAGCTACAGCTCCACAGAGCTACAGTGTTATAAAGCTATAGCCCCACAAAGCTACAGCTTGATAGAGTTACAGCCTCACATATCTACAGCTTTATAAAGCTACAGCCTCACAAAGCTAGTGTTACAGGGCTACAGCGCCACAGATCTACAGCTTTATAGAGCTACAGCCTCACAGGGCAACAGCTTTATAGAGCCACAGCCTCACAGATCTACAGCCCCACAGATCTACAGCTTTCTAGAGCTACAGCTTTACAGAGCTATAGCCCCACAGATCTACAGCTTTCTAGAGCGACAGCCCCACAGATCTACAGCTTTATATAGCTACAGCCTCACAGATCTACAGTTTTATAGAGCTACAGCCTCACAGGGCTACAGCCCTACAGAGACAAGAACTGCACTAACCTTGGCAGCCATTACACTCTCGATTCTCGCCACCTCTGATATGTAGGACTGAACTCTCAGCTTCAGCTCGTCCTTCTCATGCAGGGCCTCCTCCATCTCTGCATGAACAGCCTGGAACACAGGTAAACATGCAGCTAACCACCTTACCAAACACACCTGAAACACAGGTAAACATGCAGCTAGCCACTTTACCAAACATGCAGCTAACCACTTTACCAAACACACCTGAAACACAGGTAAACATGCAGCTAACCACTTTACCAAACACACCTGAAACACAGGTAAACATGCAGCTAACCACTTTACCAAACACACCTGAAACACAGGTAAACATGCAGCTAACCACTTTACCAAACACACCTGAAACACAGGTAAACATGCAGCTAACCACTTTACCAAACACACCTGGAACACAGGTAAACATGCAGCTAACCACCTTACCAAATACACCTGAAACACAGGTAAACATGCAGCTAACCACTTTACCAAACACACCTGGAACACTGGTAAACATGCAGCTAACCACCTTACCAAACACACCTGAAACACAGGTAAACATGCAGCTAACCACTTTACCAAACACACCTGGAACACAGGTAAACATGAGGCTAACCACTTTACCAAACACACCTGGAACACAGGTAAACATGAGGCTAACCACTTTACCAAACACACCTGGAACACAGGTAAACATGCAGCTAACAACTTTACCAAACACACCTGGAACACAGGTAAACATGCAGCTAACCACTTTACCAAACACACCTGGAACACAGGTAAACATGCAGCTAACCACTTTACCAAACACAGGTAAACATGCAGCTAACCACTTTACCAAACACACCTGGAACACAGGTAAACATGAGGCTAACCACTTTACCAAACACACCTGGAACACAGGTAAACATGCAGCTAATCACTTTACCGAACACAGGTAAACATGCAGCTAACCACTTTACCAAACACACCTGAAACACAGGTAAACATGCAGCTAACCACTTTACCAAACACACCTGGAACACTGGTAAACATGCAGCTAACCACTTTAACAAAAACACCTGGAACACAGGTAAACATGCAGCTAACCACTTTACCAAACACACCTGAAACACAGGTAAACATGCAGCTAATCACTTTACCAAACACACCTGAAACACAGGTAAACATGCAGCTAATCACTTTACCGAACACAGGTAAACATGCAGCTAACCACTTTACCAAACACACCTGAAACACAGGTAAACATGCAGCTAACCACTTTACCAAACACACCTGGAACACTGGTAAACATGCAGCTAACCACCTTACCAAACACACCTGAAACACAGGTAAACATGCAGCTAACCACTTTACCAAACACACCTGGAACACAGGTAAACATGCAGCTAACCACTTTACCAAACACACCTGAAACACAGGTAAACATGCAGCTAACCACTTTACCAAACACACCTGGAACACTGGTAAACATGCAGCTAACCACCTTACCAAATACACCTGAAACACAGGTAAACATGCAGCTAACCACTTTACCAAACACACCTGGAATACAGGTAAACATGCAGCTAACCACTTTACCAAACACACCTGGAACACAGGTAAACATGCAGCTAACCACTTTACCAAACACACCTGGAACACAGGTAAACATGCAGCTAACCACTTTACCAAACACACCTGAAACACAGGTAAACATGCAGCTAACCACTTTACCAAACACACCTGAAATACAGGTAAACATGCAGCTAACCACCTTACCAAACACACCTGGAACACTGGTAAACATGCAGCTAACCACTTTACCAAACACACCTGAAATACAGGTAAACATGCAGCTAACCACTTTAACAAACACACCTGGAACACAGGTAAACATGCAGCTAACCACTTTACCAAACACACCTGGAACACAGGTAAACATGCAGCTAACCACCTTACCAAACACACCTGGAACACTGGTAAACATGCAGCTAACCACTTTACCAAACACACCTGAAATACAGGTAAACATGCAGCTAACCACTTTACCAAACACACCTGAAACACAGGTAAACATGCAGCTAACCACTTTACCAAACACACCTGGAACACAGGTAAACATGAGGCTAACCACTTTACCAAACACACCTGGAACACAGGTAAACATGCAGCTAATCACTTTACCGAACACAGGTAAACATGCGGCTAACCACTTTACCAAACACACCTGAAACACAGGTAAACATGCAGCTAACCACTTTACCAAACACACCTGGAACACTGGTAAACATGCAGCTAACCACTTTAACAAAAACACCTGGAACACAGGTAAACATGCAGCTAACCACTTTACCAAACACACCTGAAACACAGGTAAACATGCAGCTAACCACTTTACCAAACACACCTGAAACACAGGTAAACATGCAGCTAATCACTTTACCGAACACAGGTAAACATGCAGCTAACCACTTTACAAAACACACCTGAAACACAGGTAAACATGCAGCTAACCACTTTACCAAACACACCTGGAACACTGGTAAACATGCAGCTAACCACCTTACCAAACACACCTGAAACACAGGTAAACATGCAGCTAACCACTTTACCAAACACACCTGAAACACAGGTAAACATGCAGCTAACCACTTTACCAAACACACCTGGAACACTGGTAAACATGCAGCTAACCACCTTACCAAATACACCTGAAACACAGGTAAACATGCAGCTAACCACTTTACCAAACACACCTGGAATACAGGTAAACATGCAGCTAACCACTTTACCAAACACACCTGGAACACAGGTAAACATGCAGCTAACCACTTTACCAAACACACCTGGAACACAGGTAAACATGCCGCTAACCACTTTACCAAACACACCTGGAACACAGGTAAACATGCAGCTAACCACTTTACCAAACACACCTGGAACACAGGTAAACATGCCGCTAACCACTTTACCAAACACACCTGGAACACAGGTAAACATGCAGCTAACCACTTTACCAAACACACCTGGAACACAGGTAAACATTCCGCTAACCACTTTACCAAACACACCTGGAACACAGGTAAACATGCCGCTAACCACTTTACCAAACACACCTGGAACACAGGTAAACATGCCGCTAACCACTTTACCAAACACACCTGGAACACAGGTAAACATGCCGCTAACCACTTTACCAAACACACCTGGAACACAGGTAAACATGCCGCTAACCACTTTACCAAACACACCTGAAACACAGGTAAACATGCCGCTAACCACTTTACCAAACACTGTGTGAGAGTGTGTGTGTGTGTGTGTGTGTGTGTGTGTGAGTGTGAGTGTATGTGTGTATGAGTGCGTGTGTGCATGTGTGTGTACCTGGTTCTCTCTGGTCATGGTGACCAGGTCCTCCTGCAGTCTGCGGTTCTCACGCAAAGCGATCTCTCGTCCTCGCCCCACGTCTGCCAACTCCTCCTGCGCAGAGTCCAGCTGCCTGCGCAGACTGCAGATCTCCTGCTCACGGCTGCGCAGCGCCCCCTTCAGCTGCCTGTGAGAAACTGCACCTTACCATAAAACTCTTAAAACTTGATTTAGACTTTGTTTTGGCTTGTTGGTTGATTCCACCAGGTTACTGTTCGACTGACCTATCAATGAATTTGGCGATTTCATTGATGATTGTAATTTTTAATAATAATCTTTTTTTTTTTTGTATAATTGTTTTGATTAGTCTTTATACACATACCGTACCCAGACAGTAAATTGTAAAGTGCTTTCTGATATCTGATCTCTTAATTTAAACCATTTTCTATTCAGTAGTAGTAAGTAGTAAGACTATTTCCAATGTCTTACGTTCAATTTATTATTACTACGTTAACTGTCCGATTCCAAACCACCCCCCCCCCTCCCCTACATACCAGACAGACAACACAGACAAAAGACAAAAAATAAAAATGTATACATAAAATATATATTTAAATAAAATATATAATAATCATTAAATTAAATCACATAAAATATATTTTGAGTGTAGGTTAAGTGAGGGGTTTTAGCATGCAATATTGTGTTCAGTATTCAGAGTGCTGAACATTTTAACAAGGGCATTGACTGTAGTATACACACACAGAAATATACACACGCGCACACAAACACAGACACACACACACAGACAGAATCACACACGCACACAAACACAGAAACACACACACACACACACATTAACACACACACGCACACAGAAACACACACACACACACAAAAACACACAAAAAAAACACAAAAACACACACACAAAAATAAACACACAAAAATAAACACACAAAAACACACACACAGAAAGAAACATACACACACACACATGCCCAGAGATAGTTACAGCCCCCCTTGCCCAGGGAATGAACACACACTCACTGGAGAGACTGTTCCATATCAGTGACGGTGAGTCTCACAGCTACCAGGGTCTTTTCCTGTGAAAGACAAACAGTCACAGACTGCCCATCTGTGCAGGACCAGAGCAGGGCGTGTTGGACCAGAGCAGTGCGTGTAGGAGCAGAGCAGGGCGTGTTGGACCAGAGCAGTGCGTGTAGGAGCAGAGCAGGGCGTGTTGGACCAGAGCAGAGCTTGTCGGACCAGAGCAGGGCGTGCAGGACCAGAGCAGGGCGTGTAGGACCAGAGCAGGGCGTGTAGGAGCAGAGCAGGGCGTGTTGGAGCAGAGCAGAGCTTGTCGGACCAGAGCAGAGCTTGTCGGACCAGAGCAGAGCTTGTCGGACCAGAGCAGGGCGTGTAGGAGCAGAGCAGGGTGTGGCGGAGCAGAGCAGGGTGTGGCGGAAGAGAGCAGGGCGTGTCAGAGCAGGGCGTGGCGTAAGAGAGCAGGGCGTGGCGTAAGAGAGCAGGGCGTGGCGGAAAAGAGCAGGGCGTGGCGGAAAAGAGCAGGGCGTGGCGGAAGAGAGCAGGGCGTGGCGGAAGAGAGCAGGGCGTGGCGGAAGAAAGCAGGGCGTGTCGGAGCAGAGCAGGGCGTGTCGGAGCAGAGCAGGGTGTGTAGGAGCAGGGCGTGTCAGAGCAGAGCAGGGCGTGTCAGAGCAGGGCATGGCGTGGCAGGGCAGGGCAGGGCGTGTCAGAGCAGGGCGTGTCAGAGCAGAGCAGGGCGTGTAGAGCAGGTTTGGGTTAATAGCAGTGCGTGTAGAGCAGGTTTGGGTTAATAGCAGGGCGTGTAGAGCAGGTTTGGGTTAATAGCAGGGCGTGTAGAGCAGGTTTGGGTTAATAGCAGGGCGTGTAGAGCAGGTTTGGGTTAATAGCAGGGCATGTAGAGCAGGTTTGGGTTAATAGCAGGGCGTGTAGGTCTTACCTTGTTGGCCATCTCGTCCTGTAGGGAGACGATCCTCTCGGTCTTCTGGTCGACGGCATCTTGCAGAGCGTCCTTCTGTCCGTCCAGAGCAGCAACAGTCTTCTGCAGCGCCGTCACCTCGTCACGGCAACTCAACTCACCTTAGCAACAGCACATACCGCCACAGACACAACCTCAGATAAACTCAACCCAAACTCAACAAACCCAAACTTAGCCAACACTGATCCTCTCACACACAGCAGCTGTTCTCTCACCAATTCTTGCCTCCAGCTTGTTGATCTGGGCGTAAGCAGCATGGAGCTGGTCACTTTTGACAGAGATGTTGTTCTTGTACTCCGATATAGACTGCTCCATCTGTTCCTGGAACAACCTAGAACAACAAAACGGCACAGACTTTTTTTTACGCACGCACGCACACACGCACGCACACAAACACATACACACACACACACACATACACACACACACACACACACACACGCACACACACACGCACACACACACGCACACACACACACGCACGCACCGTAGTGCACTGGTCTCTTCCCTGTGCTGTGCAGCTTCCTCCGCAGTCTGAACCAGGGCAGCAGACTGAACGTCTAGCTCCGCCTCCACCGTGACTTGGGCCTCTTTCAGCCCTGCGACCTGGACTTGGAGATCTGCGCGCTCTGCCTGCAGCTACACAGTATTAAACAAACACACACACCCTATTAGACACTACTAACCCAAACACACACGCACTATTAGACACTACTAACCCAAACACACACGCACTATTAAGACACTACTAACCCAAACACACACACACCCTATTAACCCAAACACACACGCACTATTAGACACTACTAACCCAAACACACACGCACTATTAGATAGACACTACTAACCCAAACACACACGCCCTATTAGACACTACTAACCCAAACACACACGCACTATTAGACACTACTAACCCAAACACACACTCACTATTAGACACTACTAACCCAAACACACACGCACTATTAGATAGACACTACTAACCCAAACACACACGCCCTATTAGACACTAACCCAAACACACACGCCCTATTAGACACTACTAACCCAAACACACACGCCCTATTAGACACTACTAACCCAAACAAACACGCACTATTAGACACTACTAACCCAAACACACACGCACTATTAGACACTACTAACCCAAACACACACGCCCTATTAGACACTAACCCAAACACACACGCCCTATTAGACACTACTAACACAAACACACACGCCCTATTAGACACTACTAACCCAAACAAACACGCACTATTAGACACTACTAACCCAAACACACACGCACTATTAGACACTACTAACCCAAACACACACGCCCTATTAGACACTAACCCAAACACACACGCCCTATTAGACACTAACCCAAACACACACAACATATAAAACACTATTAACCCAAACACACACACCATATTAAACACTATTAACCCAAACACACACACCATATTAAACACTACTAACCCAAACACACACGCACTATTAGACACTACTAACCCAAACACACACGCCCTATTAGACACTAACCCAAACACACACACTCTATTAAACACTATTAACCCAAACACACACACCATATTAAACACTATTAACCCAAACACACACACCATATTAAACACTACTAACCCAAACACACACGCACTATTAGACACTACTAACCCAAACACACACGCCCTATTAGACACTAACCCAAACACACACACTCTATTAAACACTATTAACCCAAACACACACACCATATTAAACACTATTAACCCAAACACACACACCATATTAAACACTACTAACCCAAACACACACGCACTATTAGACACTACTAACCCAAACACACACGCCCTATTAGACACTAACCCAAACACACACACTCTATTAAACACTACTAACCCAAACACACACAACATATAAAACACTATTAAGTATTATTTTTTGCATTTTTACAAAGTTTCGCTTGCATTTGTAGCACTTTATTTTGACTTAAATTATGAAAATAAACAAATCTAAGTTCATATTGTAAATGGTAGACCTGTCTTGTTTCATTTAAGTCATTTGCCAAGTTTATGTGATGCTGACACCTGGAGTTATAAAGCCTTAAACAGAGCACCCCCTAAATATATGAGAATTGCCCAAATTTGCCATCTGTGCCAAGGAATTAAACACACTGCGATGTGTAACAGTAGTAGTAGCAGCAGCATTCATTTACTGTCATTATGAAGTTTTCCAGGTTGGCAAACCTCCCGTCTTTCTCCTCTCTTTCTGTCAGAGCTGCATTGTGGGCAACCTGCAAAAACAACACAACTACCAACATCAACACTAAGCACCACCCTAACCACACAACACCCACCCTCACCACTAACCCTCACCCTAAATACTGAACACCACCCTTAAAACTAAGCACCACCCTCACCACTAAGCACCACCCTCACCACTAAACCTCACCCTAAATACTGAACACCACCCTTAAAACTAAGCACCACCCTCACCACTAAACCTCACCCTCAACATGGTTATCATGGTCAATTACTGGTTTGTGTAAATGCCAGTTTGGCTGAATAGCTTTTTTAAAATGTTGACAGGCGTGTGTGGCACCTTCAGCCGATCGTGAAGCGCATCTCTTTCCACTCTCATTCTGCGCAGGTCTGACTCCGCCCTCTCCTTCTGCTTCTCCACCTGTGAGAACTCCACCCCCCCACGTACCTGCACCAGCTCCTCCTGCACCTACACACACACACACACACAGACACAGACACATGCAGATGCGCACACACAGACACACACAGACACACACACAGACACACATAGACACACATAGACACACACAGACACACACACACACACACACACACACATTACAGTAGTACCACTACTACTGTACCCCCCTCCTCTTCAACTATTTAACAAGATAAATTAGAATTGGGGGATAATTTCAGAACTGTGTGCTGGTACATTTTGCTGAAAATATGAAATTTAATATTGTTACACAACTAAATTACCACTCAGTAGGGCTGGGATAAATGATTATTTTGGTAATCGACTAATCTAACGATTATTTTTTCGATTAGTCACGATTAGTCATTTGTTCCGGTCATGCCTTGAATCTCTGCTTTCTGTAGGCACTGCTCCTCTTTCGGCCTCTAGTGCATGTTTTAACTCACCCACTGAAGTCTGTACCTCTGGAAATGTCACCCTGTTGTCCAATCTCTGCCTTCAAGATACTTCTCATGCCAATTTAAAATAATGACATGAAACATTAAAAATGTATTAAATATCTAAGGTATAGCTAGAGTATTCCTTCAATAATTCACTTAATTGGTTATCTTATCTACAATCTACATTCTACATCCATCCATGAATTATGTTTTTAACTTTTAACCATGAAATGCAATATAAATTAGCCCTTTTTACTATTTTAGTAAGGAGTCTAATTCATATGATCTTTAGAAACGTCTTTAGAAACTATAGCTTCCCCACTTGCTCCAGCACGCATGCGCACAGCGCGCAAACTGGCTATTCTCCGTCTGTAGGCTACACTCGCGGCTCACATTCTCTACGCTGCGACGTTTCTAAAGATCATATTACAGAGGCATGTGAAACACCACAACAAGCCCTCGCTCAATGTAAGCACAACTAGCGATTCATTAAGACAGATTGATGAAAACAACCGTTTCGCGGCAGAAAATAGATTTTTTAGAAGCTGCATTCTCAGTGCCCCGTCCGCAGCCATTACATGGATATACTTGGCTCGCGCTGGATTTTACATTTCACTTTAGATTGTGTGGGAATACTTCACCCAAGACGAGCCCAAGGAGATGGTGCGATGCAAACTGTACAAAAACGAGTGAGCATTGTGTAGCATCAGTTAGCATTGTGTACTTTTGAACTTGTCACATTAGAACCGACGTCATCGACGCATAAATTTCGCGTCGATGAATTTGCATAATCGATGACGTCGACGACGTCGACGAATCGTCCCAGCCCTACCACTCAGTGCCATTTTATGCACAGGAACTTATTCACACAATATACTGGGTAGCCTATAGGTACAGCTTTGTGCAAAAAAATAGGCATACACGTGCTCGCACGCACGCACGCACGCACCTGTTGGTACAGGGCACTGAGTTTATCTCTCTCGGCGGTCAGCTCCTTCACGTTGCTCTGGATGTTCTCCATGTGCCTCTCAAACCCCAACAGCATGTCCTGCAGCTCGTCCTTCTCTCTGACTGCACACATGAGCTCTGTCTCAGAGCTGGGCCCCTGCACACACACACACACACACACACACACTTATACACACTGACAAACACCATACTCCACACACCGTATATCACACGCACCATATACCACACAAGCACCAAGTATCAAACCCCATATGAACACACACACCACTCACCACGGACACACACATACCCCCTGTTTACATGACCTATACATTTACATAACACAAATATACACTCACACACAAACACACACTTCTCACCCTGCCATGGAAGCTTCGTCTGGGACTCCTCCCTCTCCCTGGGCTGTGGGAGGGGCTTCCCCCTCGTGCCCCACCTCTCCTCAGACGCTCCGCCTCCTGCTTGTACGCGTCACGCTCCTCCTCCAGAGTCCTAACAAAGGCGTCCAGGCGAGAGGGAGAGCGCGGAGTCCCACAGACACCGTAGCGTCTGCGCATCCTCTCCAGCTCCACCACAAGCTCCTTTTCTGCAACAGCCATGGACAGTGCTGATATGCAGGGGTCAGTGCTGATATGCAGGGGTCGGTGCTGATATTCAGGGGTCGGTGCTGATATTCAGGGGTCGGTAGTGACATTCAGGGCTCGGTAGTGACATTCAGGGCTCGGTAGTGACATTCAGGGCTCGGTAGTGACATTCAGGGCTCGGTAGTGACATTCAGGGCTCGGTAGTGACATTCAGGGGTCGGTTCTGACATTCAATTCAATTCAATTCAATTAGCCTTTATTGTCTCTCAGGAGAGAAATTTGTGTTGGGCAAGCAAGGTACAGCGTTATACAGACACATACATACATACAATCCATACAGTAAAAGAAAGAAGACAGCAAAGAACGAGAACAGAACAGTGAACAGTTCAGGTATCTCAAAGTGATGCAGTATAACAGTATTGCACTATCCCAGTACTGCACACCCCCCGTATTGCACACCCCCCGTATTGCACTCTCCCATTATTGCACACCCCCCGTATTGCACTCTCCCATTATTGCACACCCCCCGTATTGCACTCTCCCATTATTGCATTCCCCCCGTATTGCACTCTCCCCCCCAGTTGTTAATTAGCTGTTATTGAGTGCTTTGATTGACAGTGGAACAAATGAGAATTTGTACCTGTTTTTACAAATTTGTACATTCAGGGCTCGGTAGTGACATTCAGGGGTCGGTACTGACATTCAGGGGTCGATAGTGACATTCAGGGGTCAGTACTGATATTCAGGTGACAGGAGCAATATTCAGGGGACAGGTGACAGTAGCGATATTCAGGGGACAGGTGACAGTAGCGATATTCAGGGGACAGGCTGCTATTCCATATGCTGAAATCGCTGTGTCTGCTCCCTGTTTTTAACACTCTGTAAGGACCTTTAGTGTGACCTGTTTTTAACACTCTGTAAGGACCTTTAGTGTGACCTGTTTTTAACACTCTGTAAGGACCTTTAGTGTGATCTGTTTTTAACACTCTGTAAGGACCTTTAGTGTGATCTGTTTTTAACACTCTGTAAGGACCTTTAGTCAGTACCTTTAGTCTGATCCCTGTTTATAACACTCTGTAAGGACCCTTAGTGTTTCTCACCAGTGCCAGTCAGTTTTTCCACTTTCTCCTGAAGCCGTCTTTTCTCTTCCTCCAGGAAGCTCATCTCTCCATCCACACAGTCCTTCTGCTCAACAACCTGTGCAAGCTCCACCCTCAGCCCCTCCTTCTCACGCCCACTTTCTGCCAGGTCCTGCAGACACATGTGTGACAGGGGCTTGTGTGACAGGTTAAGACACATGTGTGACAGGGGCTTGTGTGACAGGTTAAGATGCATGTGTGACAGGGGCTTGTGTGACAGGTTAAGACGCATGTGTGACAGGGGCTTGTGTGACAGGTTAAGATGCATGTGTGACAGGGGCTTGTGTGACAGGTTAAGATGCATGTGTGACAGGGGCTTGTGTGACAGGTTAAGATGCTTGTGTGACAGGGGCTTGTGTGACAGGTTAAGATGCTTGTGTGACAGGGGCTTGTGTGACAGGTTAAGACACATGTGTGACAGGGGCTTGTGTGACAGGTTAAGATGCATGTGTGACAGGGGCTTGTGTGACAGGTTAAGATGCTTGTGTGACAGGGGCTTGTGTGACAGGTTAAGATGCTTGTGTGACAGGGGCTTGTGTGACAGGTTAAGACACATGTGTGACAGGGGCTTGTGTGACAGGTTAAGATGCATGTGTGACAGGGGCTTGTGTGACAGGTTAAGATGCATGTGTGACAGGGGCTTGTGTGACAGGGGCTTGTTTATCAGGCAGTGTCATTAGCACACCAGTAAAGACGCACTGTGGAACGCACCCTTCCTAGTCCGGAAACCACATTCTCAAGGTCCTCAATGACTCTGTTCTGACGTTGAATGTCATTCTGAAGAAAAAAAAAGAACAGAATATATTACATTACATGACAGGCATTTAGCACACTCTTATCCAGAGCGGCTTACAGAACTTCTTATTACATTTATACATTCATACAGCTGGATATATACTGAAACAAGTCAGGTTAAGTACCTTCCTCAAGGGTACAACAGCAGTGTCCTACCTGGGATTAGAAACGGCAACCTTTGGGTTACAAGTCCAGTTCCTTAACCATTATACTACACTGCCGCCCAACACAAGCCCCTGAATATATGCAGATATGCGCAGTTTTATCAGTAGAGTGCAGATATGCGCAGTTTTATCAGTAGAGTGCAGATATGCGCAGTTTTATCAGTACAGAGTGCAGATATGCGCAGTTTTATCAGTAGAGTGCAGATATGCAGTTTTATCAGTAGAGTGCAGATATGCGCAGTTTTATCAGTAGAGTGCAGATATGCGCAGTTTTATCAGTACAGAGTGCAGATATGCGCAGTTTTATCAGTACAGTGC
This sequence comes from Ilyophis sp. 1 JC-2022, assembly GCA_022702515.1. Taxonomy (NCBI): domain Eukaryota; kingdom Metazoa; phylum Chordata; class Actinopteri; order Anguilliformes; family Synaphobranchidae; genus Ilyophis; species Ilyophis sp. 1 JC-2022. The sequence continues at coordinate 147,101,678 of CM040403.1, read as the reverse complement.
AGATATGCGCAGTTTTATCAGTAGAGTGCAGATATGCGCAGTTTTATCAGTAGAGTGCAGATATGCGCAGTTTTATCAGTACAGAGTGCAGATATGCGCAGTTTTATCAGTACAGAGTGCAGATATGCGCAGTTTTATCAGTACAGAGTGCAGATATGCGCAGTTTTATCAGTACAGAGTGCAGATATGCGCAGTTTTATCAGTAGAGTGCAGATATGCGCAGTTTTATCAGTACAGAGTGCAGATATGCGCAGTTTTATCAGTAGAGTGCAGATATGCGCAGTTTTATCAGTAGAGTGCAGATATGCACAGTTTTATCAGTAGAGTGCAGATATGCGCAGTTTTATCAGTACAGAGTGCAGATATGCGCAGTTTTATCAGTAGAGTGCAGATATGCGCAGTTTTATCAGTACAGAGTGCAGATATGCGCAGTATTATCAGTAGAGTGCAGATATGCGCAGGCGTACAGGGCATACTCAGTCATAGGTCAGTACCTTGGCCTCCTGCAGCTCTGTGTCTGCGGTGTCCAGCACAAGCTCGCGGTCCTGCTGCATGCTCTGGGCCAGCTGCTGGATGTGGCTCAGCTCCAGACACAGCTCCTGGTTACGAGCGCTCAGATCCGCCATACCGCTGGCTCTCTGCTGTTTCCCCTCCTTCACCTGCTGCTCCAAAGTACCATTAGCCTCCTGGAGGTACTCTATCTGTGGAGCACAGGGCCTGTTACTCCCCAATTACACCTGCTACACCCCGCATACTATAGCCCAAACCCAGCTACTGCTGTGCCACAATTACACCTGCTACACCCCGCGTACTATAGCCCAAACTCAGCTACTGCTGTGCCACAATTACACCTGCTACACCCCGCGTACTATAGCCCAAACCCAGCTACTGCTGTGCCACAATTACACCTGCTACACCCCGCGTACTATAGCCCAAACCCAGCTACTGCTGTGCCACAATTACACCTGCTACACCCCGTGTACTATAGCCCAAACCCAGCTACTGCTGTGCCACAATTACACCTGCTACACCCCGCGTACTATAGCCCAAACCCAGCTACTGCTGGGCCACAATTACACCTGCTACACCCCGCGTACTATAGCCCAAACTCAACTACTGCTGTGCCACAATTACACCTACTACACCCCGCGTACTATAGCCCAAACCCAGCTACTGCTGTGCCACAATTACACCTGCTACACCCGCGTACTATAGCCCAAACCCAGCTACTGCTGTGCCACAATTACACCTGCTACACCACGCGTACTATAGCCCAAACTCAGCTACTGCTGTGCCACAATTACACCTGCTACACCCCGCATACTATAGCCCAAACTCAGCTACCGCTGTGCCACAATTACACCTGCTACACCCCGCGTACTATAGCCCAAACCCAGCTACCGCTGTGCCACAATTACACCTGTTACACCCCGCGTACTATAGCCCAAACCAGCTACTGCTGTGCCACAATTACACCTGCTACACCCCGCGTACTATAGCCCAAACTCAGCTACTGCTGTGCCACAATTACACCTGCTACACCCCGCGTACTATAGCCCAAACCCAGCTACTGCTGTGCCCCAATTACACCTGCTACACCCCGTGTACTATAGCCCAAACCCAGCTACTGCTGTGCCACAATTACACCTGCTACACCCCGCGTACTATAGCCCAAACCCAGCTACTGCTGTGCCACAATTACACCTGCTACACCCCGCGTACTATAGCCCAAACCCAGCTACTGCTGTGCCACAATTACACCTGCTACACCCCGCGTACTATAGCCCAAACCCAGCTACTGCTGTGCCACAATTACACCTGCTACACCCCGCGTACTATAGCCCAAACCCAGCTACTGCTGTGCCACAATTACACCTGCTACACCCCGCGTACTATAGCCCAAACCCAGCTACTGCTGTGCCACAATTACACCTGCTACACACCGTGTACTATAGCCCAAACCCAGCTACCGCTGTGCCACAATTAGAGCAGCATGTACCCCAAATACAACGTCACTGGTTACAAGAAAACTGGCAAATTTTTTATTCTAGCAAGAAAACACTGGAGAATCACTGAACATATCAGAGGCAAATACTATAGTCAACCTAAAAGAACTGAGCTAAGGGCACTCTTCTATTAGCATCTGAGCTAAGGGCACTCTTCTATTAGCATCTGAGCTAAGGGCACTCTTCTATTAGCATCTGAGCTAAGGGCCCTCTTCTAATAGCATCTGAGCTAAGGGCACTCCTCTATTAGCATCTGAGCTAAGGGCACTCTTCTATTAGCATCTGAGCTAAGGGCACTCTTCTATTAGCATCTGAGCTAAGGGCACTCTTCTATTAGCATCTGAGCTAAGGGCACTCTTCTATTAGCATCTGAGCTAAGGGCACTCCTCTATTAGCATCTGAGCTAAGGGCACTCCTCTATTAGCATCTGAGCTAAGGGCACTCCTCTATTAGCATCTGAGCTAAGGGCACTCCTCTATTAGCATCTGAGCTAAGGGCACTCCTCTATTAGCATCTGAGCTAAGGGCCATCCTCTATTAGCATCTGAGCTAAGGGCACTCTTCTATTAGCATCTGAGCTAAGGGCCCTCCTCTATTAGCATTTGAGCTAAGGGCACTCCTGTATTAGCATTTGAGCATTATGTAGCAGCTCTGCTCCAAGTAGTCACTACCTGTAGATTCAGGTGAGAAATTAGCTTCTCATTGCTGACATTCTGAGCTTCCAGAGAGATTACATCATGGGGACGCCCTCCAATCAGAGCTCGATTCAGACGCTCGATCTCACCATCACGATCAGTCACCTGCAAAAACAATACACCCTGAACACACACCTCACACTGTACAGCTTGTACACACACCTCACACTGTACACCCTGTACACTCACACACCTCACACTGTACAGCTTGTACACACACACCCCACACTGTACAGCTTGTACACACACCTCACACAGTACAGCTTGTACACACACCTCACACTGTACAGTTTGTACACACACGCCTCACACTGTACAGCTTGTACACACACGCCTCACACTGTACAGCTTGTACACACACGCCTCACACTGTACAGCTTGTACACACACGCCTCACACTGTACAGCTTGTACACACACGCCTCACACTGTACAGCTTGTACACACACGCCTCACACTGTACAGCTTGTACACACACGCCTCACACTGTACAGCTTGTACACACACGCCTCACACTGTACAGCTTGTACACACACGCCTCACACTGTACAGCTTGTACACACACGCCTCACACTGTACAGCTTGTACACACACGCCTCACACTGTACAGCTTGTACACACACGCCTCACACTGTACAGCTTGTACACACACGCCTCACTGTACAGCTTGTACACACACGCCTCACACTGTACAGCTTGTACACACACGCCTCACACTGTACAGCTTGTACACACACGCCTCACACTGTACAGCTTGTACACACACGCCTCACACTGTACAGCTTGTACACACACGCCTCACACTGTACAGCTTGTACACACACGCCTCACTGTACAGCTTGTACACACACGCCTCACACTGTACAGCTTGTACACACACGCCTCACTGTACAGCTTGTACACACACGCCTCACACTGTACAGCTTGTACACACACACCTCACACTGTACAGCTTGTACACACACACCTCACACTGTACAGCTTGTACACACACACCTCACACTGTACAGCTTGTACACACACACCTCACACTGTACAGCTTGTACACACACACACACCTCACACTGTACAGCTTGTACACACACACACACCTCACACTGTACAGCTTGTACACACACGCCTCACACTGTACAGCTTGTACACACACGCCTCACACTGTACAGCTTGTACACACACACACACCTCACACTGTACAGCTTGTACACACACACCTCACACTGTACAGCTTGTACACACACCTCACACTGTACAGCTTGTACACACACCTCACACTGTACAGCTTGTACACACACACCTCACACTGTACAGCTTGTACACACACACCTCACACTGTACAGCTTGTACACACACACCTCACACTGTACAGCTTGTACACACACTGTACAGCGTGTACACACACACCTCACACTGTACAGCTTGTACACACACCTCACGGTACAGCTTGTACACACACACCTCACACTGTACAGCTTGTACACACACACCTCACACTGTACAGCTTGTACACACACACCTCACACTGTACAGCTTGTACACACACACCTCACACTGTACAGCTTGTACACACACGCCTCACACTGTACAGCTTGTACACACACGCCTCACACTGTACAGCTTGTACACACGCCTCACTGTACAGCTTGTACACACACACCTCACACTGTACAGCTTGTACACACACACCTCACACTGTACAGCTTGTACACACACACCTCACACTGAACAGCTTGTACACACACACACACCTCACACTGTACAGCTTGTACACACACACACACCTCACACTGTACAGCGTGTACACACACACCTCACACTGTACAGCTTGTACACACACACCTCACAGTACAGCTCGTACACACACCTCACACTACAGCTTGTACACAAACCTCACACTACAGCTTGTACACACACCTCACACTGTACAGCTTGTACACACACACCACACTGTACAGCTTGTACACACACACCTCACACTGTACAGCTTGTACACACACACCTCACACTGTACAGCTAGTACACACACACACCTCACACTGGACAGCTTGTACACACACACACCTCACACTGTACAGCGTGTACACACACACCTCACACTGTACAGCTTGTACACACACACCTCACACAGTACAGCTTGTACACACACCTCACACTACAGCTTGTACACAAACCTCACACTACAGCTTGTACACACACACCTCACACTGTACAGCTTGTACACACACACACCTCACACTGGACAGCTTGTACACACACACACCTCACACTGTACAGCTTGTACACACACACCTCACACTGTACAGCTTGTACAGACATACCTCACACTGTACAGCTTGTACACACACACCTCACACTGTACAGCTTGTACACACACACCTCACACTGTACAGATTGTACACACACACCTCACGCTGTACAGCTTGTACACACACCTCACACTATACAGCTTGTACACACACCTCACACTGTACACACACCTCACACTATACAGCTTGTACACACACCTCACACTGTACAGCTTGTACACACACCTCACACTGTACAGCTTGTACATACACAGCTCACACTGTACAGCTTGTACACACACCTCACACTATACAGCTTGTACACGCACCTCACACTGTACAGCTTGTACACAAACCTCACACTACAGCTTGTACACACACCTCACACTGTACAGCTTGTACACACACACCACACTGTACAGCTTGTACACACACACCTCACACTGTACAGCTTGTACACACACACCTCACACTGTACAGCTTGTACACACACACCTCACACTGTACAGCTTGTACACACACACACACCTCACACTGGACAGCTTGTACACACACACACCTCACACTGTACAGCGTGTACACACACACACACCTCACACTGTACAGCTTGTACACACACACCTCACACAGTACAGCTTGTACACACACCTCACACTACAGCTTGTACACAAACCTCACACTAGAGCTTGTACACACACACCTCACACTGTACAGCTTGTACACACACACACCTCACACTGGACAGCTTGTACACACACACACCTCACACTGTACAGCTTGTACACACACACCTCACACTGTACAGCTTGTACAGACATACCTCACACTGTACAGCTTGTACACACACACCTCACACTGTACAGCTTGTACACACACACCTCACACTGTACAGATTGTACACACACACCTCACGCTGTACAGATTGTACACACACACCTCACACTATACAGCTTGTACACACACCTCACACTATACAGCTTGTACACACACCTCACACTGTACACACACCTCACACTATACAGCTTGTACACACACCTCACACTGTACAGCTTGTACACACACCTCACACTGTACAGCTTGTACACACACCTCACACTATACAGCTTGTACACACACCTCACACTATACAGCTTGTACACGCACCTCACACTGTACAGCTTGTACACGCACCTCACACTGTACAGCTTGTACACACACACCTCACACTGTACAGCTTGTACACACACCTCACTGTACAGCTTGTACACACACCTCACACTGTACAGCTTGTACACACACCTCACACTGTACAGCTTGTACACACACCTCACACTGTACAGCTTGTACACACACCTCACACTGTACAGCTTGTACACACACACCTCACAGTACAGCTTGTACACACACACACCTCACACTGTACAGCTTGTACACACACCTCACACTGTACTGCTTGTACACACACCTCACACTGTACAGCATACACACAGTTCAGTTTGAATAAAATTTCCTGGTAAACTATATACATACAACACAAGAACAGTGTATGTGTGCGTGTGTAACTGTATGTGTGGTATAAGTGTGCGTGTGTGTACGTTTATGTAAGTGTGTCTGTGTGTATGCATGCAAGTGTATTTAAGTGTTTGTAAATGTGTGTGCAAGTGTATGTAATTGTGTGTGTGTGTGTGTGTGTGTGCGCGTGCGTGCAAGCGTATGTAAGTGTGCATTGCTACCTGTGTGTTGAGCTCTTCGATTCCTCTCTGGGCTTGCTCCAGGTCCAGCTTCACTTGGCTCAGACTCTGTTGAAGCTCCTGGATTCTGCAGCGAGGAGAAGATCATCTATCCGACCAATCACAGCACGTTTATACCACACTGAGGTACCCAACCAATCACAGCATGTTTATACCACACTGAGGTACCCAACCAATCACAGCATGTTTATACCACACTGAGGTACCCAACCAATCACAGCATGTTTATACCACACACTGAGGTACCTGAACACTGAGGTACCCGCCCAATCACAGAATATTTATACCACACACTGAGGTACTTGACCAATCACAGCATGTTTAATTATACCACACACTGAGGTAACCCTACCAATCACAGAATTTTTATGCCACACACTGAGGTACCCGAACAATCACAGCATGTTTATACCACACTGAGGTACCCAACCAATCACAGCATGTTTATACCACACACTGAGGTACCCGAACAATCACAGCATATTTATACCACACACTGAGGTACTCGACCAATCACAGCATGTTTAATTATACCACACACTGAGGTAACCCTACCAATCACAGTATGTTTATATCACACTTACCTGTTGTCAGCCACCTCTAGGAGATCTGCAATGTACGGGTCATCAGGCTGAGCCGTGGGGTGGGAGGGGCCACTGGACAGAGGGATGAGGTCATCAATCTGCATCCGCTGACGTCTGAAGGGAATGGAGCGCTTCCTCCCTCCTGCCAAAACAAGCAACCAATCAACACACACCACTCAACTCCTAAGTTAGTCAATGCACATCAGTCATCCTGGAGTGGGCTGTAGGAGGGTGTAGTTGTGAGGTTGGGCTGTATGGGGTGTAGTTGTGAAGTTGGGCTGTAGGAGGGTGTAGTTGTGATGTTGGGCTATAGGAGGGTGTAGTTGTGATGTTGGGCTGTAGGAGGGTGTAGTTGTGATGCTGGGCTGTAGGAGGGTGTAGTTGTGATGCTGGGCTGTAGGAGGGTGTCGTTGTGTGGTTGGGCTGTAGGAGGGTGTCATTGTGAGGTTAGGCTGTAGGTGGGTGTAGTTGTGAGGTTGGGTTGGAGGACAGGGTAGTTGTGATGAACTGTAAGAGGGTGTCGTTGTGAGGTTAGGCTGTAGGAGGGTGTAATTGTGAAGTTGGGCTGTAGGAGGGTGTAGTTGTGAGGTTGGGCTGTATGGGGTGTAGTTGTGATGCTGGGCTGTAGGAGGGTGTAGTTGTGATGCTGGGCTGTAGGAGGGTGTAGTTGTGATGCTGGGCTGTAGGAGGGTGTAGTTGTGATGCTGGGCTGTAGGAGGGTGTCATTGTGAGGTTAGGCTGTAGGAGGGTGTAGTTGTGAGGTTGGGCTGTAGGAGGGTGTAGTTGTGATGCTGGGCTGTAGGAGGGTGTAGTTGTGATGCTGGGCTGTAGGAGGGTGTAGTTGTGATGCTGGGCTGTAGGAGGGTGTTGTTGTGATGCTGGGCTGTAGGAGGGTGTCATTGTGAGGTTAGGCTGTAGGTGTGTGTAGTTGTGAGGTTGGGCTGTAGGACAGGGTAGTTGTGATGAACTGTAAGAGGGTGTCGTTGTGAGGTTAGGCTGTAGGAGGGTGTAGTTGTGATGTTGGGTTGTAGGGGGGTGTAGTTGTGAGGTTGGGCTGTAGGATGGTGTTGTTGTGAGGTTAGGCTGTAGGCGGGTGTAGTTGTGATGTTGAGCTGTAGGAGGGCATAGTTGAGGTTGGGCTGTAGGATGATGTAGTTGTGAGGTTCGGCTGGGGAAGGGTGTAGTTTGTAGGTGGGTGTAGTTGTGATATTGGGCTGTCGAAGCGTGTAGTTTGTAGGATGGTGTAGTTGTGATGTTGGGCTGTAGAAGCGTGTAGTTTGTAGGAGGGTGTAGTTGTGACGTTGGGCTGTTGGTGTAGTTGTGATGTTGGGCTGTAGTTTGTAGGAGGGTGTAGTAAGCCCCACCTGGAGTCTGCACCACGGCCTGCAGATTTTTCTCCTGTAACTGCTGGATGCGCTCTGTCTTGGCTTTGCAGTCCTTCTCCAGAGACCGCACCTTGTGCACATACTGATTATTCAGGAACTTCAGGTCACACATCTCCTGTTCCAGCTTCCTAATGGACTTCTTCTGCTCTGTAACAGTTAAAGATACTTTAGGACACTTAAGGGTCAAGGAGAAGTAATGGAGTTCACATGGTGTTAATGAAAGTTAAGGAGCAGTGATGGAGTTAACATGGTGTTAATGAAAGTTAAGAAGCAGTAATGGAGTTCACATGGTGTTAATGAACGTTAAGGAGCAGTAATGGAGTTCACATGGTGTTAATGAAAGTTAAGGAGAAATAATGGAGTTCACATGGTGTTAATGAAAGTTAAGAAGCAGTAATGGAGTTCACATGGTGTTAATGAACGTTAAGGAGCAGTAATGGAGTTCACATGGTGTTAATGAACATTAGGGGGCAGTAATGGAGTTCACATGGTGTTAATGAACGTTAAGGAGCAGTAATGGAGTTCACATGGTGTTAATGAATGTTAAGGAGCAGTAATGGAGTTCACATGGTGTTAATGAAAGTTAAGGAGCAGTGAGGGTGTTAACATGGTCTTAATGAACGTTAAGGAGAAGTAATGGAGTTAACATGGTGTAAATGAACGTTAAGGAGAAGTAATGGAGTTAACATGGTGTAAATGAACGTTAAGGAGAAGTAATGGAGTTAACATGGTGTTAATGAAAGTTAAGGTGCAGTAATGGAGTTGACATGGTGTTAATGAACGTTAAGGAGAAGTAATGGAGTTAACATGGTGTTAATGAAAGTTAAGGATCAGTAATGGAGTTGACATGGTGTTAATGAACGTTAAGGAGAAGTAATGGAGTTCACATGGTGTTAATGAAAGTTAAGAAGCAGTAATGGAGTTCACATGGTGTTAATGAAAGTTAAGGAGCAGTGATGGAGTAAACATGGTGTTAATGAACGTTAAGGAGAAGTAATGGAGTTAACATGGTGTAAATGAACGTTAAGGATCAGTAATGGAGTTGACATGGTGTTAATTAACGTTAAGGAGAAGTAATGGAGTTAACATGGTGTTAATGAAAGTTAAGGATCAGTAATGGAGTTGACATGGTGTTAATGAAAGTTAAGGATCAGTAATGGAGTTAACATGGTGTTAATGAACGTTAAGGAGAAGTAATGGAGTTAACATGGTTTTAATTAACGTTAAGGAGAAGTAATGAGTTAACATGATGTTAATGAACGTTAAGGAGAAGTAATGGAGTTAACATGGTGTTAATGAAAGTTAAGGCTCAGTAATGGAGTTGACATGGTGTTAATGAAAGTTAAGGATCAGTAATGGAGTTAACATGGTGTAAATGAACGTTAAGGAGAAGTAATGGAGTTAACATGGTGTTAATGAAAGTTAAGGAGCAGTAATGGAGTTGACATGGTGTTAATGAAAGTTAAGGAGCAGTAATGGAGTTGACATGGTGTTAATGAAAGTTAAGGATCAGTAATGGAGTTAACATGGTGTAAATGAACGTTAAGGAGAAGTAATGGAGTTAACATGGTGTTAATGAAAGTTAAGGAGCAGTAATGGAGTTGACATGGTGTTAATGAAAGTTAAGGAGCAGTAATGGAGTTGACATGGTGTTAATGAAAGTTAAGGATCAGTAATGGAGTTGACATGGTGTTAATGAAAGTTAAGGATCAGTAATGGAGTTAACATGGTGTTAATGAAAATTAAGGATCAGTAATGGAGTTGACATGGTGTTAATGAAAGTTAAGGATGGTAAACGTGGGGACGTGGTGGGGGGTAATAATATAACGGTCACCTCTGTTGAGCTGGTCCTTCTCCTCCTTCAGCTTCAGGAGCCCCAGGTGCAGCTGATTGTTCTCTCTCACCAGCCGGGCGTTCTCCACTTTATACGGCTCCAGCAGGGCGTCCAGGTTCCGGCTCTCCTTCTCCGTCTTCCCTGCACAGAGCTTAGCATTGCGCAGGGACTCTGTGGTGTGCACCAGGTCACTGCAACCCACAACGTCAGAGAGCTTAGCATTGCGCAGGGACTCTGTGGTGTGCACCAGGTCACTGCAACCCACAACGTCAGAGAGCTTAGCATTGCGCAGGGACTCTGTGGTGTGCACCAGGTCACTGCAACCCACAACGTCAGAGAGCTTAGCATTGCGCAGGGACTCTGTGGTGTGCACCAGGTCACTGCAACCCACAACGTCAGAGAGCTTAGCATTGCGCAGGGACTCTGTGGTGTGCACCAGGTCACTGCAACCCACAACGTCAGAGACTGTCTGATATGGACATTTGTGTTTGCTGTCATTTGCTTGTCTTTTGGAAGCCAGGTGGAAATTTTTGTCTTTTTTTCCATAAATAACTGCAATATCATTATTTTGGCATCTTTAGAAGATTATGTTACTTTGCTGCCAACATCAGTATGAAAGCCAGGTTATTCAGGCCTGGGAGCGAACGGCCTGTAACACGAGAACATCATTTAATTTCCCTCTAATCCAAGACACTGTCTGTTACACTTTTCCAAACACGGAGAGATCCGATGCTAGGTAAACATGTTTTTTAAACGGAACTTCAGATACTTAACACTGCCCCTGTGCATTTATTTTTACGAGCACAGATTAGCGGAAGTGCTTTTGTGACTGATCATAATTAATGAAACTTTAGCTTGTTATTAAAACTTACTTGAATAACTTCTCCACCAGTGGCAGCGATTCGATGCCCAAAGGCTGCCTGTATCCGAGCTGGTCAAGACGTTTCCTGAGATTGATAAATTTTCTCTCGGCGTTGGTGCTCATTTTCAGGAAGATTTTCACAACACAAAAGCTCTAGAAGGTGTAAGAGCACTAATTAGTTCACAGTCTATTATTACATGCGCAGCTAATGTCAGCCAAGTAACGTTACTATCATTGCAACTAAAGTTAACGACTAACAAGCTTGCAGTCCATATAAACAAAACATTAACGCACATCATTGACATGACTAACTTAGTTAACGGATATTGTTAGTCTGCCAGCTAGCTAACGACGCATATCTGGCGTTTATAATCTCTAAATCTGTAATACAACATCCATTTTGCTGAAGGTCATCAACTAAATTAACTGGTTATAATTAGTTATGGTTCCTGCTTAGCGCTAAAACACACTCCTCGTTACCAGTTAGGCAGCCAAACTAGCTAATGTTAGCTAACAAGTAAAAAAACACCAACAACACACTTTCAATTAAACGAATGTCAAGAATCTAATTGCATAGTTAGCACTTGTAACAGCTTAAACACGAGATATAAACTATATCATGCAGATAATGAGAGCCAGCTCTAACGTTAGCCACTTACAAATCAGAATTGTTGATCTTAGCTGTAAGTTTAGCACCTGCGGCTACGTTAGCTTCGTGGCTAACTGTAGGGCTGCGTGTCCGCACAGTAACGTTGGTATAATTACGCCTATTCACTTCTTATCGGGCAGTGTCGACATCAGGCGAATTACGTATATTTTAGGCTTCGTTAGACTGGTCAATAAGACATTTAAAAGCGAGTCTATTGCCTTTCTGGGTAAGCTATTTCGCCCTCCCCCTGTCTTCCGGCGGTTCTGTAGCGCAAGTTTCGGCGCTAAAGCCATTTGAAAATGGCGCCGAATGAGATCGGACTTTCCCCATGGAAACGGGATCTGCCTCCATGATCTACCTCCGCCCTCTACTGGTGGACTGTTGAAGTACCCCGTACGCTTGCTTTCAAAAGGGTAGGGTGTTTCATATTGTGGAAGCGGTGTCTGTGTTTGGTTTCCAGATACAATACTCGTGTGTAATGGCCTACCGCACACACTTAATTGAAAAATGTCAGATAACTTTCCAAATTGCTTTTGGAAAATACAATTTAAATACACTGCTCAAAAAAATTCAGGGAACACTAAGTCAATTAAACCAAACCGGTCATGCTGGATGATGTTGCAGGCAGCATAACATTCACCACGGCGTCTCCAGACTCTTTCACGTCTGTCACATGTGCTCAGTGTGAACCTGCTCTCATCTGTGAAGAGAAAGGCGTGCCAATGGCGAACCTGCCAATTCTGGTGTTCTCTGGCAAATGCCAATCGAGCTGCAAGGTGCTGGACTGTGAGCACAGGTCCCACTACAGGGCGTCGGGCCCTCATGCCACCCTCATGGAGTCTGTTTCTGACAGTTTGGTCAGAAACACGCACACGAGTATCCCGCTGGAGGTCATTTTGTAGGGCTCTGGCAGTGCTCCTCCTGTTCCTCCTCGCACAAAGGAGCAGATACCGGTCCTGCCGCTGGGTTGTTGCCCTTCTACGGCCCTGTCTAGCTCTCCTCGTGTAATGGCCCGTCTCCAGGTATCTCCTCCACGCTCTTGAGACTGTGCTATGAGACACAGCAAACCTTTTTGAGACAGCACGTATGGATGTGCCATCCTGGAGGAGATTGTTTATCCTTTAAGCTACATTACATCAGAAATACAGTAGCTTTGCATGCTATGAAGAATAAGAGTTCCATGTTCATAGTATTTATTGTGCTACATTGCAAACATTTACATAAAAAGAGGTAACAAAATATTTTAATTGATCAAATTAAACAGAGATGAACCAATAAGCTCCTCATAATTTATTCCTTGAATTTATTAACACAATGCAGGTTTGGATTATCATTTGCTTTGTCTTTGAATTAGTCATTATCCACCAAATGGTTATTTTAGTGGCCATGAATCCAGAGATTCACCAATCAGGAGCCTATTGATTTGTGTTTGAGGCAAAAGGTGTGATTATTATGTGTAAATGTTTTCATAAAGCGCTCAGTTTCTTTAACACGGTAACAGCCATAATTAAGTATGTTACATATGCAAACACAGATTGGGCTCACGCTGTCTTTCTTTTCCTTCAAATTATTTCACTTGGAGATTGGTTACAACCAATGGTAGCCAACTTCCAAGCAAAATGATTTGAGGAAGAAACATTGACCCTTTCTAAACCGATAGAAAACAGCTTCCATAATGTGGTCCAAAGCACATGGAAGACTTCCTGTTAGGTGCACATGGTGTTAGCCTCCATGCTAACATTTAACCATATGACTGGAGTATATGCCACACATTCACACCAAAAGCAAAACCAGTCTCAAAGCAATACATGACAGCTTTATTGCACATTTGTAATTCTCAGAGATACAAATATCACAGCATAAGACCAAAGATATTAATGCAGTAGAACATCCAATCAGCCTTCAGTGAATATCCCGCTGCATGCTGGGAATGTAGTGCTGTTTGTGTTTTATTTACAATCTTTCAGCCTTCCCTGCAGTGAGGAGTGAAAGACCCTTTCTCATAGTGTTTTTCTTTGTTTGAGAATGCTCCTTTTCTAGGGAAGGACTTGAAATTGTAGAAGAGTGTTTGTTTACGCAATAGTGACGTTAATGCCGTAGTTTAAACGAGTACTTCAAAATGGTCAATGCTATGATATATTTTTCTGTGTGAATATATGTTTTAACATACATTCACAAGCTCAGCGCCACCCACAGTTCCTCAAAGAGGGAGAACATCTTAATTAAATGGGAGAACATCTTGATTAAATGGGAGAACATCTTGATTAAATGGGAGACACAAAAAAATAAACCCAAACTACAGTGGAGCGAAATAAGGCCAAATGCCCTTCTTCTGCTGACCACCAGGGGGCAGCACAGTAGCGTTGTATTTCATAACTAAATCATATTCAGCCATTAATATTCAAGGAGTACTGAGATTTTCTACAAAGGTATGACGGGAAATCTATGACAATGTGTGTTTGTATATTCAGTGAGACTGCGATGCTGTGTGTGTAGGTGTGTGTGTGAATGTGACTGTGTGTGTGTGTGTGTGTGTGTGTATGTCCTCAGTGGAACTGTGTGTGTGTGTGTGTGTGCATGAGTGTGTGCATGAGTGTGTATATCCTCAGTGCGACTGTGCAATGCTGGAGAAGTACTCCAGTATGTCCTGTATGGTGAAGTCCATGGTGATTCCAGAACCCGGGTAGCAGCGTCCGATCAGACCCACAAAGTGCTTGTACTGCCGAATGAACTCATCCTGCATGGAGTGCCACACCACCTGGTGGAGAAAAGTGAGATTACGCCCGACTGCAGCACTAACGAGAAGACACGACACACTATAGAGCAAACAGGAAGAGATGTTACACGCCATAGCGCAAACAGGAAGAGACATTACACGCCGTAACACAAACAGTAAGAGACGTAACACGCCATACATAGCACAAACAGGAAGAGACATTACACGCCGTAACACAAACAGGAAGAGACATTACACGCCGTAACACAAACAGGAAGAGACGTTACACGCCGTAACACAAACAGTAAGAGACGTTACACGCCGTAACACAAACAGGAAGAGACATTACACGCCGTAACACAAACAGGAAGAGACGTTACACGCCGTAACACAAACAGGAAGAGACGTTACACACCGTAACACAAACAGGAAGAGACGTTACACACCATAGCACCTAAACAGCTTAATGATTGATTCAAAGATGCTTAACCAAGTCTACAGTTAAAGCATTTAATCCGCCAATTAACATCTCAGAAATCTCAAATCCCTCCCAGTTTGTTCAGTTCCAGGTTGAAGCTTCCAGATGGACTGATTTTGGAGGCCTAGTAAGTATGATTTCTGCAATGCTTTATTGTGTATGATTTTAAATCTGTAATGTCTTTAAAATCTGGAATCTTTTCTGAAATCTTTTTTTTCTCTTGTCAATTTATCTGGCCTTTGACAGAAGCCATGTTCTGTTCAACAGGTTATGAGGGAAAAACTAGACTGACAGAGAGCAGGATAAAATTTCTTAGTCATGTAAAATGAGATTGTGGTGGGCTCAGGTGGATCAGTTTCTCACCTGCAGCAGGTTTTCCTCCTCACACAGGTGTTTGTCGACCTTCCTGTACAGGTTATCCAGGCCTTTCTTCACCTCCTTGCCGGGGTACTCCTTAATGACCTTACGCAGCTCTTGTTTATTAAAGGCCAACTGATAGCTCACCTCCTCTTCCCTCACACCTTGAGCCACACGTGCCTCCACACCCTCAAAGAAATGCTACGCATGCACGCACAAAAACAGAGCATTAAAATGTTAAAAATACTACAGTAACAGTCTCAGTATGAGTATGTGTGGCCTAGTCTCCACAGTATGCAGTATGAGTATGTGTGGCCTAGTCTCCACAGTATGCAGTATGAGTATGTGTGGCCTAGTCTCCACAGTATGCAGTATGAGTATGTGTGCCCTAGTCTCCACAGTATGCAGTATGAGTATGTGTGGCCTAGTCTCCACAGTATGCAGTATGAGTATGTGTGGCCTAGTGTCCACAGTATGCAGTATGAGTATGTGTGGCCTCGTCTCCACAGTATGCAGTATGAGTATGTGTGGCCTAGTCTCCACAGTATGCAGTATGAGTATGTGTGGCCTCGTCTCCACAGTATGCAGTATGAGTATGTGTGGCCTAGTCTCCACAGTATGCAGTATGTGTAGCCTAGTCTCCACAGTATGCAGTATATGCGGTCTAGTCTCCACAGCATGCAGTATGCAGTATGAGTTTCCCTCCTTACGTTGAGTTTCTCCAGAGGCTGACCCAGAGAGGTGATGACGTAGGCCAGCAGGTGCTCTGTGTATTTGTGCTTGGCTTCACGCCGCTCCGTCTCCAGGCACGAGATCTTCAAGCGGGAGAGGGTGGAGAAGATGTGGTGGAAGTTCTCCATCATCACCACGTCCCGTGGAGTCTTCACGCTTTCACTGGCCACCTTCTCCACTGAAACACAGAACATCCAATCAGACAGCTGCACACCAACACACAAAGTCCAATCCAACAGCTACAAACCAAATCACAATGTCCAATCAGTAAGCTGCTCACCTATTCACATTGGGCAATTAGAGTTTATATTCACGTGGTTTTACCGTTCATGTAGACTGCTCTGATGAGCTTGACGTAGGCCTTGTCCAGGTCACCACGGCGCTCTGCATTGCGGAAGATGGTCTCTGCGAGTTCGGCAAACTCCTCGAACCCGGTGACAAACGGCAGGATGCCCACTTTGCTCTTCTTAGAGATTTTCACCTCCTCCATCTGCCGGATTTGACTGGACTGCAGACACGCCCCAAAAATGTGTTCAGTTTCCATGGCAACATAAAGTGTGCTCACTCAAATCAGATGAATATTTTCTGTGATTTTGTCAATGACGCGAGTATGATTTCCAAGTATGTAATTTTTGGTGCAATTGTCAGGGCTACTTTTGTAAGGTAGAAGTACATTTTGAGGTACATTCATTCTATATCTGTAAAGGCACACATCTCCTGTGATGTTTGGCATCCAAATTAATGTACACGCCAGGTATTTGGCCATATTGTTTCATCAGTTCGGACAGTGTCATATATGAAGATTTTCCTATGACTTTCCAGGTGAAAATATTTTCAAAAAATTTCAATGGAATCCTGGAGAAGTGTCTATTCAACAATTACACCTGTGGTATTACCCATGATGCACCTCATCCCTTTTCTCTGTAAACTGTGCGTTTACCCACAATGCACTTGTCGAAGTTCCTCTTGACTGTGACCAGGACGTTGCCGAGGGTGGTGCTGAGGAAGGAGGCCGGGTCCACGTTCTCGGCGGTCCACACGTGGTGGCTCATTTTCACCAGCATGTAGAGGGAGTGGAAGCTGTCCATCTTATCACCCAATGCAATGAGCATGTTCAGCTCAATCTCAATACAGTGAAATATACTGTTCATCATCGACCGCACAGTATCCTTCCTGAGAAAGGAGCAGAGAGAGAGAGAAAGAGAGAGGGAGAGAGAGAGGAAAAGAGACAGAAAGAGAGAGGGACAGAGAGAAAGAAAGAGAGAGGGAAAGAAAGAGATGGAATGGGAGAGAAAGGGAAAGAGAGAAAGGGGAAAGGAGAGAGATAGAGAGAGAAAAAGAGATGGATAGGGAGACGGAAAAAGAAAAAGGGAAATAGAAAGAGAGAGGGAGAGATAAAGAGAGAGGGAGAGATAGAAAAAGGAAAAGAGATGGAAAGAGAGAGAGGAAAAGAGAGAGAGAGAGGGAAAGAGAGAGGGAATGGGAGAGAGAGAGGGGGGAAGGGAGAGAGAGAGGGGGGAAGAGAGAGGGGGACGGAGAGAGAGAGGAAAAGAGAGAGAGGAAGAGAGAGAGGGAAAGAGAAAAAGAGACGGATAGGGAGAGATGGAAAAAGAGAGAGGGAAAGAGAGAAAGAGGAAATGGGAGAGAGAGAGAGGGGGGGAAGGAGAGAAAGGGGGAAAGGGGGAGATAAATTTAAAACACAATTGACCTGATTTTAGTGGCTAAAATTAATGAAGCTTCCATGTAAATGCACTGTAAAGCATGTAAATGCACTGTAAAGCATGTAAATGCACTGTAAAGCATGTAAATGCACTGCACTGTAAAGCATGTAAATGCACTGTAAAGCATGTGAATGCACTGTTAAGCATGTGAATGCACTGTAAAGCATGTAAATGCACTGTTAAGCATATAAATGCACTGTAAAGCATGTAAATGCACTGTAAAGCATGTAAATGCACTGTAAAGCATGTAAATGCACTGTTAAGCATATAAATGCACTGTAAAGCATGTGAATGCACTGTTAAGCATGTAAATACACTGTAAAGCATGTAAATGCACTGTAAAGCATGTAAATGCACTGTTAAGCATGTAAATACACTGTAAAGCATGTAAATGCACTGTAAAGCATGTAAATGCACTATAAAACATGTAAATGCACTGTTAAGCATATAAATGCACTGTAAAGCATGTAAATGCACTGTAAAGCATGTAAATGCACTGTTAAGCATGTAAATGCACTATAAAGCATGTAAATGCACTGTTAAGCATGTAAATGCACTGTAAAGCATGTAAATGCACTGTAAAGCATGTGAATGCACTGTTAAGCATGTAAATGCACTGTAAAGCATGTAAATGCACTGTAAAGCATGTAAATGCACTGTAAAGCATGTAAATGCACTATAAAACATGTAAATGCACTGTTAAGCATATAAATGCACTGTAAAGCATGTAAATGCACTGTAAAGCATGTAAATGCACTGTTAAGCATGTAAATGCACTGTAAAGCATGTAAATGCACTGTAAAGCATGTGAATGCACTGTTAAGCATGTAAATGCACTGTAAAGCATGTAAATGCACTGTAAAGCATGTAAATGCACTATAAAGCATGTAAATGCACTGTTAAGCATGTAAATGCACTGTAAAGCATGTGAATGCACTGTTAAGCATGTAAATGCACTGTAAAGCATGTAAATACACTGTAAAGCATGTAAATGCACTATAAAGCATGTAAATACACTGTAAAGCATGTAAATGCACTGTTAAGCATGTAAATGCACTGTAAAGCATGTAAATGCACTATAAAACATGTAAATGCACTGTTAAGCATATAAATGCACTGTAAAGCATGTAAATGCACTGTAAAGCATGTAAATGCACTGTTAAGCATGTAAATGCACTGTAAAGCATGTAAATGCACTGTAAAGCATGTGAATGCACTGTTAAGCATGTAAATGCACTGTAAAGCATGTAAATGCACTGTAAAGCATGTAAATGCACTATAAAGCATGTAAATACACTGTAAAGCATGTAAATGCACTATAAAGCATGTAAATGCACTATAAAGCATGTAAATGCACTGTAAAGCATGTGAATGCACTGTTAAGCATGTAAATGCACTGATAAGCATGTAAATGCACTGGCCGTGTTCACAAGCATCTTACTTTCAGCCTCAAATATTAGCTTGTTTTTTTTTACACTTTCCCTTGGACAATATTAGGGCAGAACCATTAAAGCTTAAGTTTTTGTTTTGCTTCTTAAGTTATTTCTTATTATATTTTAAAATACCCTTTTATTTTTAAGGCCAATTAATAAAATGGCTCTGGGAATTCCTCTCTATTTATGACATGACATCAGCATCAAAATCACAGCAAAAAGTTGAAGTCTTTAGGTACAAAATGTTGAGTGTGCATCCTATGCAGTTGGTGAATATTGATCGAGGCCTCTTTGTATGTTGTCTATCTATGGTGTTTAATGCCTCTCTGTGTGCTGTATATCTATGGTGTTTAATGCCTCTCTGTGTGGTGTATTAAACTCACTCAGACATAGAATGCCTGTGTTCTCCAAGATGGGCCAGTCTTGTCTGTATTGTCCCATCAACATCACTGCCACTCCCCTGCAAAACAGGCATAATAATAAAGCTACCCACACTAATAAACAATAAAACAATATGCACACGCTATAATATAATAACAAAACTACACACTCACAAACAATATGCACACGCTATAGTATAATAAAGCTACCCACACTAATAAACAATAAAACAATATGCACACGCTATAATATAATAACAAAACTACACACTCACAAACAATATGCACACGCTATAGTATAATAAAGCTACCCACACTCATAAACAATAAAACAATATGCACACGCTATAATATAATAACAAAACTACACACTCACAAACAATATGCACACGCTATAGTATAATAAAGCTACCCACACTAATAAACAATAAAACAATATGCACACGCTATAATATAATAACAAAACTACACACTCACAAACAATATGCACACGCTATAGTATAATAAAGCTACCC
>CM040403.1:146913821-147076321 GCA_022702515.1 Ilyophis sp. 1 JC-2022 | reverse complement strand
TGAGAGCACTCTCTTTCCTTGGCAGTGTAGCTGGCAGCCATTAGAACGCAGCGTGGAAGACAGAGATGTGTTAGCCATGCGTCACAAACAGCAGGCAGGAGGGCAGTTAGATATTAGCATCAGGAGACAGTGACTGGCATGCACTGCGCATGCTGTAAAATGCTATCTATCCTGTAGGCCTAGTTGGAGCTGGGGCATGGCTGTTCTATGAAAACAAACACAGCCATTTTGTTTTCAGAAAGGGAAGCTGGCATAAAATGGAGAGAAGCAGAAGCTGTGAGAGATTAATAAAAAACATTTATTAATTTAACACAAACACAAGCCTCAGAGGAATGCACACCTTTCTGTTTGTTAGCTGTCAGTGCGTTGAAAAATTACAGACATAAACCTTTGAACATATTCTGCTGTAACAGCTGTGCCTGTATGAGAGAGAGTGACAGTACAGAGCACAGCTAATGACCAGTGCTTTCATCACTGCTTACTAACACTCTGAAGTTCTGCTTTACTGTGACATGCGTGATGACATCATAAAGGACACCCCCCCGACTGGGAACAGGAAACCCATGACACAATGTAGCACAGAAATATCACATCACATCAGAGCCCTTATCTGCCCGTTTACCATTAGAACAGCAGTATCCAGCAGTGTCCTGTGGAAAACATGCACTCTCCTACACTGTTACATTTAAAATGTCTTATATTGTACAAGTATGCATATGATCAGCTGTTTAGAGTGCGAGTACATCCTCTCTACTGAACATGTGATTATGAGTACTTGTGTACTTATGTGTGTGGAGGGCAGACCCGGCCTTGGGGCATGAGTGAGCCCAACCCAGTGATGCATGGAACAGGAAATGGAGGGCGAGTGTAGACAGGAAGTGGAGGGCTTGGGCTTGTGATGTAGTGTAGGCAGTAAGTGGAGGGCTTGGGCTTGTGATGTAGTGTAGGCAGTAAGTGGAGGGCTTGAGCTTGGGCTTGTGATGTAGTGTAGGCAGGAAGTGGAGGGCTTGGGCTTGTGATGTAGTGTAGGCAGTAAGTGGAGGGCTTGGGCTTGGGCTTGTGATGTAGTGTAGGCAGCAAGTGGAGGGCTTGGGCTTGTGATGTAGTGTAGGCAGGAAGTGGAGGGCTTGGGTTTGTGATGTAGTGTAGGCAGGAAGTGGAGGGCTTGGGCTTGTGATGTAGTGTAGGCAGGAAGTGGAAGGCTTGGGCTTGTGATGTAGTGTAGGCTGAAAGTGGTGGGCTTGGGCTTGTGATGTAGTGTAGGCAGGAAGTGGAGGGCTTGGGTTTGTGATGTAGTGTAGGCAGGAAGTGGAGGGCTTGGGCTTGTGATGTAGTGTAGGCAGGATGTGGAGGGCTTGGGCTTGTGATGAAGTGGAAGGCTTGGGCTTGTGATGTAGTGTAGGCAGGAAATGGAGGGCTTGGGCTTGTGATGTAGTGTAGGCAGGAAATGGAGGGCTTGGGCTTGTGATGTAGTGTAGGCTGAAAGTGGTGGGCTTGGGCTTATGATGTAGTGTAGGCAGGAAGTGGAGGGCTTGTGATGTAGTGTAGGCAGGAAGTGGAGGGCTTGTGATGTAGTGCAGACAGGAAGAGGAGGGCTTGGGCTTGTGATGTAGTGTAGGCAGGAAGTGGAGGGCTTGGGCTTGTGATGTAGTGTAGGCAGGAAGTGGAGGGCTTGGGCTTGTGATGTAGTGTAGGCAGGAAGTGGAGGGCTTGGGCTTGTGATGTAGTGCAGACAGGAAGTGGAGGGCTTGGGCTTGTGATGTAGTGTAGGCAGGAAGTGGAGGGCTTGGGTTTGTGATGTAGTGTAGGCAGGAAGTGGAGGGCTTGGGCTTGTGATGTAGTGTAGGCAGGACGTGGAGGGCTTGGGCTTGTGATGTAGTGTAGGCAGGAAGTGGAGGGCTTGGGCTTGTGATGTAGTGTAGGCAGGAAGTGGAGGGCTTGGGTTTGTGATGTAGTGTAGGCAGGAAGTGGAGGGCTTGGGTTTGTGATGTAGTGTAGGCAGGAAGTGGAGGGCTTGGGTTTGTGATGTAGTGTAGGCAGGAAGTGGAGGGCTTGGGCTTGTGATGTAGTGTAGGCAGGACGTGGAGGGCTTGGGCTTGTGATGTAGTGTAGGCAGGACGTGGAGGGCTTGGGCTTGTGATGTAGTGTAGGCAGGAAGTGGAGGGCTTGGGCTTGTGATGTAGTGTAGGCAGGAAGTGGAGGGCTTGGGTGTGTGATGTAGTGTAGGCAGGAAGTGGAAGGCTTGCGTTTGTGATGTAGTGCAGACAGAAAGTGTAGTACTTGGGTTTGTGATGTAGACACCGGCATGCAGGAGCTACAACACTCACCAAACTTCTTCCCCTCCTTGCTTGCACCCGCCATTTTCCATTTTTTTGCCAGTCATAGAAATCTTTAATTTCCCGCTCGTACAACCTGGTCATATAGTCAACGTAGGTCTGAAGAAGAAAACAGCAGTATCACACTGAATCCCAGATTGAATGTCTGTGTGTATGTATGTGGGTGAGTGTGTGTGCGTGCGTGAATAATGATAATGGCAGTGATAATGAATAATGAGTATATTTGTGATGATAATGGCAGTGATAATGAATAATGAGTATATTTGTGATGATAATGGCAGTGATAATGAATAATGAGTATATTTGTAATGATAATGGCAGTGATAATGAATAATGAGTATATTTGTAATGATAATGACAGTGATAATGAATAATGAGTATATTTGTGATGATAATGGCAGTGATAATGAATAATGAGTATATTTGTAATGATAATGGCAGTGATAATGAATAATGAGTATATTTGTGATGATAATGGCAGTGATAATGAATAATGAGTATATTTGTAATGATAATGGCAGTGATAATGAATAATGACTATATTTGTGATAATAATGGCAGTGATAATGAATAATGAGTATATTTGTAATGATAATGGCGAGTGAGTGATAGATGAATAATGAGTATATTTGTGATGATAATGGCAGTGATAATGAATAATGAGTATATTTGTGATGATAATGGCAGGTGATAATGAATAATGAGTATATTGTTGTAATGATAATGGCAGTGATAATGAATTTAATGAGTTATATTTGTGATGAATATGGCAGTGATATGAAGGCTGTATAGAGCTCTGCCTCTATGATGAATATGGCAGTGATATGAAGGCTGTATAGAGCTCTGCCTCTGTGATGAATGTGGCAGTGATATGAAGGCTGCATAGAGCTCTGCCTGTGTGATGAATGTGGCAGTGATATGAAGGCTGCATAGAGCTCTGTCTGTGTGATGAATGTGGCAGTGATATGAAGGCTGTATAGAGCTCTGCCTGTGTGATGAATGTGGCAGTGATATGAAGGCTGCATAGAGCTCTGCCTGTGTGATGAATATGGCAGTGATATGAAGGCTGCATAGAGCTCTGCCTGTGTGATGAATGTGGCAGTGATATGAAGGCTGCATAGAGCTCTGCCTGTGTGATGAATGTGGCAGTGATATGAAGGCTGCATAGAGCTCTGCCTGTGTGATGAATGTGGCAGTGATATGAAGGCTGCATAGAGCTCTGCCTGTGTGATGAATGTGGCAGTGATATGAAGGCTGCATAGAGCTCTGCCTGTGTAATGAATGTGGCAGTGATATGAAGGCTGCATAAAGCTCTGCCTGTGTGATGAATGTGGCAGTGATATGAAGGCTGCATAGAGCTCTGCCTGTGTGATGAATGTGGCAGTGATATGAAGGCTGCATAGAGCTCTGCCTGTGTGATGAATGTGGCAGTGATATGAAGGCTGCATAGAGCTCTGCCTGTGTGATGAATGTGGCAGTGATATGAAGGCTGCATAGAGCTCTGCCTGTGTGATGAATGTGGCAGTGATATGAAGGCTGCATAGAGCTCTGCCTGTGTGATGAATGTGGCAGTGATATGAAGGCTGCATAGAGCTCTGCCTGTGTGATGAATGTGGCATTGATATGAAGGCTGCATAGAGCTCTGCCTGTGTGATGAATGTGGCATTGATATGAAGGCTGCATAGAGCTCTGCCTGTGTGATGAATGTGGCAGTGATATGAAGGCTGTATAGAGCTCTGCCTGTGTGATAAATATGGCAGTGATATGAAGGCTGCATAGAGCTCTGCCTGTGTGATGAATGTGGCAGTGATATGAAGGCTGCATAGAGCTCTGCCTGTGTGATGAATGTGGCAGTGATATGAAGGCTGCATAGAGCTCTGCCTGTGTGATGAATGTGGCAGTGATATGAAGGCTGCATAGAGCTCTGCCTGTGTGATGAATGTGGCAGTGATATGAAGGCTGCATAGAGCTCTGCCTGTGTGATGAATGTGGCAGTGATATGAAGGCTGCATAGAGCTCTGCCTGTGTGATGAATGTGGCAGTGATATGAAGGCTGCATAGAGCTCTGCCTGTGTAATGAATGTGGCAGTGATATGAAGGCTGCATAGAGCTCTGCCTGTGTGATGAATGTGGCAGTGATATGAAGGCTGCATAGAGCTCTGCCTGTGTGATGAATGTGGCAGTGATATGAAGGCTGCATAGAGCTCTGCCTGTGTGATGAATGTGGCAGTGATATGAAGGCTGCATAGAGCTCTGCCTGTGTGATGAATGTGGCAGTGATATGAAGGCTGCATAGAGCTCTGCCTGTGTGATGAATGTGGCAGTGATATGAAGGCTGCATAGAGCTCTGCCTGTGTGATGAATGTGGCAGTGATATGAAGGCTGCATAGAGCTCTGCCTGTGTGATGAATGTGGCAGTGATATGAAGGCTGCATAGAGCTCTGCCTGTGTGATGAATGTGGCATTGATATGAAGGCTGCATAGAGCTCTGCCTGTGTGATGAATGTGGCATTGATATGAAGGCTGCATAGAGCTCTGCCTGTGTGATGAATGTGGCAGTGATATGAAGGCTGTATAGAGCTCTGCCTGTGTGATAAATATGGCAGTGATATGAAGGCTGCATAGAGCTCTGCCTGTGTGATGAATGTGGCAGTGATATGAAGGCTGCATAGAGCTCTGCCTGTGTGATGAATGTCGCAGTGATATGAAGGCTGCATAGAGCTCTGCCTGTGTGATGAATGTGGCAGTGATATGAAGGCTGCATAGAGCTCTGCCTGTGTGATTAATGTGGCAGTGATATGAAGGCTGCATAGAGCTCTGCCTGTGTGATTAATGTGGCAGTGATATGAAGGCTGTATAGAGCTCTGCCTGTGTGATTAATGTGGCAGTGATATGAAGGCTGCATAGAGCTCTGCCTGTGTGATGAATATGGCAGTGATATGAAGGCTGCATAGAGCTCTGCCTGTGTGCATAGAGCTCTGCCTGTGTGATGAATGTGGCAGTGATATGAAGGCTGTATAGAGCTCTGCCCCTGTGATGAATGTGGCAGTGATATGAAGGCTGCATAGAGCTCTGCCTGTGTGATGAATGTGGCAGTGATATGAAGGCTGTATAGAGCTCTGCCTGTGTGATGAATGTGGCAGTGATATGAAGGCTGCATAGAGCTCTGCCTGTGTGATGAATATGGCAGTGATATGAAGGCTGCATAGAGCTCTGTCTGTGTGATGAATGTGGCAGTGATATTAAGGCTGTATAGAGCTCTGCCTGTGTGATGAATATGGCAGTGATATGAAGGCTGCATAGAGCTCTGCCTGTGTGATGAATATGGCAGTGATATGAAGGCTGCATAGAGCTCTGCCTGTGTGATGAATGTGGCAGTGATATGAAGGCTGTATAGAGCTCTGCCTGTGTGATTAATGTGGCAGTGATATGAAGGCTGCATAGAGCTCTGCCTGTGTGATGAATTTGGCAGTGATATGAAGGCTGCATAGAGCTCTGCCTGTGTGATGAATGTGGCAGTGATATGAAGGCTGCATAGAGCTCTGCCTGTGTGATGAATGTGGCAGTGATATGAAGGCTGCATAGAGCTCTGCCTGTGTGATGAATGTGGCATTGATATGAAGGCTGCATAGAGCTCTGCCTGTGTGATGAATGTGGCATTGATATGAAGGTTGCATAGAGCTCTGCCTGTGTGATGAATGTGGCAGTGATATGAAGGCTGTATAGAGCTCTGCCTGTGTGATAAATATGGCAGTGATATGAAGGCTGCATAGAGCTCTGCCTGTGTGATGAATGTGGCAGTGATATGAAGGCTGCATAGAGCTCTGCCTGTGTGATGAATGTGGCAGTGATATGAAGGCTGCATAGAGATCTGCCTGTGTGATGAATGTGGCAGTGATATGAAGGCTGCATAGAGCTCTGCCTGTGTGATTAATGTGGCAGTGATATGAAGGCTGTATAGAGCTCTGCCTGTGTGATTAATGTGGCAGTGATATGAAGGCTGTATAGAGCTCTGCCTGTGTGATTAATGTGGCAGTGATATGAAGGCTGCATAGAGCTCTGCCTGTGTGATGAATATGGCAGTGATATGAAGGCTGCATAGAGCTCTGCCTGTGTGATGAATGTGGCAGTGATATGAAGGCTGCATAGAGCTCTGCCTGTGTGATGAATATGGCAGTGATATGAAGGCTGCATAGAGCTCTGTCTGTGATGAATGTGGCAGTGATATTAAGGCTGTATAGAGCTCTGCCTGTGTGATGAATATGGCAGTGATATGAAGGCTGCATAGAGCTCTGTCTGTGTGATGAATGTGGCAGTGATATGAAGGCTGTATAGAGCTCTGCCTGTGTGATGAATGTGGCAGTGATATGAAGGCTGCATAGAGCTCTGCCTGTGTGATGAATATGGCAGTGATATGAAGGCTGCATAGAGCTCTGCCTGTGTGATGAATGTGGCAGTGATATGAAGGCTGTATAGAGCTCTGCCTCTGTGATGAATGTGGCAGTGATATTAAGGCTGCATAGAGCTCTGCCTCTGTGATGAATATGGCAGTGATATGAAGGCTGCATAGAGCTCTGCCTGTGTGATGAATGTGGCAGTGATATGAAGGCTGTATAGAGCTCTGCCTGTGTGATGAATGTGGCAGTGATATGAAGGCTGCATAGAGCTCTGCCTCTGTGATGAATATGGCAGTGATATGAAGGCTGCATAGAGCTCTGCCTCTGTGATGAATGTGGCAGTGATATGAAGGCTGCATAGAGCTCTGCCTGTGTGATGAATGTGGCAGTGATATGAAGGCTGCATAGAGCTCTGCCTCTGTGATGAATATGGCAGTGATATGAAGGCTGTATAGAGCTCTGCCACTGTGATGAATATGGCAGTGATATGAAGGCTGTATAGAGCTCTGCCTCTGTGATGAATATGGCAGTGATATGAAGGCTGTATAGAGCTCTGCCTGTGTGATGAATGTGGCAGTGATATGAAGGCTGTATAGAGCTCTGCCTGTGTGATGAATGTGGCAGTGATATGAAGGCTGCATAGAGCTCTGCCTCTGTGATGAATGTGGCAGTGATATGAAGGCTGCATAGAGCTCTGCCTGTGTGATGAATATGGCAGTGATATGAAGGCTGTATAGAGCTCTGCCTCTGTGATGAATATGGCAGTGATATGAAGGCTGCATAGAGCTCTGTCTGTGTGATGAATGTGGCAGTGATATGAAGGCTGCATAGAGCTCTGCCTGTGTGATGAATATGGCAGTCATATGAAGGCTGCATAGAGCTCTGTCTGTGTGATGAATGTGGCAGTGATATGAAGGCTGCATAGAGCTCTGTCTGTGTGATGAATGTGGCAGTGATATGAAGGCTGCATAGAGCTCTGCCTGTGTGATGAATATGGCAGTGATATGAAGGCTGCATAGAGCTCTGCCTGTGTGATGAATGTGGCAGTGATATGAAGGCTGCATAGAGCTCTGCCTGTGTGATGAATGTGGCAGTGATATGAAGGCTGCATAGAGCTCTGCCTGTGTGATGAATGTGGCAGTGATATGAAGGCTGCATAGAGCTCTGCCTGTGTGATGAATGTGGCAGTGATATGAAGGCTGCATAGAGCTCTGCCTGTGTGATGAATGTGGCAGTGATATGAAGGCTGCATAGAGCTCTGCCTGTGTGATGAATGTGGCAGTGATATGAAGGCTGCATAGAGCTCTGCCTGTGTGATGAATGTGGCAGTGATATGAAGGCTGCATAGAGCTCCGCCTGTGTGATTAATGTGGCAGTGATATGAAGGCTGTATAGAGCTCTGCCTCTGTGATGAATGTGGCAGTGATATGAAGGCTGTATAGAGCTCTGCCTGTGTGATGAATGTGGCAGTGATATGAAGGCTGCATAGAGCTCTGCCTGTGTGATCAATGTGGCAGTGATATGAAGGCTGTATAGAGCTCTGCCTGTGGGATGAATATGGCAGTGATATGAAGGCTGTATAGAGCTCTGCCTGTGTGATGAATGTGGCAGTGATATTAGGAGCGGCATTGTAGTAGACTATAATGGTTAAGGAACGGAATTTTTAACTGAAAAGTTGCAGTTTTGATTCTCAGGTAAGACAATGTCATTTTACCCTTGAGCAAGGTACTTAACCTGAATTTCTTCAGTATATATCCAGCTGTATGAATGGGTAGAAAAAATGCAAAGAAGTTGTGTAAGTCACTCTGGATAAGAGTGTCTGCTAAATGCCTGTAATGTAATGTAATTATATGAAGGCTGCACAGAGCTCAGTGAAGCGCTATGCCAGTGTTATGCAGCAACTCTTTTTAATTATGTGCTGTTAATTGCTGTTAATTGCTGTTAATTGCTGTTAATTGCATTTTTGGATTTCACCATAAAGTGTGATTCTATTTCAAATTATTCACACTATGCACGGGATGTCAGTAAGGATGTGATTGTTCCCTTTTGGAATAGCAATGATTAAATTTAGTTATTTTTTTTATTAAATTGTGTTAAAAGTAATGAGTATCAGTGAGCAATAGGTGGCACTGTTTAGCCATTTCAGATATTGTGCAAGGAAGTGTTTTGTTGAAACAGGCTTGTCTGCAGTGGCATTCACTCAAAACAGACGTATTGTCAGGGCTTTGAAGAACAGGCGGTACACCGGGCTGCAGAGGCTCGGCTTTGGTGCGTCTTTATAATTAATAATCTTGTTTTTCTTCCTCTCCCTACAGAAACGGTTCCCTTCATGGACACTGCCTGTGTTTGGAGCCATTATGAGTTGTGAGTTTTGATTGAGTTTAATAGAGGGAGGGATAATGATGTTATTACAGCTCTTTATAGTCTCCTGCCTTACTAATGACCTGAGTACAGACCGTCACCCCCTCCCCCCAAACACCATCGTATTCCTACCCCCTTACCTTCATGTTACGGAAATTAAATGATAAATTCAATATAGAACAATAAGTTATAAACATTAAGTATATGCATCATGAAAAACCAACACCACTGTGTTCACTACTGCGTACTATTATAGCTTTAGGCACAACCTGAAATAAAGGCTATTTAACAAATCCTGGGCTTCAAGATTGTTTAGCTTACAAATATGCACATTGCAAGACCATTGCCATGACTAGCTTATTCTTTGCAGAACAAATAGTTGTTACCAGCCTAAATAGCCAAATAGCCAACTGGCTATATCTGATGGTACTTGTGAATTAAGTAATTGTTCACCACTATAGATAATAAAAATAAATTTTTAACAATTACTGCTGCTGGTGTTATCACAGTTATTTATGTTTATGTTCATCACAATAGGAAATAAACATCGTATTTTCCCTTTATTCTCATTAGTTATGTGAAACTGTACATAACATATAAATAATGACAATGAAATATAATCACTTTCACAATTAAATATTATAACTTTCACAATGAAATATAATCACTTTGGCAATAAAATATAATCACTTTCAATGAAGAAGTGAGAAGAGAAAAGGAGGGAAAGAGAAAGAAGGGTAGAGGAAGACAGAGAGGCAAAATCTTAAGGGGAAATAGAGATGAAAACTAGGGTGAGTAGATTGGGGGTGCATGGTGTAGATGGGGGGGTGCATGGTGTAGATGGGGGGTGCATGGTGTAGATGGGGGGTGCATGGTGTAGATGGGGGGTGCATGGTGTAGATGGGGGTGCATGGTGTAGATGGGGGGTGCATGGTGTAGATGGGGGGGTGCATGGTGTAGAAGGGGGGGAGCATGGTGTAGATGGGGGTGCATGGTGTAGATGGGGGGGTGCATGGTGTAGATGGGGGGGTGCATGGTGTAGATGGGGGTGCATGGTGTAGATTGGGGGTGCAAGGTGTAGATGGGGGGGTGCCTGGTGTAGATGGGGGGTGCATGGTGTAGATGGGGGGTGCATGGTGTAGATGGGGGGGTGCATGGTGTAGATGGGGGGTGCATGGTGTAGATGGGGGGTGCATTGTGTAGATGGGGGGTGCATGGTGTAGATGGGGGTGCATGGTGTAGATGGGGGTGCATGGTGTAGATGGGGGGTGCATGGTGTAGATGGGGGGGTGCATGGTGTAGATGGGGGGGTGCATGGTGTAGATGGGGGGGTGCATGGTGTAGATGGGGGTGCATGGTGTAGATGGGGGGTGCATGGTGTAGATGGGGGGGGCAGGGTGTAGATGGGGGGTGCATGGTGTAGATGGGGGGTGCATGGTGTAGATGAGGGGTGCATGGTGTAGATGGGGGGGTGCATGGTGTAGATGGGGGTGCATGGTGTAGATGGGGGGTGCATGGTGTAGATGGGGGGGTGCATGGTGTAGATGGGGGGTTGCATGGTGTAGATGGGGGTGTGAATGGTTTAGATGGGGGGTGCATGGTGTAGATGGGGGGTGCATGGTGTAGATGGGGGGTGCATTGTGTAGATGGGGGGTGCATGGTGTAGATGGGGGTGCATGGTGTAGATGGGGGTGCATGGTGTAGATGGGGGGTGCATGGTGTAGATGGGGGGTGCATGGTGTAGATGGGGGGTGCATGGTGTAGATGGGGGGTGCATGGTGTAGATGGGGGGTGCATGGTGTAGATGGGGGGTGCATGGTGTAGATGGGGGGTGCATGGTGTAGATGGGGGGTGCATTGTGTAGATGGGGGGTGCATGGTGTAGATGGGGGTGCATGGTGTAGATGGGGGTGCATGGTGTAGATGGGGGGTGCATGGTGTAGATGGGGGGGTGCATGGTGTAGATGGGGGGTGCATGGTGTAGATGGGGGGTGCATTGTGTAGATGGGGGGTGCATGGTGTAGATGGGGGTGCATGGTGTAAATGGGGTGGTGCATGGTGTACATGGGGGGTGCATGGTGTAGATGGGGGGTGCATGGTGTAAATGGGGGGTGCATGGTGTAAATGGGGGGTGCATGGTGCAGATGGGGGTGCATGGTGTAGATGGGGGGTGCATGGTGTAGATGGGGGGTGCATGGTGTAGCTGGGGGGGGTGCATGGTGTAAAGGGGGGTGCATGGTGTAGATGGGGGGGTGCATGGTGTAAATGGGGGGTGCATGGTGTAGATGGGGGGTGCATGGTGTAGATGGGGGGTGCATGGTGTAGATGGGGGGTGCATGGTGTAGATGGGGGGGTGCATGGTGTAGATGGGGGGTGCATGGTGTAGAGGGGGGGTGCATTGTGTAGATGGGGGGTGCCTGGTGTAGATGGGGGTGCATGCTGTAGATGGGGGTGCATGGTGTAGATGGGGGGTGCATGGTGTAGATGGGGGGGTGCATGGTGTAGATGGGGGGTGCAGGGGGTAAATGGGGGGTGCATTGTGTAGATGGGGGGTGCATTGTGTAGATGGGGGGTGCATGGTGTAGATGGGGGTGCATGGTGTAGATGGGGGTGCATGGTGTAGATGGGGGGTGCATGGTGTAAATGGGGGGTGCATGGTGTAGATGGGGGGTGCATGGTGCAGATGGGGGGGTGCATGGTGTACATGGGGGGTGCATGGTGTAAATGGGGGTGCATGGTGTAGATGGGGGGTGCATGGTGTAGATGGGGGTTGCATGGTGTAAATGGGGTGGTGCATGGTGTAGATGGGGGGGTGCATGGTGTACATGGGGGGTGCATGGTGTAGATGGGGGGTGCATGGTGTAGATGGGGTGGTGCATGGTGTAGATGGAGGGGTGCATGGTGTAGATGGGGGTGCGTGGTCTAGATGGGGGGGTGCATGGTGTAGATGGGGGGTGCATGGTGTAGATGGGGGGTGCATGGTGTAGATGGGGGTGCATGGTGTAGATGGGGGGGTCCATGGTGTAGATGGGGGGTGCATGGTGTAAATGGGGGGTGCATGGTGTAAATGGGGGGTGCATGGTGCAGATGGGGGTGCGTGGTCTAGATGGGGGGGGTCCATGGTGTAGATGGGGGGTGCATGGTCTAGATGGGGGTGCATGGTGTAGATGTGAGAAGCAGAGAGGGGATTCGGGGCTGAGAGAGGCTGCTTTGAGGCTACAGGGGGAAGCTGGTGTCACACAGAATAATGTTATTTACCAACAGCTCTCACAAGCACAACACCGCACAGGATTATGGGTTGTATCTGCTCCGTGGGGGTCACAGCTGTGTTGTGAACAGAGAGAGAGTGAGAGAGGTTCTATCATATTTATTATGGTAATAATATAATAATATCATATATTCTGAGTTACAATGTGATATTACATGAAACATTTAGTCTTTGGGAAATAAGTTGACATCTTATTTAGGCTGTAAATCCTCTTCTGTCCAGGGATGAGACAGTTATTTCTAGAATGAAAAATCTGCTTCCCTCAAACACATCATTTGAATATAGATTTCTTCAAATAAGGTCCATGTGCTACACCGGAGATTGATTCATTCTATAAAACTTTTCAGAAAGACACATTTAATTTAATATATTTGTGCTGTTGGATTTAGTTCTGAGAAACCAGTTGATGACTGTCTGTTTGTCCATGTCTATAATGGCTGGCCTCAAGCTCCCAGCCACACACTCACATGCACACACACACACACACACACGCACATGCACACACACACACACACACACACACACACACACTGAATGCATGCTAACGGGGGAGAGGGCTGAATACATGCTAACGGGGGAGAGGGCTGAATACATGCTAACGGGGGAGAGGGCTGAATACATGCTAACGGTGGAGAGGGCTGAATGCATGCTAACGGTGGAGAGCGCTGAATGCATGCTAACGGTGGAGAGTGCTGAATACATGCTAACGGGGGAGAGCGCTGAATACATGCTAACAGTGGAGAGGGCTGAATGCATGCTAACGGGGGAGAGGGTTGAATACATGCTAACGGGGGAGAGGGCTGAATGCTTGCTAACGGTGGAGAGGGCTGAATGCTTGCTAACGGTGGAGAGGGCTGAATGCATGCTAACGGGGGAGAGGGCTGAATACATGCTAACGGTGGAGAGGGCTGAATGCATGCTAACGGTGGAGAGGGCTGAATGCATGCTAACGGGGGAGAGGGCTGAATACATGCTAATGGGGGAGAGGGCTGAATGCATGCTAACGGGGGAGAGGGCTGAATGCATGCTAACGGGGGAGAGGGCTGAATGCATGCTAACGGTGGAGAGGGCTGAATGCATGCTAACGGGGGAGAGGGCTGAATACATGCTAACGGGAGAGAGGGCTGAATACATGCTAACGGTGGAAAGGGCTGAATACATGCTAACGGTGGAGAGGGCTGAATACATGCTAACGGGGGAGAGGGCTGAATACATGCTAACGGGGGAGAGGGCTGAATACATGCTAACGGTGGAGAGGGCTGAATACATGCTAACGGGGGAGAGGGCTGAATACATGCTAACGGGGGAGAGGGCTGAATGCATGCTAACGGGGGAGAGGGCTGAATACATGCTAACGGGGGAGAGGGCTGAATGCATGCTAACGGGGGAGAGGGCTGAATACATGCTAACGGGGGAGAGGGCTGAATACATGCTAACGGTGGAGAGCGCTGAATGCATGCTAACGGTGGAGAGGGCTGAATACATGCTAACGGGGGAGAGGGCTGAATACATGCTAACGGTGGAGACGGCTGAATGCATGCTAACGGTGGAGAGGGCTGAATGCATGCTAACGGTGGAGAGGGCTGAATACATGCTAACGGGGGAGAGGGCTGAATGCATGCTAACGGTGGAGAGGGTTGAATACATGCTAACGGTGGAGAGGGCTGAATACATGCTAATGGTGGAGAGCGCTGAATGCATGCTAACGGTGGAGAGGGCTGAATACATGCTAACGGGGGAGAGGGCTGAATGCATGCTAACGGTGGAGAGGGTTGAATACATGCTAACGGTGGAGAGGGCTGAATACATGCTAACGGTGGAGAGCGCTGAATGCATGCTAACGGTGGAGAGGGCTGAATACATGCTAACGGGGGAGAGGGCTGAATGCATGCTAACGGTGGAGAGGGTTGAATACATGCTAACGGTGGAGAGGGCTGAATGCATGCTAACGGTGGAGAGGGCTGAATACATGCTAACGGGGGAGAGGGCTGAATACATGCTAACGGGGGAGAGGGCTGAATACATGCTAACGGTGGAGAGGGCTGAATACATGCTAACGGGGGAGAGGGCTGAATACATGCTAACGGGGGAGAGGGCTGAATACATGCTAACGGTGGAGACGGCTGAATGCATGCTAACGGTGGAGACGGCTGAATGCATGCTAACGGTGGAGAGGGCTGAATGCATGCTAACGGTGGAGAGGGCTGAATACATGCTAACGGGGGAGAGGGCTGAATGCATGCTAACGGTGGAGAGGGTTGAATACATGCTAACGGTGGAGAGGGCTGAATACATGCTAATGGTGGAGAGCGCTGAATGCATGCCAACGGTGGAGAGGGCTGAATACATGCTAACGGGGGAGAGGGCTGAATGCATGCTAACGGTGGAGAGGGTTGAATACATGCTAACGGTGGAGAGGGCTGAATACATGCTAACGGTGGAGAGCGCTGAATGCATGCTAACGGTGGAGAGGGCTGAATACATGCTAACGGGGGAGAGGGCTGAATGCATGCTAACGGTGGAGAGGGTTGAATACATGCTAACGGTGGAGAGGGCTGAATGCATGCTAACGGTGGAGAGGGCTGAATACATGCTAACGGGGGAGAGGGCTGAATGCATGCTAACGGTGGAGAGGGTTGAATACATGCTAACGGTGGAGAGGGCTGAATGCATGCTAACGGTGGAGAGGGCTGAATGCATGCTAACGGGGGAGAGGGCTGAATACATGCTAACGGGGGAGAGGGCTGAATACATGCTAAAGGTGGAGAGGGCTGAATACATGCTAACGGTGGAGAGCGCTGAATACATGCTAACGGGGGAGAGGGCTGAATACATGCTAACGGGGGAGAGGGCTGAATACATGCTAACGGGGGAGAGGGCTGAATGCATGCTAACGGTGGAGAGGGCTGAATACATGCTAACGGTGGAGAGCGCTGAATACATGCTAAAGGTGGAGAGGGCTGAATACATGCTAACGGGGGAGAGGGCTGAATACATGCTATGCACTGTCTATGTCTGACCCACTGTCTATGTCTGACCCACTGTCTATGTCTGACCCACTGTCTATGTCTGACCCACTGTCTATGTCTGACCCACTGTCTATGTCTGACCCACTGTCTATGTCTGACCCACTGTTTATGTCTGACCCACTGT
Organism: Ilyophis sp. 1 JC-2022; assembly: GCA_022702515.1. NCBI lineage: Eukaryota > Metazoa > Chordata > Actinopteri > Anguilliformes > Synaphobranchidae > Ilyophis > Ilyophis sp. 1 JC-2022. The sequence continues at coordinate 147,060,807 of CM040403.1, read as the reverse complement.
CCATGTCTGACCCACTGTCTATGTCTGACCCACTGTCTATGTCTGACCCACTGTCTATGTCTGACCCACTGTCTATGTCTGACCCACTGTCTATGTCTGTCCCACTGTCTATGTCTGACCCACTGTCTATGTCTGACCCACTGTCTATGTCTGACCCACTGTCTATGTCTGACCCACTGTCTATGTCTGACCCACTGTCTATGTCTGACCCACTGTCTATGTCTGACCCACTGTCTATGTCTGACCCACTGTCTATGTCTGACCCACTGTCTATGTCTGACCCACTGTCTATGTCTGACCTACTGTCTATGTCTGACCCACTGTCTATGTCTGACCCACTGTCTATGTCTGACCCACTGTCTATGTCTGACCCACTGTCTATGTCTGTCCCACTGTCTATGTCTGACCTACTGTCTATGTCTGACCCACTGTCTATGTCTGACCCACTGTCTATGTCTGACCCACTGTCTATGTCTGACCCACTGTCTATGTCTGACCCACTGTCTATGTCTGTCCCACTGTCTATGTCTTGCTGGTGGCTATTCTATTCTATTCTATTCTATTCTATTCTATTCTATTTAGAACATAAGATTAACAAGGTATTTTAAGATGTTGTTTTCTTTGTCTGGTCAGGCCAAAGGTGAAACAGCAGTGTAACACATACAGAGAACCAGGGTTTGAACTTTAAACTATCTCAAAGCTTTACTTTAAATAAAATACATCTCAGCCATATACAGTGGGGAGAACAAGTATTTGATACACTGCCGATTTTGCAGGTTTTCCCACTTACAAAGCATGTAGAGGTCTGTAATTTTTATCATAGGTACACTTCACGAGAGACGGAATCTAAAACAAAAATCCAGAAAATCACATTGTATGATTTTTAAGTAATTAATTTGCATTTTATTGCATGAAATAAGTATTTGATACATCAGAAAAATAGAACTTAATATTTGGTAAAGAAACCTTTGTTTGCAATTACAGAGATCAGACGTTTCCTGTAGTTCTTGACCAGGTTTGCACACACTACAGCAGGGATTTTGGCCCACTCCTCCATACAGATCTTCTCCAGATCCTTCAGGTTTCGGGGCTGTCGCTGGGCAACACGGACTTTCAGCTCCCTCCAAAGATTTTCTATTGGGTTCAGGTCTGGAGACTGGCTAGGCCACTCCAGGACCTTGAGATGCTTCTTACGGAGCCACTCCTTAGTTGCCCTGGCTGTGTGTTTCGGGTCGTTATCATGCTGGAAGACCCAGCCACAACCCATCTTCAATGCTCTTCTTGAGGGAAGGAGGTTGTTGGCCAAGATCTCGCGATACATGGCCCCATCCATCCTCCCCTCAATACGGTGCATTCGTCCTGTCCCCTTTGCAGAAAAGCATCCCCAAAGAATGATGTTTCCACCTCCATGCTTCACGGTTGGGATGGTGTTCTTGGGGTTGTACTCATCCTTTTTCTTCCTCCAAACACGGCGAGTGGAGTTTATACCAAAAAGCTCTATTTTGAATTGAAAATCTATTGTGAATTCCATGACTTAGAGAGGTCTTACAACCTACCGGGCACTTTTTATTTTTATTTACAGTTACGTGCAGCAATGCGTGCTCAAGGTGTTCCTTGGGGCACTGAGTTGGGAAATCATCCTCTTCATGTCATTCTTGACACCAAGGGTAAAAACAATGGTACTGTTTCTGACCTATATAAATTTATTACTAAAGCCTTATACAAACCTCTATCACTTAACAGACTCTGGAAGACAGATATTAATATCTCCTCGGATCTAGACTGGCACACTATATGGTCAAATATATCCCTGTCGTCCAGAAATCCTAACCATCAAATGATACATTATAAATTTATTCACAGGTCTTATTTAACTCCTCGAAGATTACAGCAAATGAAACTCAGAGATAATCCGTATTGTGATTTTTGTCCGGACAATACCATTGCTACTTTTTATCATATGGTTTGGCAGTGTCCAGAAGTCAATAGATTTTGGGGTATTGTTTCGTGCAATATGTCTAATATCATTGGAAGGGCCATCCCTCACTCACAATGTTTGCTTCTACTTAATGACACCACATCTTTAAAGCTAACTATAAATAATAAGCGTCTCTTGCTAGCTGGTCTCACAGCTGCTAAAAGAATGATAGCTTGTCGTTGGAAACCACCGCATGCATTGTCGGTGAGGGAATGGCTTTTTTCTTATCGGGATATTGCGCAGCTGGAGCTTTCTACGGCATGTCTACATTATGCCAAAACATCTAATATTAACTGCTGGTCAAAGTTATTAGAGAAAATTAATGATATGTTGTGAATATTAATGGTTTAACTGTCTTTCTCAGCTATGTTTGCATACACTTTGTCCAGTTTTATGTTCCGAATGTTACGTACATATTGCACATGTACATAGTATATTATATGTACATCATTTGGTTATTTCATATGTATACATATATTTTATGTATATTCTATGCTATTTCTGCGGATATCAACATGGATGATGGAGGAAATTAGCATTTATCCAATACTTCTATGTCTGAAAGATGTTCATTTTATGGATGCAAGGGACATGAGATTCCTGGGTGGCAGGGAGAAAGGGTTGGAAGTGGTGTGTGTGTGTGTGTGTGTTTTGTGTTTGTTTTTTGTTTTTTTCCCCCCCCATTGTTCAACACCTTGATTTCATCAGGTTAGGGTTTAGAGGGTGGGGACAGATTGGGTGGACTGGAGGGAACAAAATGTGGGGAGGAGAGGGGGGGGCGGGCATTAGAATAAGTGATATTTCACTGTGCCTCTGTTATTTTTATGGATTTATAGATGCCTCTCCTCCATTGTGAAAATAATTATTCTGTTTTTTGTATTTTTGGCAGTAAAGTTGCTCCTCCTCTATTTTGTAAATAATGAATAAATAAATAAAAAATTGATCACAAAAAAAAACAAAAAGCTCTATTTTGGTCTCATCAGACCACATGACCTTCTCCCATTCCTCCTCTGGATCATCCAGATGGTCATTGGCAAACCTCAGACGGGCCTGGACATGCGCTGGCTTGAGCAGGGGGACCTTGCGTGCGCTGCAGGATTTTAATCCATGACGGCGTAGTGTGTTACTAATGGTTTTCTTTGAGACTGTGGTCCCAGCTCTCTTCAGGTCATTGACCAGGTCCTGCCGTGTAGTTCTGGGCTGATCCCTCACCTTTCTGATGATCATTGATGCCCCACGAGGTGAGATCTTGCATGGAGGCCCAGACCGAGGGAGATTGACTGTCGTCTTGAACTTCTTCCATTTTCTAATAATTGCGCCAACAGTTGTTGCCTTCTCACCAAGCTGCTTGCCTATTGTCCTGTAGCCCATCCCAGCCTTGTGCAGGTCTACCATTTTGTCCCTGATGTCCTTAGACAGCTCTTTGGTCTTGCCCATTGTGAAGAGGTTGGAGTCTGATTGATTGAGTGTGTGGAGAGGTGTCTTTTATACAGGTAACGAGTTCAAACAGGTGCAGTTAATACAGGTAATGAGTGGAGAATAGGAGGGCTTCTTAAAGAAGAACTAACAGGTCTGTGAGAGCCGGAATTCTTGCTGGTTGGTAGGTGATCAAATACTTATTTCATGCAATAAAATGCAAATTAATTACTTAAAAATCATACAATGTGATTTTCTGGATTTTTGTTTTAGATTCCGTCTCTCACAGTTGAAGTGTACCTATGATAAAAATTACAGACCTCTACATGCTTTGTAAGTGGGAAAACCTGCAAAATTGGCAGTGTATCAAATACTTGTTCTCCCCACTGTATGTAGATCATTCATATTTAACAATTTTTGTATAGTTATGATGATTATACTCTGGAGTCTTCACATTGTCTCTAAATGTGTGGAGCACAAAGTCTTCCTCACGTGATGTGGATACTGATGTTCCTTCTGAATTACCAGGCAACATAAGGAGCTATAAGAACTGCAAAGGCCAGTTGTATAAAATCATTAGACCCGGACTAAGTGCTGATGTTAGACCTGGGACCAAGTTCTGATGTTAGACTCAGGACTGATGTTAGACATGAGACTAAGTGTCAAATGTTGTCAACTGTTGTCTATCCAGATACAGTAACTGTTTAAACTGACCATGTCTGACCAATTTTTTCTTTATTTTTCTGCATTGAAGGCAGCAACCTTGGGCCGTGATCCCTGTTCACTGTCCCCTGTCCACTCAGACCTCTGTCTACTATGTGCCCTGTCCCCTCACTTTGCAAGCAGTGTGCGAAAGAAATCCCGCAAAACTCTTTCCAAACTAGTGAGAAAGTAGTTTGTAATATTTTTTTAATTTTATTGAGAATATCAATCAGTTTACATATGACGATGGTTACATAGTGTGGCAAGGTCGAGTGCCACCGCTCGGGAAAAGACTGGAAGACACGGAGTTTGGTTCAATAACCCGCTGGGTTCTTTTATTCTTTATGATTCTTTTTTGGTTTCACTTCGTCGGTTCTGGCTTCTCCGGAGCTTTCTCTCTCCGTCCACAGCCAGCCCCGTTTGTTCGCCCGTCTCTCCCTTTTCAAGCCCCGGCTCACTGTCATAGCAATCAGAAACAATTAAACCATTAATCAATTACGTTTCCCCGTGATGCTGATTAACTTATGACAGCTGTGGCTCAGGGTCCGAGAACCGCTCTGCTCACTCTCTCTCTGCACGCAGAGGCTAACCACGCCCACCCTGCCACATACCCCCACCGCCCGACTTAGGCCGGGGAGCCATCCGGCCGATGACCAACTCCCCCCCCTCCTCTCCGAGAGAGGAAGTCCGCCACCACCATCTGCGGCCCCGGCCTATGGATCACCTTAAAATTAAACGGCTGTAATGCTAGATACCAACGGGTGATCCGCGCGTTGGCATCTTTCATGCGGTGGAGCCACTGGAGGGGGGCGTGGTCCGACCAGAGGGTGAATGAGCGGCCCAGCAGGTAATACCGGAGGGATCCGACCGCCCACCGGATGGCGAGGCATTCCTTTTCAATGGTGCTGTACTTCACCTCCCGCTGTGCCAGTTTGCGGCTTATGTACAGCACCGGGCGATCGACTCCCTCCACCTGCTGGGTCAGCACGGCCCCCAGCCCTCTGTCCGACGCGTCTGTCTGCAGGATGAACGGGAGAGAAAAGTTAGGGGTGAACAGCAGCGGCTCCCCACAGAGGGCTTCTTTTACTCGCTCAAACGCCCTCCGGCACGGCTCCGTCCACTGGACCGGCTCTGAGGCACCTTTTCGAGTTAAATCAGTCAAGGGGCTGGTCAGCTCCGAAAACGCAGGAATAAACCTCCTATAGTAACCGGCCAGTCCCAAGAACCTCCTCACCTCTTTTTTTGTCTTGGGTCGGGGACAGGTCGCAATTGCTGCGGTTTTGTCCACTAGAGGCCGCACTTGTCCACTTCCCAAGTGGTACCCCAAATACCGTACCTCCGCTCGGCCAATTGCACACTTCCTCGGGTTAGCCGTGAGCCCCGCCCGCCTCAAGGAGTCGAGCACCGCCCCCACATGCCGCATATGCTGCGCCCAGTCGTTACTGTGGATGATAACATCATCAATATAGGCTGCAGCATATGCAGCATGCGGACGCAGCACCCGATCCATCAGGCGCTGGAACGTGGCTGGAGCCCCGAATAGCCCGAATGGAAGTGTACGAAATTGGTACAAACCGTCCGGAGCAGAGAAAGCCGATTTTTCCTTAGACTCCGGTGACAAGGGAATCTGCCAGTAGCCCTTGGTCAAATCCAGTGTCGAGAAAAAACGAGCCGTGCCCAGCCGATCCAAGAGTTCATCGACCCTAGGCATAGGATAGGCATCAAAACGTGAGACCTCATTCACCTTTCTGTAATCCACACAGAACCGGATAGACCCATCTGGTTTACCTACTAGCACAATGGGGCTACTCCAGGCACTGTGTGATTCTTCTATTACACCCAACTCTAGCATGGCCTTTATTTCTGCCTGTACCAATTTTTTCTTGTGTTCTGGCAGTCGATAAGGACGGGAACGTACCGTCACTCCCGGGGGGGTTTCTATATGGTGGCGTATGAGATTCGTGCGTCCGGGTAGGGGAGAAAACACATCCGCAAACTGCTTTTGCAATAGAGCAAGGTCTGTCTGCTGGCTCGGCGAGAGATGGCTATTAGAAAGGGGCGGGGTCTGATTGTGTGAATTTGGTACCTCCGGCCCCAGCTCATCTTTCTCCTTATCTACCGTCACCAGCGAGACAGCCACCACCTCCTTCCAAGCTTTTAATAGATTTATGTGGTAGATTTGTTTAGCTCCTTCTCTATCCGACCGCACCACCTCGTAGTCTACCTCCCCTATTCGCCGTGTGACCACAAAGGGCCCTTGCCACTTTGCGAGCAATTTGGTGCTGGAGGTTGGAAGTAATACGAGTACTTTATCTCCCGGTGAGAATTGTCTGAGTTTGGTCCCTTTATTATAGTGCGTTTGCTGCCGTTCCTGGGCCTTGAGCAAATTCTCCCGTGATACCTTACCCAGTGTATGGAGTTTTGCTCGCAGGTCCATTACGTACTGTATTTCATTTTTACTGGGGCTTGGACCGTCCTCCCAGTTTTCTTTAACTAGGTCCAAAACTCCCCTGGGTTTTCTGCCAAATATTAACTCAAAGGGAGAAAATCCCGTGGAGGCCTGGGGAACCTCCCGCACTGCAAATAATAAAGGGACTAACCATTTATCCCAATTTCGACTATCTTCGTGAACGAACTTCCGAATCATTGACTTCAAAGTCCTATTAAACCGCTCAACGAGCCCATCCGTTTGGGGGTGGTACACGCTGGTTTTAATCGACTGAATGCCCAATAACGCGTATAGTTCGTTTAGTGTCCGTGACATAAATGATGTGCCCTGGTCCGTCAGAATCTCTTTCGGGATTCCGACGCGGGAGATAATTTGAAACAGTGCCTGCGCAACACTTTTAGCGGAGATATTGCGCAGTGGAACTGCTTCGGGATACCGGGTCGCATAATCCACTAGAACTAGTACGAATCGGTATCCCTGTGTGCTCCGTTCAAATGGCCCGATGAGGTCCATAGCCACTCTATCAAATGGGACCTCTATTAATGGAAGGGGCTGCAACGGCGCTTTTGGGGTGGCCGGGGAATTCACTAATTGACAGTCCGGGCAAGCCGCACACCACCGACGTACGTCTGCCCAGATGCCCGGCCAATAAAAGCGGGCCATTATACGGTTTAGTGTTTTATCATACCCCAAGTGCCCTGCCATGGGGTTATAATGAGCCGCGTGGAAAACCATTTCCCGGCGGCTTTTAGGTACCAACAACTGGGTATTTTCTTCCCCTGTTTGAGCGTCCCGACACACTCGATATAATCTATCTCTAATAACCGAGAAATACGGGTGAGAGAGAGCTGTCTCCGGACGCACTTGCTGACCATCAATGCGCATTACGTTTTCGTAAGCAAAGCGTAAGGTGTCATCCCGAGACTGTTCGAGTGGGAAATCCTCCGTGGGGAGAAAAACCGGAACCAGGGGAGTCTCCCCTCGAGGCTCCCCCGGCTCCGCCCCCCCCTCGACCGCGTCGGCCGACCCTGCGTCATCGCCGTTAACAGCACACACCTCCCCGGGCCCTACCGGTCGGGATCGCACCTCCCACAGCTTCCCTGACACTGTACGAAACCCCGCCCAATCAATGCCCAAAATCAGGGGGTGCGAAAGCCGGGAGCTAACCGCAGCTTTGACAATATAAATTTTTCGTTGACAATACATTTTTACAGGCACTACCGGATATTGGTGCACATCACCATGCACGCACTTAATCGATACCCATGGTGCCTCTACCAATGCCTCTGGCCGAACCAGGCTTTGTCGAATCATGGACTGCATCGCCCCCGAATCCAACAACGCCCGGTGTTCACTCCCTTGCACCCTTACCGGGATGCAGTACGCTCCCTCTGGATCGGGAGCAGGAGTGGGCGGACCGACAACCCGGACCACCTGCCCTACCTCCATAAGCGGACAGTCGCGGCGCAGGTGGCCGAGCTGCCCGCACCGCCAACAACCCGGTCCGACCGTCTGAGGAACCCTCTGTGGGTCGGCCCCTCCCGCCACTGAGCCTGGGCCTGGAGAGGGAGAGAAGACAGAGAGGGGATTAATATGAGGGCGCGTTGTATTAGGGTCCCGGGAAAGGGAAGACGGGACCGTGCGAAACGGGAGTCTCCTCCTTGGAGCCGGTTCTGGCGTCTTTTGCGGCGGGCTGCTTGGCACCACGGCCAGATGGTCTTCGGCCAGGTTCACTGCCAGTGCCAGGTTCGTGGGTCGGTGGCAGCGCACCCAGTTGGCGGTCGCCTCGGGCAGCCCGCCCACAAATTTTTCCAGCACGACCTGCTCCAACACCTCCCCGGCGGATCGCATTTCCGGTTGCAGCCATCTTCGGGCCATGTCGGTGAGGCTCTGGGCGAACGCGAAAGGTCGGTCCCCCTGTACCAGTGACGCGTCCCGGAACCGGCGCCTTTGATCTTCTGGGCTATAGCCCATCCGATCCAGGATTGCCTTCCGGACGGTGGTATAGTTTGCCCGGGATATGGCAGGTAGCCCATGTGCGGCCTGTTGGGCTTCCCCCGTTAACAGGGGCAGGAGGCGGACCGCCCACTCCTCGTCGGGCCACCGACATGCCTCCGCGGCCACCTCGAAGCTGTCCAGGAAGGCCTGGGCATCGTCATCTGCGGTCATCTTGGGCAACTGGATCTTCATTGGGGCTCGGCTATACGGATCCCGGGACCCCGCCCCCCCGCTGCCAGCTAGCTGCCGCAGCGTCTCCGTCTGGAGGGTGGTTTGTCGCCGCAGCGCCTCCATCTGCTCGTGCTGCACCGCCGCTTGCCTCTCCTGCATGAGGGTCATCTTCTCCAGCATGCGCGCGAGCGCTATTACTGGCTGCTCCGCTTCTGTTCGGTCCGGGCTGGTGTCCATGTTTCGGTCGTCTTGCAGTCTCTTTTAACTTTATCCTTCCCCCCGTACGGGCCACCACTGTGGCAAGGTCGAGTGCCACCGCTCGGGAAAAGACTGGAAGACACGGAGTTTGGTTCAATAACCCGCTGGGTTCTTTTATTCTTTATGATTCTTTTTTGGTTTCACTTCGTCGGTTCTGGCTTCTCCGGAGCTTTCTCTCTCCGTCCACAGCCAGCCCCATTTGTTCGCCCGTCTCTCCCTTTTCAAGCCCCGGCTCACTGTCATAGCAATCAGAAACAATTAAACCATTAATCAATTACGTTTCCCCGTGATGCTGATTAACTTATGACAGCTGTGGCTCAGGGTCCGAGAACCGCTCTGCTCACTCTCTCTCTGCACGCAGAGGCTAACCACGCCCACCCTGCCACACATAGTGTAGATTATGAATGAAGATAGAATTAACAAAAATAAAAAGGGAGTAGTTTGTAATATGTCCCGTTCTTGTACTACAAGTTGTAGTTTTTACTTCTGGTTTACTTCCAGAAATTGTCGGATGAGTGCACATTTCTGTGGATGAGTGTGGTCCTGAATCCCCTCAACAAAACCCCAGAAATAAGGGGTTCATCCTGGTATTTTAAGTGCCCCATTTGTTCATCCTGATATTTTAAGTCACCCCAACATGGTTTTCTTCTCAACAGTATGCAAATTTGTAGTGGTTTGTGGCTGTTTATTAATTTTTTGCGGTTCTCGTCCTGGTTTCACGATTGTGAATCAATCTGATTTTTTCCACGTTCTGTTTTGGGGTTTGCCGTCCTCATTATTGTTTTTACCTGTGCTTCTACCTGCAGGGTATTTAAGTTCCTCACTTCTGCTTCTCCGGTGCTTGTTTGTCTTTCGACATTGCATCGAGCCAGGTATAGCCAGGTACTAGTGACCTCCTGATATTAAACTTTGTTTATGTTCATGAGGGACTTTCTATTAGCTATTTATTCAGGTATAGGATTGTTTCCTCCTGTTAGCGTTCTGCGCTATTTATTTTGTCCTTTTTTTGTGCATTTGCTTTGGTTTTACACTCTTCCGGTGTTCTTTTGTTTGCTAGATTTATTGTACTATCTCATTAAGTGAGCTTGGGAGATTTGTTGTCCCATTTTTAGTGGGTTGATTTTCGTTTTTTGGCTGTTTAGCCTTAGGGAATTAAGTTCCTGATTTTTCTTTATTTTCTTTTATTATTTTTCCCCATTTATTGGTCCTCACGGTTGTTAGCTGACTTGTTCTGATTCCCCCACCTTCACGTTTGAATCTCTGACACATTAAAGACACATTACAAAATTAGGAGTTCACATGTTACCATCTGCCCTGGATTAACGTTTTTCACACAAACACACACAGATACATGCACAACCACATACACCCACACACACACACACTCGCACACACCAGTACATATCCACAAACATTCAGCCATTGCATGCTGTTTCAAAATCAGTGCTCAATCTGATTTGAACTAAACATGCAGAATGCATGAAAGCATAAACAATAAACTCCTTTCAGTCAGTGGTTCTGGAGTACCATGGGATTTCTACATTAAATGTGTTGATTTAAATGTAAAATGGTTGCTGGTTTTGTGAATACAGTTAGTCATATTTAGTTGCTGGTTTTATTAATACTGTTACATTCTTGTGAGGGGACGGGACCCAAATGCAAGACTGAGACGGCTCAGGGTAAAACTCTTCCGGGGAGTACATGAGACACAGGCAGGGGCAAGACCAACAGGCATGGATCAGGGACTGGGAGGGTCAGAAACCTGGAGGGTAGCTGGCTCTGCAGCTCAGGACAGGCGGGTAGCTGGCTCTGCAGCTCAGGACAGGGGGAGCCAAAGACAGTGCGGAGTGCCGCGGACAGGAACAGATGGGAAAAGACACCGGGGACCAAGGTCAAGGTCAGGCGCTTAAGCCTGGAGAATCAAGCGCGTCGGCCTGGGGGGTCAGGCGCTTCGGCCTGGGGGGTCAGGTGCTTCGGCCTGGGGTAGCAAGTGCTACTGCCTGGGAGAGGACAGGAACTCAGACCTGTCAGGAGGGAGCCTAGGAGGGGTGAGGGAGCCTAGGAGGGGAGGAGGGGCGAGGGATTCTAGGAGGGGCGAGGGAGCCTAGGAGGGGCGAGGGAGCCTTGGAGGGGCGAGGGAGCCTTGGAGGGAAGCTGTCGGGGAAACTGAAGACGGGACGAGACCAGGGCAGACGGACGAAACAAACAACAAGAACAATAACAAGCATGACTATAACAAAGAACAAACTCACAAGACCAGGGCAAGACCAGGGCAAGACGCGACAAGAACATGACGAGAACACTAGGAGATCGGATCACAAGACGGTCCAGTCCGAACACAAAATCGGGGCAGACTAAATACACAACATGATGAGGACAGAACGAGCAACAGGTGGGGGAAGGCTAACGAGGACACAAGAAAGACACACAATGCAGGTGCGGAGAGTGAGAACACAAGAGGAAGGAGAGTGAGAAACACAAGAGGAAGGAGAGGGGGGAAACACAAGAGGAAGGAGAGGGGGGAAACACAAGAGGAAGGAGAGGGGGGAAACACAAGAGGAAGGAGAGTGAGAAACCCAAGAGGAAGGAGAGTGAGAAACACAAGAGGAAGGAGAGGGGGGAAACACAAGAGGAAGGAGAGGGGGGAAACACAAGAGGAAGGAGAGGGGGGAAACACAAGAGGAAGGAGAGAGGGGAAACACAAGAGGAAGGAGAGGGGGGAAACACAAGAGGAAGGAGAGTGAGAAACACAAGAGGAAGGAGAGTGAGAAACACAAGAGGAAGGAGAGGGGGGAAACACAAGAGGAAGGAGAGGGGGGAAACACAAGAGGAAGGAGAGGGGGGAAACACAAGAGGAAGGAGAGGGGGGAAACACAAGAGGAAGGAGAGGGGGGAAACACAAGAGGAAGGAGAGGGGGGAAACACAAGAGGAAGGAGAGGGGGGAAACACAGGGTGGACTGTGAGACGAGGGGAAAACCAGGGACGGAACACAGGGACCTCACAAATACAATTATAATCATGTTTGTTTGCTGGTTTTATTAATACAGTTCGTCATATTTGGTTGATGGTTTAGTGAATACAGTTAGAGTCATATTTGGTTGATGGTTTTGTGAATACAGTTAGTCATATTTGGTTGCTGGTTTTATGAATACCATGGCTCCACCCCCTGGTGTGCGCATGGCTCCACCCCCTGGTGTGCGCATGGCTCCACCCTCTGGTGTGTGCATGGCTCCGCCCCCTGGTGTGCACATGTCTCCACTCTCTGGTGTGTGCATGGCTCCGCCCCCTGGTGTGTGCATGGCTCCGCCCCCTGGTGTGTGCATGGCTCCGCCCCCTGGTGTGTGCATGGCTCCACCCCCACACACCGCCAAGCATAACAGTGGCAGCCCTCATCAATAAGCATACTTTGTGTTTGGCCGCTTTTTGATTATTAATTTTTCTGATTTAGGAGTTTTTAAAATAAGTAATAATGTGCATAATTTGCCATAATTTATAAGGTTAATTACACTCCTCTCTTCCTCTCCTCTCTCTGCACAAATGCTCAAATGGCCAGATTGTGAGATTCTGCACTTAGATTGGGAGGGAGATTCTGTGTGTGCCTGTAGCTCCAATAAGCAGGGACAGACATGGAAGGGAGTTTGTGTGTGCCTGTAGCTCCAATAAGCAGGGACAGACATGGAAGGGAGTTTGTGTGTGCCTGTAGCTCCAATAAGCAGGGACAGACATGGAAGGGGTTTTTTGTGTGCCTGTAGCTCCAATAAGCAGAGACAGACATGGAAGGGAGTTTGTGTGTGCCTGTAGCTCCAATAAGCAGAGACAAACATGTAAATTAATGACAGTGAATCTTTTTCTTTTTATAGTGATAATTATCCCACTAAAAAGCACTATTCCAGCATAGCCACACTGCATTTCATTCAAGAATCATCCTATTATAGGGTAAAAAAGACTATGCAGGAACAAGCTCCATGTCTGTTAGGGGTGTAACAGTACACAAAAGTCACGGTTCGGTATGTACCTCGGTTTTGAAGTCACGGTTCGGTATGTTTTTGGTACAGCGAAAAAAAATTAATGCAAAACATAAAATTGCTTTTCATTAATTATGAAGTTAACTTGTAAACAGTGGCTAATTGGCCATCATTTCCTGAACAACAAAAGGCACTTTTTTTTTTCTTCAATGCTATGGTGTTTGTTATTGCTTTTGCCCGGTCTGAATTACTGGAGGCAGCTTAAGCCACGGGGAGCTGGATTGCACTGGTTTTCCTTGTACCAGTTCACCATACTGACGAGGCTGTGCTGTGCTAACCCTGCATTTGTTTATAGTCGGAGGTTGGATGTGGATAACCCGTCGCTGTGCTGTGCTAACCCTGCATTTGTTTATGGTCGGAGGTTGGATGTGGATAACCCGTCGCTGTGCTGTGCTAACCCTGCATTTGTTTATGGTCGGAGGTTGGATGTGGATAACCCGTCGCTGTGCTGTGCTAACCCTGCATTTGTTTATGGTCGGAGGTTGGATGTGGATTCCGCGCCATTACCGACATCACTGCATTCGCAGGGCGCAACTGGGGACTTGGTGTCATGCACCCTCTTCAAAGGGAAGTTTTGGCTTTGCTAGCAAATATAACTAAAACAGCTAAATATAGCTAAAACAGCTAACAACTACAACAATAACGTTTTAACTTTTAATTGTATATGTTTATCATTCTGTATCGATATGTTGGCCGATACAAAAGCATTTCATACATAAAGACGCCCTGCATCTTACACCTAAAGACACCCTGCATCTTACTCCTACATAAAGACACCCTGCATCTTACTCCTACATAAAGGCACCCTGCATCTTACTCCTACATAAATACACCCTGCATCTTACTCCTACATAAAGACACCCTGCATCTAACTCCTACATAAAGACACCCTGCATCTTACTCCTACATAAAGACACCCTGCATCTTACTCCTACATAAAGACACCCTGCATCTTACTCCTACATTAAAACACCCTGCATCTTACTCCTACATAAAGGCACCCTGCATCTTACTCCTACATAAATACACCCTGCATCTTACTCCTACATAAAGACACCCTGCATCTTACTTCTACATAAATACACCCTGCATCTTACTCCTACATAAAGACACCCTGCATCTTACTCCTACATAAAGACACCCTGCATCTTACTCCTACATAAAGACACCCTGCATCTTACTCCTACATAAAGACACCCTGCATCTTACTCCTACATAAAGACACCCTGCATCTTACTCCTACATAAAAACACCCTGCATCTTACTCCTACATAAAGACACCCTGCATCTTACTCCTACATAAATACACCCTGCATCTTACTCCTACATAAATACACCCTGCATCTTACTCCTACATAAAAACACCCTGCATCTTACTCCTACATAAATACACCCTGCATCTTACTCCTACATAAAGACACCCTGCATCTTACTCCTACATAAATACACCCTGCATCTTACTCCTACATAAAGACACCCTGCATCTTACTCCTACATAAAGGCACCCTGCATCTTACTCCTACATAAATACACCCTGCATCTTACTCCTACATAAAGACACCCTGCATCTTACTCCTACATAAATACACCCTGCATCTTACTCCTACATAAAGACACCCTGCATCTTACTCCTACATAAAGACACCCTGCATCTTACTCCTACATAAAGACACCCTGCATCTTACTCCTACATAAAGACACCCTGCATCTTACTCCTACATAAAGACACTCTGCATCTTACTCCTACATAAAGACACCCTGCATCTTACTCCTACATAAAGACACCCTGCATCTTACTCCTACATAAAGACAGCCTGCATCTTACTCCTACATAAAGACACCCTGCATCTTACTCCTACATAAAGACACCCTGCATCTTACTCCTACATAAAGACACCCTGCATCTTACTCCTACATAAAGACACCCTGCATCTTACTCCTACATAAAGACACCCTGCATCTTACTCCTACATTAAAACACCCTGCATCTTACTCCTACATAAAGGCACCCTGCATCTTACTCCTACATAAATACACCCTGCATCTTACTCCTACATAAAGACACCCTGCATCTTACTCCTACATAAATACACCCTGCATCTTACTCCTACATAAAGACACTCTGCATCTTACTCCTACATAAAGACACCCTGCATCTTACTCCTACATAAAGACACCCTGCATCTTACTCCTACATAAAGACACCCTGCATCTTACTCCTACATAAAGACACCCTGCATCTTACTCCTACATAAAGACACCCTGCATCTTACTCCTACATAAAGACACCCTGCATCTTACTCCTACATAAAGACACCCTGCATCTTACTCCTACATAAAGACACCCTGCATCTTACTCCTACATAAAGACACCCTGCATCTTACTCCTACATAAAGACACCCTGCATCTTACTCCTACATAAAGACACCCTGCATCTTACTCCTACATAAAGACACCCTGCATCTTACTCCTACATAAAGACACCCTGCATCTTACTCCTACATAAAGACACCCTGCATCTTACTCCTACATAAAGACACCCTGCATCTTACTCCTACATAAAGACACCCTGCATCTTACTCCTACATAAAGACACCCTGCATCTTACTCCTACATAAAGACACCCTGCATCTTACTCCTACATAAAGACACCCTGCATCTTACTCCTACATAAAGACACCCTGCATCTTACTCCTACATAAAGACACCCTGCATCTTACTCCTACATAAAGACACCCTGCATCTTACTCCTACATAAAGACACCCTGCATCTTACTCCTACATAAAGACACCCTGCATCTTACTCCTACATAAAGACACCCTGCATCTTACTCCTACATAAAGACACCCTGCATCTTACTCCTACATAAAGACACCCTGCATCTTACTCCTACATAAAGACACCCTGCATCTTACTCCTACATAAAGACACCCTGCATCTTACTCCTACATAAAGACACCCTGCATCTTACTCCTACATAAAGACACCCTGCATCTTACTCCTACATAAAGACACCCTGCATCTTACTCCTACATAAAGACACCCTGCATCTTACTCCTACATAAAGACACCCTGCATCTTACTCCTACATAAAGACACCCTGCATCTTACTCCTACATAAAGACACCCTGCATCTTACTCCTACATAAAGACACCCTGCATCTTACTCCTACATAAAGACACCCTGCATCTTACTCCTACATAAAGACACCCTGCATCTTACTCCTACATAAAGACACCCTGCATCTTACTCCTACATAAAGACACCCTGCATCTTACTCCTACATAAAGACACCCTGCATCTTACTCCTACATAAAGACACCCTGCATCTTACTCCTACATAAAGACACCCTGCATCTTACTCCTACATAAAGACACCCTGCATCTTACTCCTACATAAAGACACCCTGCATCTTACTCCTACATAAAGACACCCTGCATCTTACTCCTACATAAAGACACCCTGCATCTTACTCCTACATAAAGACACCCTGCATCTTACTCCTACATAAAGACACCCTGCATCTTACTCCTACATAAAGACACCCTGCATCTTACTCCTACATAAAGACACCCTGCATCTTACTCCTACATAAAGACACCCTGCATCTTACTCCTACATAAAGACACCCTGCATTTATGTACCCTGCATCTTACTCCTACATAAAGACACCTTGCATCTTACTCCTACATAAAGACACCCTGCATCTTACTCCTACATAAAGACACCCTGCATCTTACTCCTACATAAAGACACCCTGCATCTTACTCCTACATAAAGACACCTCATCTTACTCCTACATTGCATCTTACTCCTACATAAAGACACCCTGCATCTTACTCCTACATAAAGACACCCTGCATCTTACTCCTACATAAAGACACCCTGCATCTTACTCCTACATAAAGACACCCTGCATCTTACTCCTACATAAAGACACCCTGCATCTTACTCCTACATAAAGACACCCTGCATCTTACTCCTACATAAAGACACCCTGCATCTTACTCCTACATAAAGACACCCTGCATCTTACACCTACATAAAGACACCCTGCATCTTACTCCTACATAAAGACACCCTGCATCTTATTCCTACATAAAGACACCCTGCATCTTACTCCTACATAAATACACCCTGCATCTTACTCCTACATAAAGACACCCTGCATCTTACTCCTACATAAAGACACCCTGCATCTTACTCCTACATAAAGACACCCTGCATCTTCCGAAAGTGTCACAAAACAGTGGACGGATGCAAATAGTATCACAATCTACAAGGAAAACGGTGGAAAAACGATGGAAAAACGGTGGCAAATCCATCGGCTAGGCCATTGCTGGGAAGGTTCAGTCCAAGGCTATGCTGAGCAGACTCTGGACAGACATATACTGTCAGAGTAGCACACATGAACATCTGGTTTTACACACCTAGTCATACAGATATTAATAGCATGGTGCAGTCCCATCGCTCTATGGATCAGTCTATTAGTCATAAAATTAATTTCAGAATGAATAATGTTTCTGAATCCATGAGATTAAAGGCTCAGGAACACACTGTGAGCAGCCTGCCTGAGGGAAGCATCATATCCCGGATTCACTCTCACATCCACTGAAATGTATTCAGCTCGTACTGCACAAACTAATAATGTTGAAAATACTTGCGCTACACATAGGCTACTAAAATAAGAGTAATAATTATCATTAGGGGAATATTTTTAAAAGATCCATTTTATTCAAAATTTGTTTTAACATAATCATTGAATAAAGTACACCCATAAATATAAATATAAAGAAACTAAAAAAAAGAATAAAATTGTGATACAAATAAATACAGCAGTCTGAAAAGAACTAAATATTATGCAGCACAGGGTGAATATCATGCAGCACAGGGTGAATATCACGCAGCACCGGGTGAATATCATGCAGCACAGGGTGAATATCATGCAGCACAGGGTGAATATCATGCAGCACAGGGTGAATATCATGCAGCACAGGGTGAATATCATGCAGCACAGGGTGAATATCATGCAGCACAGGGTGAATATCATGCAGCACAGGGTGAATATCATGCAGCACCGGGTGAATATCGTGCAGCACAGGGTGAATATCGTGCAGCACAGGGTGAATATCATGCAGCACAGGGTGAATATTATGCAGCACAGGGTAAATATCATGCAGCACAGGGTGAATATCATGCAGCACAGGGTGAATATCATGCAGCACAGGGTGAATATCACGCAGCACAGGGTGAATATCATGCAGCACAGGGTGAATATCACGCCGCACAGGGTGAATATCGTGCAGCACAGGGTGAAATTTTATCAGCATCTGCCCGCAGTGTCTTGAGAGGATTATGTGCTCTACCAATTAATTAGATTCTGTCAACAAATGCCAACCCAAACCTTAACCTCCACCCAGATAAAAACCCACAGCATCACTGCCCCCGGACTCTGAAAGGTCATGACATTTCACAGCTTTTTAAAAAGACCTGTCTCTGTGGGAGGAGAGGTGGATCTGGAAAAAACACAAAACAAATTATTAACCCATCTCTGATTTGCTGAACACATGATTAACCCGTCTTTCATATAGAGTCTGATCCTTTAGTGAGACTGAGATTTATAAATGCCGATCTGTCTGATTCTTTAGTGAGAGTGAGATCTCTAAATGCAGATCTGTCTGATTCTTTAGTGAGAGTGAGATCTCTAAATGCAGATCTGTCTGATTCTTTAGTGAGACTGAGATTTATAAATGCCGATCTGTCTGATTCTTTAGTGAGAGTGAGATCTCTAAATGCAGATCTGTCTGATTCTTTAGTGAGAGTGAGATCTCTAAATGCAGATCTGTCTGATTCTTTAGTGAGAGTGAGATCTCTAAATGCAGATCTGTCTGATTCTTTAGTGAGTGAGATCTCTAAATGCAGTTCTGTCTGATTCTTTAGTGAGAGTGAGATCTCTAAATGCAGATCTGTCTGATTCTTTAGTGAGAGTGAGATCTCTAAATGCAGATCTGTCTGATTCTTTAGTGAGAGTGAGATCTCTAAATGCAGATCTGTCTGATTCTTTAGTGAGAGTGAGATCTCTAAATGCAGATCTGTCTGATTCTTTAGTGAGAGTGAGATCTCTAAATGCAGATCTGTTTGATTCTTTAGTGAGAGTGAGATCTCTAAATGCAGATCTGTCTGATTCTTTAGTGAGAGTGAGATCTCTAAATGCAGATCTGTCTGATTCTTTAGTGAGAGTGAGATCTCTAAATGCAGATCTGTCTGATTCTTTAGTGAGACTGAGATTTATAAATGCCGATCTGTCTGATTCTTTAGTGAGAGTGAGATCTCTAAATGCAGATCTGTCTGATTCTTTAGTGAGAGTGAGATCTCTAAATGCAGATCTGTCTGATTCTTTAGTGAGAGTGAGATCTCTAAATGCAGATCTGTCTGATTCTTTAGTGAGACTGAGATTTATAAATGCCGATCTGTCTGATTCTTTAGTGAGAGTGAGATCTCTAAATGCAGATCTGTCTGATTCTTTAGTGAGACTGAGATTTATAAATGCCGATCTGTCTGATTCTTTAGTGAGAGAGAGATCTCTAAATGCAGATCTGTCTGATTCTTTAGTGAGTGAGATCTCTAAATGCAGATCTGTCTGATTCTTTAGTGAGTGAGATCTCTAAATGCAGTTCTGTCTGATTCTTTAGTGAGAGTGAGATCTCTAAATGCGGATCTCTGCAGATTCTTTAGTGAATGAGATCTCTAAATGCAGATCTGTCTGATTCTTTAGTGAGAGTGAGATCTCTAAATGCAGATCTGTCTGATTCTTTAGTGAGAGTGAGATCTCTAAATGCAGATCTGTCTGATTCTTTAGTGAGAGTGAGATCTCTAAATGCAGATCTGTCTGATTCTTTAGTGAGAGTGAGATCTCTAAATGCAGATCTGTCTGATTCTTTAGTGAGAGTGAGATCTCTAAATGCAGATCTGTCTGATTCTTTAGTGAGAGTGAGATCTCTAAATGCAGATCTGTCTGATTCTTTAGTGAGTGAGATCTCTAAATGCAGATCTGTCTGATTCTTTAGTGAGAGTGAGATCTCTAAATGCAGATCTGTCTGATTCTTTAGTGAGAGTGAGATCTCTAAATGCAGATCTGTCTGATTCTTTAGTGAGAGTGAGATCTCTAAATGCAGATCTGTCTGATTGTTTAGTGAGAGTGAGATCTCTAAATGCAGATCTGTCTGATTCTTTAGTGAGAGTGAGATCTCTAAATGCAGATCTGTCTGATTCTTTAGTGAGAGTGAGATCTCTAAATGCAGATCTGTCTGATTCTTTAGTGAGAGTGAGATCTCTAAATGCAGATCTGTTTGATTCTTTAGTGAGAGTGAGATCTCTAAATGCAGATCTGTCTGATTCTTTAGTGAGAGTGAGATCTCTAAATGCAGATCTGTCTGATTCTTTAGTGAGAGTGAGATCTCTAAATGCAGATCTGTCTGATTCTTTAGTGAGAGTGAGATTTCTAAATGCAGATCTGTCTGATTCTTTAGTGAGAGTGAGATCTCTAAATGCAGTTCTGTCTGATTCTTTAGTGAGAGTGAGATCTCTAAATGCGGATCTCTGCAGATTCTTTAGTGAATGAGATCTCTAAAAGCAGATCTGTCTGATTGTTTAGTGAGAGTGAGATCTCTGCGGGATCTTTAAATTCAATTCAATTCAATTTATTTTGTATTGCGCTTTTTACAGAGAACTGTCGCAAAGGCGCTGTACAGAGAAACAGAAGAAGAATTTGGAAAAAAACAGGCCTGAACTCCCAAACAGCAAAACTGCCCAGTGGGAAGAAAAACGATGTGGAGTGGAGAGATGGTGAGATGGCGAGATGAGGAGTGGTGAGATGGTGAGATGGCGAGATGGTGAGATGGTGAGATGGTGAGATCGCGAGATGGTAAGATGGCGAGATGGCGAGATGAGCAGTGGTGAGATGGCGAGATGAGGAGTGGTGAGATGGTGAGATGGCGAGATGAGGAGTGGTGAGATGGTGAGATGGTGAGATGGCGAGATGGTGAGATGGTGAGATGGCGAGATGGTAAGATAGCGAGATGGCGAGATGGTGAGATGGCGAGATGGTAAGATGGCGAGATGGTAAGATGGCGAGATGGCGAGATGAGCAGTGGTGAGATGGCGAGATGAGGAGTGGTGAGATGGAGAGATGAGGAGTGGTGAGATGGTGAGATGGCGAGATGGTGAGATGGTGAGATGGTGAGATGGCGAGATGGTAAGATGGCGAGATGGCGAGATGGCGAGATGAGCAGTGGTGAGATGGCGAGATGAGGAGTGGTGAGATGGTGAGATGGTGAGATGGCGAGATGGTAAGATGGCGAGATGGCGAGATGAGCAGTGGTGAGATGGCGAGATGAGGAGTGGTGAGATGGCGAGATGGTGAGATGGTGAGATGGCGAGATGGTGAGATGGTGAGATGAGGAGATGGTAAGATGGCGAGATGAGCAGTGGTGAGATGGCGAGATGAGGAGTGGTGAGATGGCGAGATGGTGAGATGGTGAGTTGGAGAGATGGTGAGATGGCGAAATGGAGAAATGGTGAGATGGTGAGATGGTGAGATGATGAAATGAGGAGTGGTGAGATGGGTAGATGGTAAGATGGCCAGATGGTGAGATGGAGAGATGATGAAATAAGGAGTGGTGAGATGGGTAGATGGTAAGATGGCCAGATGGCGAGATGGTGAGATGGTGAGATGGCCAGATGGCCAGATGGCGAGATGGTGAGATGGTGAGATGGCCAGATGATGAGATGGTAAGATGGCGAGATTGTGAGATAGTGAGATGAGGAGTGGTCAGATGGGTAGATGGTAAGATGGCCAGATGGCGAGATGGTGAGATGGTGAGATGGCCAGATGGCCAGATGGCGAGATGGTGAGATGGCCAGATGGCCAGATGGCGAGATGGTGAGATGGTGAGATGGTGAGATGGCCAGATGATGAGATGGTAAGATGGCGAGATTGTGAGATAGTGAGATGAGGAGTGGTCAGATGGGTAGATGGTAAGATGGCCAGATGGCGAGATGGTGAGATGGTGAGATGGTGAGATGGCCAGATGATGAGATGGTAAGATGGCGAGATTGTGAGATAGTGAGATGAGGAGTGGTCAGATGGGTAGATGGTAAGATGGCCAGATGGCGAGATGGTGAGATGGTGAGATGGCCAGATGATGAGATGGTAAGATGGCGAGATTGTGAGATAGTGAGATGAGGAGTGGTCAGATGGGTAGATGGTAAGATGGCCAGATGGCGAGATGGTGAGATGGTGAGATGGTGAGATGGCCAGATGATGAGATGGTAAGATGGCGAGATTGTGAGATGGTGAGATGAGGAGTGGTCAGATGGTGAGATGTCTGAGAGAGGCATGATGTATTGGGTACTGGTGTGATGATGGAATAATAACACCAGCAGTCAATGATGGCGTTCTCCTTTGTCTGTAAAAAACCTTTTGAGTTCTATTAACTCTATTATACTCAGGAAGCTGTGATACAAGTTCTGGTGTTCAGTGTTTGCAGAGATCTTATGGATGAAGAAGCCCTTATTCATCAGCTGTGTGATAATCTGTGGAAAGGGTTTGATTCACGTCTTTTCTGGCAAGATTTTGTGTGATCTGAAGACTGATGGGACCAGGGCACTCTTTCTAAAACAGGTCCGTGGCTTTCACCTGCAATTTCACTAAAGAATGAGAGTTTGTGTAACAGATAGAGAAGTAAACAAACAACAGAACTTGTAATGAACAACAGGAATTGATAGTAGTAAAACTAATATTCAATATTCAAATGAGTAATCTATGCTTAGTATTAAGTAACAAGGTATTACACAAATAAGGATGTATTTGATGCTGATTGCATTCATTCTCACACCATCTCTAGTGAGATCGGTTGGGTAGTACCTCCAGGCCAGTAGGGGGCGTTTGAGCTCCAATAGGGGAAGTGGGCAGCTCTCTCTTCATTCAATACAAACGCAATGTGAAGAGAGCCTGTGTCTGAGTCTCTTTATTCATATATCCCTTCTAAATCCTTCTAAAAGTTGTTCAAGGTGATGCACTTACTTAGTAATGATATACAGTTGTTAGAGAAACGTTTGTTCGTCGAATATGTTAAAGTTTTCACCAAGTAATTGCTAATTTACCGAACGAGTGTATCCGAGCTAGCTAAGCGGAGAAAAGCTAACAGTACTGTAGCTCGCGGTAGCATCGTCACAACAGAGAAAAGACCGCGCTTGTGCCCGGTGTATCAGGGCCGGCTCTGACCAATTGGCTGCCCTAGGCAGGATTTTATCTTGCATCACAGTTTATTCACTACCAATAACATGCACTTTTCACATTCACATTTTTCTTTTACTGAAAATAGCCCACAAAATCAAACAGTTAACATCAAAACAGTGAACAAGTGACATTATTATTATAGATATTTACAATATATTATCTTTAATATATTTAAAGAAACCAGTAGCCTACTGCCATAAATAAAGTAAGGTAAAATATAATTACAATGAACTTAGTAAAATAAAGTAAAATAAATAAAGAAATAATTGCACACAAATAATTGCACACAAACACAAAAGGCACACAAGCACAAGGCTTCGACTTGTAACAGACTTAGAAGCCCCCTCATCAAGCTCACTTTACCTACAGTCTTACTTTCCTAACCTTTCTTGCAGCAAAGTCATCTATGACATCATCATAAGACAACTGTTTTGAGACCACATCATTTATGCTTATGATGGAAAGTCCACTGAGACGTTCTTGCACCATAGTAGATCTCAGGTAAGTTTTGGTGAGCTCAGATTCTCAGAGCAACCCACATGTTGGGGTAAATTTCTGTCAGCTTCTTCTCATGCAGAAAGGTCAAGAGTTCCATGTTTGTCATACTCTTGGATGGCAATTGTGGAAAGTTCTGCATTTCCATTGCAAGTTCGTTGGCATCAATGTCTGGCTGTCCGTCATGGGTGAGAGCAGTGCTCAGGGTTTGACAGAGCTGTAGCAGCTCTTCTTTTTGCATGCTGGGGAAGTTGAGGAGCACTCCAAACTTGTCGTTCACCTCTCCAAGGTTCTGAAATCTCTCATCAAGAGAAGAGACGGCTGTATCCACTACCACATTAAAAAACGTGGTTTCCATTATTCTAAGTGCATCTTGCATAGGCTCATCTGGAGACTCATAATCAAAGTGCTTTTTGGTGGTTCTCAACCTCTTTTGTTTGAGCACAGCCTCCACATTCATCTCCTCACACATCTCCTTTGCAGTTGTCTGTGCATCAGAAAATCCAGTGTTTCTGTAGCGGGAGAGGGAATCTCTGGTTTTCTCCAGCAAGTTGACAGCCACATCTAGCTGCATGGAGGGTGACTGCATCAGTTTACTCACATGCTGGATCTTGTTGAGGATGTCATACCATATGGCTGTACAAATGCAGAGGCGGTAGGATCCAACTTCTTCAGCCAAAGACTGGGCTTCAACTCTCACCACAGGGTCTGCAGTCGTGTCCCTCACCTCCAGAAGAGCCTCTCTGACTTGCCCAGTCTGGAACCTTACTGCCTCAATGCTTTTTATCCTGCTTTCCCATCTGGTCTCTGACCATGATTTCAGAGTGGTTTTGACATGTTTCAGGAGGATATCCCATCTATGGGTGGAGGCTGAGAAGAGCTTGAATAATTTGGTTAAATACCCAAAGTAGCCAATGGCATCTGATGAGCTTTTAGCAGCATCAGCTACTACCAGATTTAAAGTGTGGGCACCACATGGGACAAAAAAAGCTCTTGAGTTCTGCTGAAGCAACCTTGCCTGAACACCTTTATTTTTTCCCTTCATGTTGGCACCGTTGTCATAAGACTGTCCTCGGCAGCCTTCAAAGGGGATGTTAAGCTCCTCTAGCCTTTTCAGGATCAGAGTTGACAAATGTTCCCCCGTTGACTCCTCTGCCACAAGAAAGCCCAATAAATGTTCTTTGAGTTGTGGTATGGCGTCTTCTAGTGACTGTGACACTATCCTGACAATGACAGAGAGCTGTTCCTTATGACTCAGATCAGGGGTGCAATCTAAAATAATGGATAAATACTTGGATGTTTTGATCTCTTCCACAATGTTTTCCAGTACTTTTGAACTGACGGAGTCTATCAGTTCATTTTGGATTATTTTGCCCAGATAATGTACATGACTGCCAACTCCACTTTCTATTCTACTGACATGCTGCTTCATCACTGGATCAAATTTGGCCATAAGCTCCACCTCTTTCAGAAAGTTGCCATTGTCTGGTTTGTTTAATGTGTCTGTGGACCCCCTTAAAGCCATGTTTCTTTCAGCTAAGGACTGAATTATTGCCACCAATCGAGAGAGAACATCACGCCACCTGTTTCTCTCAGCCTCAGCGAGTGCCATCTCTTGTCTGTCTATTGTCAGCCCTTTCGCAAAACGGACCTCCAAATCTTTCCATGCTGCCATGTGGGTATTGTGCTCCTGGCTATCCTCGTGGATCTTAAGCAAGTGGCCTGCATTTTTCCAGGCCTTTAACCCTTCCCTATTCAGTTTGTACACTCTCTTCGAAAACATTTTGCAGCAGAAGCAGTGCAAGCTATCCTCCTATTTGGAGTACATCAGCCAGCTTCTTTTGATTTTTTCTCCGTTGACTAAGACTCTGTTAAAATGGTCATGTTGACACCTTCTGCCGTCCTTTTGTTTTGGAAATGTGAAGCTGTTTTTGATTTGGAATGGTCCTCTGTGAACTAACGCTCTTCTTACCTTATCAGTTAGAGGAGATGGCCAGTCAGCAGGGTCTATTGGTGGTGCCTTTATTCCTGATGCTGCATCACTGGGCTCTTCTGAGGTGGAGGGGGCAGGGGGGAGTGCTCGATGGTGCTGTGGCTGTCCGTTGTGAGCTGGGTTGTGCAGAGGTGGAGGGGGCCGGGGGAGTGCTCGATGGTGCTGTGGCTGTCCGTTGTGAGCTGGGTTGTGCAGAGGTGGAGGGGGCCAGGGGAGTGCTCGATGGTGCTGTGGCTGTCCGTTGTGAGCTGGGTTGTGCAGAGGTGGAGAGGGCCGGGGGAGTGTTAGATGGTGCTGTGGCTGTGCGTTGTGAGCTGGGTTGTGCAGAGCTGGAGGGGGCCGGGGGAGTGCTCGATGGTGCTGTGGCTGTCCGTTGTGAGCTGGGTTGTGCAGAGGTGGAAGGGGCAGAGGGAGTGCTCGATGGTGCTGTGCGTTGTGAGCTGGGTTGTGTAGAGGTGGAGGGGGCAGGGGGAGTGCTTGATGGTGCTGTGGCTGTGCGTTGTGAGCTGGGTTGTGCAGAGGTGGAGAGGGCAGGGTGAGTCCTCGATGGTGCTGTGCGTTGTGAGCTGGGTTGTGCAGAGGTGGAAGGGGCAGGGGGAGTGCTCGATGGTGCTGTGGCTGTCCGTTGTGAGCTGGGTTGTGCAGAGGTGGAAGGGGCAGGGGGAGTGCTCGATGGTGCTGTGGCTGTCCGTTGTGAGCTGGGTTGTGCAGAGGTGGAAGGGGCAGGGTGAGTGCTCGATGGTGCTGTGGCTGTCCGTTGTGAGCTGGGTTGTGCAGAGGTGGAAGGGGCAGGGGGAGTGCTCGATGGTGCTGTGGCTGTCCGTTGTGAGCTGGGTTGTGCAGAGGTGGAAGGGGCAGGGGGAGTGCTCGATGGTGCTGTGGCTGTCCGTTGTGAGCTGGGTTGTGCAGAGGTGGAAGGGGCAGGGTGAGTGCTCGATGGTGCTGTGGCTGTCCGTTGTGAGCTGGGTTGTGCAGAGCTGGAGAGGGCAGGGGGAGTGCTCGATGCTTCTGAGGTGGAGGGGGCCGGGGGAGTGCTCGATGGTGCTGTGGCTGTCCGTTGTGAGCTGGGTTGTGCAGAGCTGGAGAGGGCAGGGGGAGTGCTTGATGCTTCTGAGGTGGAGGGGGCCGGGGGAGTGTTAGATGGTGCTGTGGCTGTGCGTTGTGAGCTGGGTTGTGCAGAGGTGGAGAGGGCAGGGTGAGTGCTCGATGGTGCTGTGGCTGTCCGTTGTGAGCTGGGTTGTGCAGAGGTGGAGGGGGCCGGGGGAGTGCTCGATGGTGCTGTGCGTTGTGAGCTGGGTTGTGCAGAGGTGGAGGGGGCCGGGGGAGTGCTCGATAGTGCTGTGGCTGTCCGTTGTGAGCTGGGTTGTGCAGAGGTGGAGGGGGCCGGGGGAGTGCTCGATGGTGCTGTGCGTTGTGAGCTGGGTTGTGCAGAGGTGGAGGGGGCCGGGGGAGTGCTCGATGGTGCTGTGGCTGTCCGTTGTGAGCTGGGTTGTGCAGAGGTGGAGGGGGCCGGGGGAGTGCTCGATGGTGCTGTGGCTGTCCGTTGTGAGCTGGGCTCTTCTGAGGTGGAGGTGTCTGCAGGTGGCCCAACATTTGCAGGGGTGGGATTCAAATATTTCAGAAGTGCATCTGAAGAGAGAAGAAGAGTGTATGACCATTGGGTGTTAGTCTATTAGTAATTTTTAAACAAGAATAAAGATGAAAAACTTAAAAAGATGCATGTCTGCTATACTGTACACAAGATGGGCATGCATACTAATGGAAATTTAATTAAACATTATTGTCATTACAATGAAATGTAGATTTACATTTACAGTCCAAAAAAAGCAGTAAACTGCAGTGTAATACTAATATAACATAATGGGAAAGCTTATTTGGCATTAACATTAATGATATGCACTTTAAAACACTGATGTAACTAACTATATAAACTAACTTTAGAGATTATGAACTGTAACACAACAAACCAAAGGCTTACTACAACAATTAATTATAAAGGAGATGAAAAGGAATAGCATTTTGATTACAGGGTAACCAGATGTCAATAAAAATGTAGCCTACAGTATGACACAGGACTAACACCTGCTGAATAGACCTAATTTCCCTGATGACTGGTACTACAGTTTTCTTATTTTTATTAGTTGTTATGTAGCCTACTTTTATTTTATGTAGGCCACTGTTATTCACGCATAGTCTATGTATTTTTCAAGATGAGGCGACCATTCTCTTGCCGCTGTCCAGCTAGCTAGCAAGAAGGTGCAGAGTGACTGAGACAGCTGATGTGTGTGTGTGAGTGACTAGCTAATGTAACGCTCGGCTCGGCTACAGTAATATTAGCTAGCTAACTTAATTTATCTGGCACTATCCTCTTCAACCCAAGCGCCCCCGGTACCGGGGCAGGATGCGCCTAAAGTCAGAGAGCACTAGACAATTCATTTCATCACATTAACGTTACTGTACCTCTGCCCTTTTCACGTTGTTCCTCCTCTTCTTTCCTTCTTTTCCTTCCCTGAGCACCGGGACAGCTTTGGTCTTTTCGACATGTTGATAGCATATAATGCGAGGGTCACGTCAGATAGCCACACTTTACCATTGCCCAGAGAGGGAGCGCAGGTAAAGTCTAATTGCCTGGCTGGAGGGGGGCGGGGTGACATGAACTAAGAAATTATTATTATTTAATAGGCTATGCTATAGAGCTACGCTGGTTGTTGTGGGGTTATTTAATATTTCGAAATAACAGTGTTAACTAGTAGTATTAGTCAAAAATTATTACAATTATAATTTTTTTTTAAAAGCGAAATTTTTATTTATTTTTTCCCCCCATTTGTTGCGCCCCTTCTGGGTGGTGGCGCCCTTAGCATTTGCCTATACTGCCTATGCCAAAAACCGGCTCTGCGGTGTATATTAAACAGAATATTAAACTGAGAATTGTTATCGGTATAATGCTAAAGTAAAGTTATAATGCTTCACTTTGAGATGCTAAAGGTAAAGCATCGTTCTTTGTATAATGCTAAAGCTATAATGCTTTCACTTTGTAATGCTAAAGTTAAACTATTTTCTCTGTTCAATACTGAAGCTAAAGTCACAGAATGCTAAAGGTAGAATTGTTTTCTCCATATAACGCTAAGGTTAAAGCCATTTAAAGTGGAAATGTGTTGGTGTTTTATTGAACAACGAACTACTGCACTGTTGAGAATATATATTGAGTATACACTGTGGAATTTGTATGTAATTACGAGTATCTTTGAATTAGTATTCCAGTTTGGATTTAAAACGTCGGGAATAAGCGAATATGAATGCAGCTGAGTAACATTCCCGGGTGATTGATATTCCAATGTGGATCAGAATAACCCAATTAAATTAAATCATTTATTGATCCGGTAATACAGTGCTGTAAACGTAAGGAAACCAAAGAAACATGGTATTTGTTTATTACTATTCATTCAATACAAACGCAATGTGAAGAGAGCCTGTGTCTGAGTCTCTTTACTCATATATCATATATCATACTCATTTAGTCTCTTTACTCATATATCATATATCATACTCATATAGTCTCTTTACTCATATATCATATATCATACTCATATAGTCTCTTTACTCATATATCATATATCATACTCATATAGTCTCTTTACTCATATATCATATATCATACTCATATAGTCTCTTTACTCATATATCATATATCATACTCATATAGTCTCTTTACTCATATATCATATATCATACTCATATAGTCTCTACTCATATATCATATATCATACTCATTTAGTCTCTTTACTCATATATCATACTCATATAGTCTCTTTACTCATATATCATATATCGTACTCATATAGTCTCTTTACTCATATATCATATATCGTACTCATATAGTCTCTTTACTCATATATCATATATCATACTCATATAGTCTCTTTACTCATATATCATATATCATACTCATATAGTCTCTTTACTCATATATCATATATCATACTCATATAGTCTCTTTACTCATATATCATACTCATATAGTCTCTTTACTCATATATCATATATCATACTCATTTAGTCTCTTTACTCATATATCATATATCATACTCATATAGTCTCTACTCATATATCATATATCATACTCATATAGTCTCTTTACTCATATATCATATATCATACTCATTTAGTCTCTTTACTCATATATCATATATCATACTCATATAGTCTCTTTACTCATATATCATATATCATACTCATATAGTCTCTTTACTCATATATCATATATCATACTCATATAGTCTCTTTACTCATATATCATATATCATACTCATATAGTCTCTTTACTCATATATCATATATCATACTCATATAGTCTCTCTACTCATATATCATATATCATACTCATATAGTCTCTTTACTCATATATCATATATCATACTCATTTAGTCTCTTTACTCATATATCATACTCATATAGTCTCTTTACTCATATATCATATATCATACTCATATAGTCTCTTTACTCATATATCATATATCATACTCATATAGTCTCTACTCATATATCATATATCATACTCATTTAGTCTCTTTACTCATATATCATACTCATATAGTCTCTTTACTCATATATCATATATCATACTCATATAGTCTCTACTCATATATCATATATCATACTCATATAGTCTCTTTACTCATATATCATATATCATACTCATTTAGTCTCTTTACTCATATATCCCCTTTTCAGGGCTGTTACAACAGCAGCTCTTTTAAGCAGCTCAGATTAAAGCATTTACACATTTTTACATGTTGTTGTTCAAATGTGTAATGAACAATCATGATATTTAACTAATAATGTGGAAGAAAGGAGGCGTTTGGTTTTGGAAACCCCTCCTCCAGCACTGTTTCCTTGGAAGGAGAGAATTCCTTTCTGTGTGGAGTTTGCATGTTCTCCCCGTGTCTGTGTGGAGTTTGCATGTTCTCCCCGTGTTTGTGTGGAGTTTGCATGTTCTCCCCGTGTCTGTGTGGAGTTTGCATGCTCTCCCCGTGTTTGTGTGGAGTTTGCATGCTCTCCCCGTGTCTGTGTGGAGTTTGCATGTTCTCCCCGTGTCTGTGTGGAGTTTGCATGTTCTCCCCGTGTTTGTGTGGAGTTTGCATGCTCTCCCTGTGTCTGTGTGGAGTTTGCATGCTCTCCCCGTGTTTGTGTGGAGTTTGCATGTTCTCCCCGTGTCTGTGTGGATTTTGCATGCTCTCCCCGTGTTTGTGTGGAGTTTGCATGCTCTCCCCGTGTTTGTGTGGAGTTTGCATGTTCTCCCCGTGTTTGTGTGGAGTTTGCATGTTCTCCCCGTGTCTGTGTGGAGTTTGCATGCTCTCCCCGTGTTTGTGTGGAGTTTGCATGTTCTCCCCGTGTCTGTGTGGAGTTTGCATGTTCTCCCCGTGTCTGTGTGGAGTTTGCATGTTCTCCCCGTGTTTGTGTGGAGTTTACATGTTCTCCCCGTGTTTGTGTGGAGTAGAAAGTCATTTTTTAAAAGACTGTGCACAACAAGGTCTGTGGATGTTTGTGAGTAAATTTATTATTAACCATACTGTATTACAGTGTGTCATGAACTTCAAAATACTTTTTTGTCTGATATTATATGTTCTGGTTTATTAACCATTCCATAATTTATGGTTTATAGATCTAATATTATGGCTATTTTTGTTACTATTTCCAGCTATCTGCCATCTACTTATCTTTTTTTTTTTTTTTTTTTACAATTATGGTCTGTTATTTAATTAAACAGTAGGCACAAAATTTGAAATATGTATAGACCTTTATTTAAACCGGAAGTCAGATTAAGAGCAAGGTCTGTTTTACAAATTAACCCTGTGTCAATACAAAAAAACATTGCAATATAAATAAACATAGACCTATTACAAATAAATACATATGAATAAACACACACTGTATCTATATACAAATAAAATATACACACCTATTACACATATTCATACATTATATCTCACCCCCACACATATAAACTAATACACACATGCTCTCACCAAATGAATAAAACAGTTGAAAATGCATATTTATCCATTGTGAATGTGAACATTTCAATCTTCTCAGATTTCTGCAGTTAAATTGGTCGCACGGATAGCATGAATATATGGTTTAATAAAGACGTACGCTTCCAATGTTTCCATCACCGTTGGATTGCGTAGTTAACCGTGCCAAAGGAAAACCCAGGGGGAGTTTGTGTGTAACTACCGTGACGCGATTGGGAGCGACTGATGCAGAGGAAGGGGTGTGACCACGCGCTTTAAAATGTTCCGTTAGCCGGTCAGTCCACATAACAAGAAAGAGTAAGAAAGGGACTGCCATTAACAGACGAAAACATCTCCCAAAGAAAGATAATGGTGAAGTCAACTCATTGCGACCAGGAAGATGCACGCAGCGGTAGCCTTGCGAACAGTAGCAGCTCGAGCAGCGTCTGCAGCAGCACGAGGAGACCACACTGTGCCCCCGCGGTCACTCTCGCGGTCCTCCTAGTCATTGCCGTGTCAGTCTGCAGAAGTAAGTCCTGATCAATTAATAGCCTAATATCGTAATTGGTGTGTTCCTTTAATTTAACTTGGTCATTCAAGTGAAAGACGAAGAAAAAAACGAAACAGAGATTTATTTATTTTGTAAACTTCTGAGTGGTTCAAAAGTGGTTGTATTTTAAATATACTTAAACTTGTTTCAGAAAAAATGTTTTTGCACAACAGCACTGGCAAAGGCAACTGCCATTTATGGGACCGTAGCGGGTTTTTTATTATTTTTTACATCAGTTGCTAGTTAAATGATCAGTCCGCCTTTATTTATTGATAGACTATAACTACATACCACCGAATCCCAGTATTACCCATTAATGATACGGACGCAGCCTCGCATGCTATTGTTCAGTTTCGTTGGGTTTTTCCATGGAAAATGTATTTCCGTTTTACTTTACTTAATTAGGAATATACGATAAAATATGTATTATGAATATACAGTTGTATAAATTCACTTAGCAACACTTTGTTTAAACTAATTTTATGGACTACTATTCAAAGTAGCGTAATGACTAAACCTGGTCCTTTAATCCTAAACGTAGGTTATATTCGTTTTCTCTCTCGTTCGCTGGAAGCACGGGTCCTGTGGGTTCACTGAGTGATTATCACGTTTTTAATCTAAATAGCAATACAGGGCATTCGCGCGGAAACAGTCGGCACGCGCTACCTCACCTTCGCGGGACAGTCTTCTCTCCACTCAGGATCTATAATACTGCAGGCAGGTTAACGTCATGGAAAATTAATCGCGATCGACGTGACAGGGAAATATCTATAGCCTATGCGTTATATAGCCTTCATGTTCCATGAAAGATAGATAAGGTGGTCTTACATTTACCAAGGAAATGAAAAAAGGCGATCGCTCCTATCGCAAAATTTATGAAAATTACTTTAGTTCATTACAGTTTACTTGTTCGTTTAGTTCAAACAAGTTCCTACCCTTTTAGCTGCTCAGAGAAGACGGGTCCTTGCTGGCGGCAGCTGTTTGTCAGGGCAGGTTGCTGCCTGCTGGGTGGATGATGACATCCAGCAGTGGCTGTGTTTAAATAGTTTCTGCTCGGCCATTCTTTCATTGTGTGGCGAGTGATTTTCATGGCATTATTTTCTGAGCGGTATTGTGTACATTTTAAATCTAATCTCATTAATCTCGTTAACATACTGTGGGTTGCATGTAAATGTATGTGAGTGTGTGGATTATATATAATGGTATGGTGTAGAGGATTATGTGTAATGCTATAGTTTGGGTTATGTGTAATGCTATGGTGTGAACTATGTGCAATGCTATGGTGTGGAATGGATTATGGATAAATTAGATATCTTTAAGGATGGTGTGGAATGGATTATGGGTAAATTAGATATCTTTAAGGATGGTGTGGAATGGATTATGGGTAAATTAGATATCTTTAAGGATGGTGTGGAATGGATTATGGGTAAATTAGATGTCTTTATTTGTGAAAGCCCTTTAAGGATAAGTCCGATCACTCAGGTGCTTGTGGGTAGTTTCTTACCTGGTTTTGGTAAATTATTAATTCCATTCTGGAATTTTGGCTGTCCACCGTACATGTCCCACGAGGCAGGGCATGATTGGCTGTCCACCGTACATGTCCCACGAGGCAGTGCATGATTGGCTGTCCACCGTACATGTCCCACGAGGCAGTGCATGATTGGCTGTCCACTGTACATGCCCCAAAAAGGCGCTGTGTGATTTGGCTGTCCACTTTACATGTCCCAAGAAGGCTGTGTGTGATTGGCTGTCCACTGTAAATGTCCTAAGAAGGTGATGTGTGATTGGCTGTCCACTGTACATGTCTTAAGAAGGCAGTGTGTGATTGGGTGTTGTGTCACTATGGGAGGGCTCTAATGCAGGGGTGTGCCATGGGGTCGGTCCGTTTCTGAAGCAGCTTTTCACACAGGTTTTTACCCAGCATACCCTGCAGCTCTCCAGGACTTCACCCCCAGGATAAACTTCGCCTCTAACATTTCTAAGTCATGGTTACATAATTCTTTTATGTATTTGTTTATTTTTTATTAAATTCCGTGTGCAACATGGGGTTGACAATGTCAATTGGAATGGAACCTGTCTGCAACCACAGCTACATACATGCACAAACCCCACTGTAGATTTGGGAGGGTGTAGACATCCACTGTAGATTTGGGAGGGTGTAGACATCCACGGCGGTTCTCCCACGAAACACGATATGTCTCCAGCTGTTTATTTTCACACTGCAGACTACAGCTAATTTCACATAGAAAAGAGTCAGAGGAGGGATCTTTAATAAGGCCTTTTGACTGCAATCTAAGGGCACCTGAAAGACCAGCAGGGGTCACTAGATAGCGATGCATATGGAAGTCTATCCAGCTGAACCCTCCCTGGGCAATAAAATTCTACTGGCCACAGTCGGCACTGGCACGGTCCAGATTCGATCCGAGGCTGTGAGGCTCGTCCATGCACCACATTGTGGTTTCTTAACCAAATGAGCCATCCAGCAGCCCCAGACATAATTACACTGATCACCAACCTCATTATAATCATTATCATAATCATGACAGTCATTTTGTCAGTTACTCAGGTAATAGCAGAGTGTGATTCAGACTTAGGCTTTAATGAAAGGTATCTATACAGAACACAAAGGGTGATAGCAGAGTGTGATTCAGACTTTGGCTTTAATGAAAGGTATCTATACAGAACACACAGGGTAATAGCAGAGTGTGATTCAGACTTTGGCTTTAATGAAAGGTATTTATATAGAACACAAAGGGTAATAGTAGAGTGTGATTCAGACTTTGGCTTTAATGAAAGGTATGTATACAGAACACACAGGGTAATAGTAGAGTGTGATTCAGACTTTGGCTTTAATGAAAGGTATGTATACAGAACACAAAGGGTAATAGCAGAGTGTGATTCAGACTTTGGCTTTAATGAAAGGTATCTATACAGAACACAAAGGGTAATAGCAGAGTGTGATTCAGACTTTGGCTTTAATGAAAGGTATCTATACAGAACACACAGGGTAATAGCAGAGTGTGATTCAGACTTAGGCTTTAGTGAAAGGTATCTATACAGAACACAAAGGGTAATAGCAGAGTGTGATTCAGACTTTGGCTTTAATGAAAGGTATCTATACAGAACACACAGGGTGATAGCAGAGTGTGATTCAGACTTTGGCTTTAATGAAAGGTATGTATACAGAACACAAAGGGTAATAGCAGAGTGTGATTCAGACTTTGGCTTTAATGAAAGGTATCTATACAGAACACACAGGGTAATAGCAGAGTGTGATTCAGACTTTGGCTTTAATGAAAGGTATCTATACAGAACACACAGGGTAATAGCAGAGTGTGATTCAGACTTTGGCTTTAATGAAAGGTATCTACAGAACACAAAGGGTAATAGCAGAGTGTGATTCAGACTTTGGCTTTAGTGAAAGGTATGTATACAGAACACACAGGGTAATAGCAGAGTGTGATTCAGACTTTGGCTTTAATGAAAGGTATTTATATAGAACACAAAGGGTAATAGTAGAGTGTGATTCAGACTTTGGCTTTAATGAAAGGTATGTATACAGAACACAAAGGGTAATAGCAGAGTGTGATTCAGACTTTGGCTTTAATGAAAGGTATGTATACAGAACACACAGGGTAATAGCAGAGTGTGATTCAGAATTTGGCTTTAATGAAAGGTATGTATACAGAACACAAAGGGTAATAGCAGAGTGTGATTCAGACTTTGGCTTTAGTGAAAGGTATGTATACAGAACACAAAGGGTAATAGCAGAGTGTGATTCAGACTTTGGCTTTAATGAAAGGTATGTATACAGAACACAAAGGGTAATAGCAGAGTGTGATTCAGACTTTGGCTTTAATGAAAGGTATTTATATAGAACACAAAGGGTAATAGCAGAGTGTGATTCAGACTTTGGCTTTAATGAAAGGTATGTATACAGAACACAAAGGGTAATAGCAGAGTGTGATTCAGACTTTGGCTTTAATGAAAGGTATCTATACAGAACACACAGGGTAATAGCAGAGTGTGATTCAGACTTTGGCTTTAATGAAAGGTATTTATATAGAACACAAAGGGTAATAGCAGAGTGTGATTCAGACTTTGGCTTTAATGAAAGGTATCTATACAGAACACAAAGGGTAATAGCAGAGTGTGATTCAGACTTAGGCTTTAATGAAAGGTATGTATACAGAACAGAAAGGGTAATAGCAGAGTGTGATTCAGACTTAGGCTTTAATGAAAGGTATCTATACAGAACACAAAGGGTAATAGCAGAGTGTGATTCAGACTTTGGCTTTAATGAAAGGTATCTATACAGAACACAAAGGGTAATAGCAGAGTGTGATTCAGACTTTGGCTTTAATGAAAGGTATCTATACAGAACACACAGGGTAATAGCAGAGTGTGATTCAGACTTAGGCTTTAATGAAAGGTATGTATACAGAACACACAGGGTAATAGCAGAGTGTGATTCAGACTTTGGCTTTAATGAAAGGTATCTATACAGAACACAAAGGGTAATAGCAGAGTGTGATTCAGACTTTGGCTTTAATGAAAGGTATCTATACAGAACACAAAGGGTGATAGCAGAGTGTGATTCAGACTTAGGCTTTAATGAAAGGTATGTATACAGAACACACAGGGTAATAGCAGAGTGTGATTCCGACTTTGGCTTTAATGAAAGGTATCTATACAGAACACAAAGGGTGATAGCAGAGTGTGATTCAGACTTTGGCTTTAATGAAAGGTATCTATACAGAACACAAAGGGTGATAGCAGAGTGTGATTCAGACTTAGGCTTTAATGAAAGGTATCGATACAGAACACAAAGGGTAATAGCAGAGTGTGATTCAGACTTTGGCTTTAGTGAAAGGTATCTATACAGAACACAAAGGGTAATAGCAGAGTGTGATTCAGACTTTGGCTTTAATGAAAGGTATCTATACAGAACACACAGGGTAATAGCAGAGTGTGATTCAGACTTTGGCTTTAGTGAAAGGTATCTATACAGAACACAAAGGGTAATAGCAGAGTGTGATTCAGACTTTGGCTTTAATGAAAGGTATCTATACAGAACACAAAGGGTAATAGCAGAGTGTGATTCAGACTTAGGCTTTAATGAAAGGTATCTATACAGAACACAAAGGGTAATAGCAGAGTGTGATTCAGACTTAGGCTTTAATGAAAGGTATGTATACAGAACACACAGGGTAATAGCAGAGTGTGATTCAGACTTTGGCTTTAATGAAAGGTATTTATATAGAACACAAAGGGTAATAGCAGAGTGTGATTCAGACTTAGGCTTTAATGAAAGGTATTTATATAGAACACAACGGGTAATAGCAGAGTGTTATTCAGACTTAGGCTTTAATGAAAGGTATGTATACAGAACACACAGGGTAATAGCAGAGTGTGATTCAGACTTAGGCTTTAGTGAATGGTATGTATACAGAACACACAGGGTAATAGCAGAGTGTGATTCAGACTTAGGCTTTAGTGAAAGGTATCTATACAGAACACACAGGGTAATAGCAGAGTGTGATTCAGACTTAGGCTTTAGTGAAAGGTATCTATACAGAACACACAGGGTAATAGCAGAGTGTGATTCAGACTTAGGCTTTAGTGAAAGGTATCTATACAGAACACACAGGGTAATAGCAGAGTGTGATTCAGACTTAGGCTTTAGTGAATGGTATGTATACAGAACACACAGGGTAATAGCAGAGTGTGATTCAGACTTAAGCTTTAGTGAAAGGTATCTATACAGAACACACAGGGTAATAGCAGAGTGTGATTCAGACTTAGGCTTTAGTGAAAGGTATGTATACAGAACACAAAGGGTAATAGCAGAGTGTGATTCAGACTTAGGCTTTAATGAAAGGTATTTATATAGAACACACAGGGTAATAGCAGAGTGTGATTCAGACTTAGGCTTTAGTGAAAGGTATGTATACAGAACACAAAGGGTAATAGCAGAGTGTGATTCAGACTTAGGCTTTAATGAAAGGTATTTATATAGAACACAAAGGATAATAGCAGAGTGTGATTCAGACTTAGGCTTTAGTGAAAGGTATTTATATAGAACACAAAGGGTAATAGCAGAGTGTGATTCAGACTTAGGCTTTAATGAAAGGTATGTATACAGAACAGAAAGGGTAATAGCAGAGTGTGATTCAGACTTAGGCTTTAATGAAAGGTATCTATACAGAACACAAAGGGTAATAGCAGAGTGTGATTCAGACTTTGGCTTTAGTGAAAGGTATCTATACAGAACACAAAGGGTAATAGCAGAGTGTGATTCAGACTTTGGCTTTAATGAAAGGTATCTATACAGAACACAAAGGGTAATAGCAGAGTGTGATTCAGACTTAGGCTTTAATGAAAGGTATCTATACAGAACACAAAGGGTAATAGCAGAGTGTGATTCAGACTTAGGCTTTAATGAAAGGTATGTATACAGAACACACAGGGTAATAGCAGAGTGTGATTCAGACTTTGGCTTTAATGAAAGGTATTTATATAGAACACAAAGGGTAATAGCAGAGTGTGATTCAGACTTAGGCTTTAATGAAAGGTATTTATATAGAACACAACGGGTAATAGCAGAGTGTTATTCAGACTTAGGCTTTAATGAAAGGTATGTATACAGAACACACAGGGTAATAGCAGAGTGTGATTCAGACTTAGGCTTTAGTGAATGGTATGTATACAGAACACACAGGGTAATAGCAGAGTGTGATTCAGACTTAGGCTTTAGTGAAAGGTATCTATACAGAACACACAGGGTAATAGCAGAGTGTGATTCAGACTTAGGCTTTAGTGAAAGGTATCTATACAGAACACACAGGGTAATAGCAGAGTGTGATTCAGACTTAGGCTTTAGTGAAAGGTATCTATACAGAACACACAGGGTAATAGCAGAGTGTGATTCAGACTTAGGCTTTAGTGAATGGTATGTATACAGAACACACAGGGTAATAGCAGAGTGTGATTCAGACTTAAGCTTTAGTGAAAGGTATCTATACAGAACACACAGGGTAATAGCAGAGTGTGATTCAGACTTAGGCTTTAGTGAAAGGTATGTATACAGAACACAAAGGGTAATAGCAGAGTGTGATTCAGACTTAGGCTTTAATGAAAGGTATTTATATAGAACACACAGGGTAATAGCAGAGTGTGATTCAGACTTAGGCTTTAGTGAAAGGTATGTATACAGAACACAAAGGGTAATAGCAGAGTGTGATTCAGACTTAGGCTTTAATGAAAGGTATTTATATAGAACACAAAGGATAATAGCAGAGTGTGATTCAGACTTAGGCTTTAGTGAAAGGTATTTATATAGAACACAAAGGGTAATAGCAGAGTGTGATTCAGACTTAGGCTTTAATGAAAGGTATGTATACAGAACACAAAGGGTAATAGCAGAGTGTGATTCAGACTTAGGCTTTAATGAAAGGTATCTATACAGAACACACAGGGTAATAGCAGAGTGTGATTCAGACTTTGGCTTTAATGAAAGGTATGTATACAGAACACACAGGGTAATAGCAGAGTGTGATTCAGACTTAGGCTTTAATGAAAGGTATGTATACAGAACACAAAGGGTGATAGCAGAGTGTGATTCAGACTTTGGCTTTAATGAAAGGTATCTATACAGAACACAAAGGGTAATAGCAGAGTGTGATTCAGACTTAGGCTTTAGTGAAAGGTATTTATATAGAACACAAAGGGTAATAGCAGAGTGTGATTCAGACTTAGGCTTTAGTGAAAGGTATTTATATAGAACACAAAGGGTAATAGCAGAGTGTGATTCAGACTTAGGCTTTAGTGAAAGGTATTTATATAGAACACAAAGGGTAATAGCAGAGTGTGATTCAGACTTTGGCTTTAATGAAAGGTATTTATACAGAACACAAAGGGTAATAGCAGAGTGTGATTCAGACTTTGGCTTTAATGAAAGGTATGTATACAGAACACAAAGGGTGATAGCAGAGTGTGATTCAGACTTTGGCTTTAATGAAAGGTATCTATACAGAACACAAAGGGTAATAGCAGAGTGTGATTCAGACTTAGGCTTTAGTGAAAGGTATTTATATAGAACACAAAGGGTAATAGCAGAGTGTGATTCAGACTTAGGCTTTAATGAAAGGTATCTATACAGAACACACAGGGTAATAGCAGAGTGTGATTCAGACTTTGGCTTTAATGAAAGGTATGTATACAGAACACACAGGGTAATAGCAGAGTGTGATTCAGACTTAGGCTTTAATGAAAGGTATGTATACAGAACACAAAGGGTGATAGCAGAGTGTGATTCAGACTTTGGCTTTAATGAAAGGTATCTATACAGAACACAAAGGGTAATAGCAGAGTGTGATTCAGACTTAGGCTTTAGTGAAAGGTATTTATATAGAACACAAAGGGTAATAGCAGAGTGTGATTCAGACTTAGGCTTTAGTGAAAGGTATTTATATAGAACACAAAGGGTAATAGCAGAGTGTGATTCAGACTTAGGCTTTAGTGAAAGGTATTTATATAGAACACAAAGGGTAATAGCAGAGTGTGATTCAGACTTTGGCTTTAATGAAAGGTATTTATACAGAACACAAAGGGTAATAGCAGAGTGTGATTCAGACTTTGGCTTTAATGAAAGGTATGTATACAGAACACAAAGGGTGATAGCAGAGTGTGATTCAGACTTTGGCTTTAATGAAAGGTATCTATACAGAACACAAAGGGTAATAGCAGAGTGTGATTCAGACTTAGGCTTTAGTGAAAGGTATTTATATAGAATACAAAGGGTAATAGCAGAGTGTGATTCAGACTTAGGCTTTAGTGAAAGGTATTTATATAGAACACAAAGGGTAATAGCAGAGTGTGATTCAGACTTTGGCTTTAATGAAAGATATTTATATAGAACACAAAGGGTAATAGCAGAGTGTGATTCAGACTTTGGCTTTAATGAAAGGTATGTATACAGAACACAAAGGGTAATAGCAGAGTGTGATTCAGACTTAGGCTTTAATGAAAGGTATTTATATAGAACACAAAGGGTAATAGCAGAGTGTGATTCAGACTTAGGCTTTAATGAAAGGTATTTATATAGAACACAAAGGGTAATAGCAGAGTGTGATTCAGACTTAGGCTTTAATGAAAGGTATTTATATAGAACACAAAGGGTAATAGCAGAGTGTGATTCAGACTTAGGCTTTAGTGAAAGGTATTTATATAGAACACAAAGGGTAATAGCAGAGTGTGATTCAGACTTTGGCTTTAATGAAAGGTATTTATACAGAACACAAAGGGTAATAGCAGAGTGTGATTCAGACTTAGGCTTTAATGAAAGGTATTTATATAGAACACAAAGGGTAATAGCAGAGTGTGATTCAGACTTAGGCTTTAATGAAAGGTATTTATATAGAACACAAAGGGTAATAGCAGAGTGTGATTCAGACTTAGGCTTTAATGAAAGGTATTTATATAGAACACAAAGGGTAATAGCAGAGTGTGATTCAG
Source organism: Ilyophis sp. 1 JC-2022 (assembly GCA_022702515.1). Lineage (NCBI taxonomy): Eukaryota > Metazoa > Chordata > Actinopteri > Anguilliformes > Synaphobranchidae > Ilyophis > Ilyophis sp. 1 JC-2022. The sequence continues at coordinate 147,018,940 of CM040403.1, read as the reverse complement.
ACTTTGGCTTTAATGAAAGATATTTATATAGAACACAAAGGGTAATAGCAGAGTGTGATTCAGACTTTGGCTTTAATGAAAGGTATGTATACAGAACACAAAGGGTAATAGCAGAGTGTGATTCAGACTTAGGCTTTAATGAAAGGTATTTATATAGAACACAAAGGGTAATAGCAGAGTGTGATTCAGACTTAGGCTTTAATGAAAGGTATTTATAGAGAACACAAAGGGTAATAGCAGAGTGTGATTCAGACTTTGGCTTTAGTGAAAGGTATCTATACAGAACACAAAGGGTAATAGCAGAGTGTGATTCAGACTTTGGCTTTAGTGAAAGGTATCTATACAGAACACACAGGGTAATAGCAGAGTGTGATTCAGACTTTGGCTTTAGTGAAAGGTATCTATACAGAACACAAAGGGTAATAGCAGAGTGTGATTCAGACTTTGGCTTTAATGAAAGGTATCTATACAGAACACACAGGGTAATAGCAGAGTGTGATTCAGACTTTGGCTTTAATGAAAGGTATGTATACAGAACACAAAGGGTAATAGCAGAGTGTGATTCAGACTTTGGCTTTAATGAAAGGTATCTATACAGAACACAAAGGGTAATAGCAGAGTGTGATTCAGACTTAGGCTTTAATGAAAGGTATTTATATAGAACACAAAGGGTAATAGCAGAGTGTGATTCAGACTTAGGCTTTAATGAAAGGTATTTATATAGAACACAAAGGGTAATAGCAGAGTGTGATTCAGACTTAGGCTTTAGTGAAAGGTATCTATACAGAACACAAAGGGTAATAGCAGAGTGTGATTCAGACTTTGGCTTTAGTGAAAGGTATCTATACAGAACACAAAGGGTAATAGCAGAGTGTGATTCAGACTTTGGCTTTAATGAAAGGTATCTATACAGAACACACAGGGTAATAGCAGAGTGTGATTCAGACTTAGGCTTTAGTGAAAGGTATCTATACAGAACACAAAGGGTAATAGCAGAGTGTGATTCAGACTTTGGCTTTAATGAAAGGTATCTATACAGAACACACAGGGTGATAGCAGAGTGTGATTCAGACTTTGGCTTTAATGAAAGGTATGTATACAGAACACAAAGGGTAATAGCAGAGTGTGATTCAGACTTTGGCTTTAATGAAAGGTATCTATACAGAACACACAGGGTAATAGCAGAGTGTGATTCAGACTTTGGCTTTAATGAAAGGTATCTATACAGAACACACAGGGTAATAGCAGAGTGTGATTCAGACTTTGGCTTTAATGAAAGGTATCTACAGAACACAAAGGGTAATAGCAGAGTGTGATTCAGACTTTGGCTTTAGTGAAAGGTATGTATACAGAACACACAGGGTAATAGCAGAGTGTGATTCAGACTTTGGCTTTAATGAAAGGTATTTATATAGAACACAAAGGGTAATAGTAGAGTGTGATTCAGACTTTGGCTTTAATGAAAGGTATGTATACAGAACACAAAGGGTAATAGCAGAGTGTGATTCAGACTTTGGCTTTAATGAAAGGTATGTATACAGAACACACAGGGTAATAGCAGAGTGTGATTCAGACTTTGGCTTTAATGAAAGGTATGTATACAGAACACAAAGGGTAATAGCAGAGTGTGATTCAGACTTTGGCTTTAGTGAAAGGTATGTATACAGAACACAAAGGGTAATAGCAGAGTGTGATTCAGACTTTGGCTTTAATGAAAGGTATGTATACAGAACACAAAGGGTAATAGCAGAGTGTGATTCAGACTTTGGCTTTAATGAAAGGTATTTATATAGAACACAAAGGGTAATAGCAGAGTGTGATTCAGACTTTGGCTTTAATGAAAGGTATGTATACAGAACACAAAGGGTAATAGCAGAGTGTGATTCAGACTTTGGCTTTAATGAAAGGTATCTATACAGAACACACAGGGTAATAGCAGAGTGTGATTCAGACTTTGGCTTTAATGAAAGGTATTTATATAGAACACAAAGGGTAATAGCAGAGTGTGATTCAGACTTTGGCTTTAATGAAAGGTATCTATACAGAACACAAAGGGTAATAGCAGAGTGTGATTCAGACTTAGGCTTTAATGAAAGGTATGTATACAGAACAGAAAGGGTAATAGCAGAGTGTGATTCAGACTTAGGCTTTAATGAAAGGTATCTATACAGAACACAAAGGGTAATAGCAGAGTGTGATTCAGACTTTGGCTTTAATGAAAGGTATCTATACAGAACACAAAGGGTAATAGCAGAGTGTGATTCAGACTTTGGCTTTAATGAAAGGTATCTATACAGAACACACAGGGTAATAGCAGAGTGTGATTCAGACTTAGGCTTTAATGAAAGGTATGTATACAGAACACACAGGGTAATAGCAGAGTGTGATTCAGACTTTGGCTTTAATGAAAGGTATCTATACAGAACACAAAGGGTAATAGCAGAGTGTGATTCAGACTTTGGCTTTAATGAAAGGTATCTATACAGAACACAAAGGGTGATAGCAGAGTGTGATTCAGACTTAGGCTTTAATGAAAGGTATGTATACAGAACACACAGGGTAATAGCAGAGTGTGATTCCGACTTTGGCTTTAATGAAAGGTATCTATACAGAACACAAAGGGTGATAGCAGAGTGTGATTCAGACTTAGGCTTTAATGAAAGGTATCGATACAGAACACAAAGGGTAATAGCAGAGTGTGATTCAGACTTTGGCTTTAGTGAAAGGTATCTATACAGAACACAAAGGGTAATAGCAGAGTGTGATTCAGACTTTGGCTTTAATGAAAGGTATCTATACAGAACACACAGGGTAATAGCAGAGTGTGATTCAGACTTTGGCTTTAGTGAAAGGTATCTATACAGAACACAAAGGGTAATAGCAGAGTGTGATTCAGACTTTGGCTTTAATGAAAGGTATCTATACAGAACACAAAGGGTAATAGCAGAGTGTGATTCAGACTTAGGCTTTAATGAAAGGTATCTATACAGAACACAAAGGGTAATAGCAGAGTGTGATTCAGACTTAGGCTTTAATGAAAGGTATGTATACAGAACACACAGGGTAATAGCAGAGTGTGATTCAGACTTTGGCTTTAATGAAAGGTATTTATATAGAACACAAAGGGTAATAGCAGAGTGTGATTCAGACTTAGGCTTTAATGAAAGGTATTTATATAGAACACAAAGGGTAATAGCAGAGTGTTATTCAGACTTAGGCTTTAATGAAAGGTATGTATACAGAACACACAGGGTAATAGCAGAGTGTGATTCAGACTTAGGCTTTAGTGAATGGTATGTATACAGAACACACAGGGTAATAGCAGAGTGTGATTCAGACTTAGGCTTTAGTGAAAGGTATCTATACAGAACACACAGGGTAATAGCAGAGTGTGATTCAGACTTAGGCTTTAGTGAAAGGTATCTATACAGAACACACAGGGTAATAGCAGAGTGTGATTCAGACTTAGGCTTTAGTGAAAGGTATCTATACAGAACACACAGGGTAATAGCAGAGTGTGATTCAGACTTAGGCTTTAGTGAATGGTATGTATACAGAACACACAGGGTAATAGCAGAGTGTGATTCAGACTTAAGCTTTAGTGAAAGGTATCTATACAGAACACACAGGGTAATAGCAGAGTGTGATTCAGACTTAGGCTTTAGTGAAAGGTATGTTTACAGAACACAAAGGGTAATAGCAGAGTGTGATTCAGACTTAGGCTTTAATGAAAGGTATTTATATAGAACACACAGGGTAATAGCAGAGTGTGATTCAGACTTAGGCTTTAGTGAAAGGTATGTATACAGAACACAAAGGGTAATAGCAGAGTGTGATTCAGACTTAGGCTTTAATGAAAGGTATTTATATAGAACACAAAGGATAATAGCAGAGTGTGATTCAGACTTAGGCTTTAGTGAAAGGTATTTATATAGAACACAAAGGGTAATAGCAGAGTGTGATTCAGACTTAGGCTTTAATGAAAGGTATGTATACAGAACACAAAGGGTAATAGCAGAGTGTGATTCAGACTTAGGCTTTAATGAAAGGTATATATACAGAACACACAGGGTAATAGCAGAGTGTGATTCAGACTTTGGCTTTAATGAAAGGTATGTATACAGAACACACAGGGTAATAGCAGAGTGTGATTCAGACTTAGGCTTTAATGAAAGGTATGTATACAGAACACAAAGGGTGATAGCAGAGTGTGATTCAGACTTTGGCTTTAATGAAAGGTATCTATACAGAACACAAAGGGTAATAGCAGAGTGTGATTCAGACTTAGGCTTTAGTGAAAGGTATTTATATAGAACACAAAGGGTAATAGCAGAGTGTGATTCAGACTTAGGCTTTAGTGAAAGGTATTTATATAGAACACAAAGGGTAATAGCAGAGTGTGATTCAGACTTAGGCTTTAGTGAAAGGTATTTATATAGAACACAAAGGGTAATAGCAGAGTGTGATTCAGACTTTGGCTTTAATGAAAGGTATTTATACAGAACACAAAGGGTAATAGCAGAGTGTGATTCAGACTTTGGCTTTAATGAAAGGTATGTATACAGAACACAAAGGGTGATAGCAGAGTGTGATTCAGACTTTGGCTTTAATGAAAGGTATCTATACAGAACACAAAGGGTAATAGCAGAGTGTGATTCAGACTTAGGCTTTAGTGAAAGGTATTTATATAGAACACAAAGGGTAATAGCAGAGTGTGATTCAGACTTAGGCTTTAATGAAAGGTATCTATACAGAACACACAGGGTAATAGCAGAGTGTGATTCAGACTTTGGCTTTAATGAAAGGTATGTATACAGAACACACAGGGTAATAGCAGAGTGTGATTCAGACTTAGGCTTTAATGAAAGGTATGTATACAGAACACAAAGGGTGATAGCAGAGTGTGATTCAGACTTTGGCTTTAATGAAAGGTATCTATATAGAACACAAAGGGTAATAGCAGAGTGTGATTCAGACTTAGGCTTTAGTGAAAGGTATTTATATAGAACACAAAGGGTAATAGCAGAGTGTGATTCAGACTTAGGCTTTAGTGAAAGGTATTTATATAGAACACAAAGGGTAATAGCAGAGTGTGATTCAGACTTTGGCTTTAATGAAAGGTATTTATACAGAACACAAAGGGTAATAGCAGAGTGTGATTCAGACTTTGGCTTTAATGAAAGGTATGTATACAGAACACAAAGGGTGATAGCAGAGTGTGATTCAGACTTTGGCTTTAATGAAAGGTATCTATACAGAACACAAAGGGTAATAGCAGAGTGTGATTCAGACTTAGGCTTTAGTGAAAGGTATTTATATAGAACACAAAGGGTAATAGCAGAGTGTGATTCAGACTTAGGCTTTAGTGAAAGGTATTTATATAGAACACAAAGGGTAATAGCAGAGTGTGATTCAGACTTTGGCTTTAATGAAAGATATTTATATAGAACACAAAGGGTAATAGCAGAGTGTGATTCAGACTTTGGCTTTAATGAAAGGTATGTATACAGAACACAAAGGGTAATAGCAGAGTGTGATTCAGACTTAGGCTTTAATGAAAGGTATTTATATAGAACACAAAGGGTAATAGCAGAGTGTGATTCAGACTTAGGCTTTAATGAAAGGTATTTATATAGAACACAAAGGGTAATAGCAGAGTGTGATTCAGACTTAGGCTTTAATGAAAGGTATTTATATAGAACACAAAGGGTAATAGCAGAGTGTGATTCAGACTTAGGCTTTAGTGAAAGGTATTTATATAGAACACAAAGGGTAATAGCAGAGTGTGATTCAGACTTTGGCTTTAATGAAAGGTATTTATACAGAACACAAAGGGTAATAGCAGAGTGTGATTCAGACTTAGGCTTTAATGAAAGGTATTTATATAGAACACAAAGGGTAATAGCAGAGTGTGATTCAGACTTAGGCTTTAATGAAAGGTATTTATATAGAACACAAAGGGTAATAGCAGAGTGTGATTCAGACTTAGGCTTTAATGAAAGGTATTTATATAGAACACAAAGGGTAATAGCAGAGTGTGATTCAGACTTTGGCTTTAATGAAAGATATTTATATAGAACACAAAGGGTAATAGCAGAGTGTGATTCAGACTTTGGCTTTAATGAAAGGTATGTATACAGAACACAAAGGGTAATAGCAGAGTGTGATTCAGACTTAGGCTTTAATGAAAGGTATTTATATAGAACACAAAGGGTAATAGCAGAGTGTGATTCAGACTTAGGCTTTAATGAAAGGTATTTATATAGAACACAAAGGGTAATAGCAGAGTGTGATTCAGACTTAGGCTTTAGTGAAAGGTATCTATACAGAACACAAAGGGTAATAGCAGAGTGTGATTCAGACTTAGGCTTTAATGAAAGGTATGTATACAGAACACAAAGGGTAATAGCAGAGTGTGATTCAGACTTAGGCTTTAATGAAAGGTATTTATATAGAACACAAAGGGTAATAGCAGAGTGTGATTCAGACTTAGGCTTTAATGAAAGGTATTTATATAGAACACACAGGGTAATAGCAGAGTGTTATTCAGACTTAGGCTTTAATGAAAGGTATGTATACAGAACACACAGGGTAATAGCAGAGTGTGATTCAGACTTAGGCTTTAATGAAAGGTATCTATACAGAACACACAGGGTAATAGCAGAGTGTGATTCAGACTTAGGCTTTAATGAAAGGTATTTATATAGAACACAAAGGGTAATAGCAGAGTGTGATTCAGACTTAGGCTTTAGTGAAAGGTATTTATATAGAACACAAAGGGTAATAGCAGAGTGTGATTCAGACTTAGGCTTTAGTGAAAGGTATTTATATAGAACACAAAGGGTAATAGCAGAGTGTGATTCAGACTTTGGCTTTAATGAAAGATATTTATATAGAACACAAAGGGTAATAGCAGAGTGTGATTCAGACTTTGGCTTTAATGAAAGGTATGTATACAGAACACAAAGGGTAATAGCAGAGTGTGATTCAGACTTAGGCTTTAATGAAAGGTATTTATATAGAACACAAAGGGTAATAGCAGAGTGTGATTCAGACTTAGGCTTTAATGAAAGGTATTTATATAGAACACAAAGGGTAATAGCAGAGTGTGATTCAGACTTAGGCTTTAATGAAAGGTATTTATATAGAACACAAAGGGTAATAGCAGAGTGTGATTCAGACTTAGGCTTTAGTGAAAGGTATTTATATAGAACACAAAGGGTAATAGCAGAGTGTGATTCAGACTTTGGCTTTAATGAAAGGTATTTATACAGAACACAAAGGGTAATAGCAGAGTGTGATTCAGACTTAGGCTTTAATGAAAGGTATTTATATAGAACACAAAGGGTAATAGCAGAGTGTGATTCAGACTTAGGCTTTAATGAAAGGTATTTATATAGAACACAAAGGGTAATAGCAGAGTGTGATTCAGACTTAGGCTTTAATGAAAGGTATTTATATAGAACACAAAGGGTAATAGCAGAGTGTGATTCAGACTTTGGCTTTAATGAAAGGTATTTATATAGAACACAAAGGGTAATAGCAGAGTGTGATTCAGACTTTGGCTTTAATGAAAGGTATGTATACAGAACACAAAGGGTAATAGCAGAGTGTGATTCAGACTTAGGCTTTAATGAAAGGTATTTATATAGAACACAAAGGGTAATAGCAGAGTGTGATTCAGACTTAGGCTTTAATGAAAGGTATTTATATAGAACACAAAGGGTAATAGCAGAGTGTGATTCAGACTTAGGCTTTAGTGAAAGGTATCTATACAGAACACAAAGGGTAATAGCAGAGTGTGATTCAGACTTAGGCTTTAATGAAAGGTATGTATACAGAACACAAAGGGTAATAGCAGAGTGTGATTCAGACTTAGGCTTTAATGAAAGGTATTTATATAGAACACAAAGGGTAATAGCAGAGTGTGATTCAGACTTAGGCTTTAATGAAAGGTATTTATATAGAACACACAGGGTAATAGCAGAGTGTTATTCAGACTTAGGCTTTAATGAAAGGTATGTATACAGAACACACAGGGTAATAGCAGAGTGTGATTCAGACTTAGGCTTTAATGAAAGGTATCTATACAGAACACACAGGGTAATAGCAGAGTGTGATTCAGACTTAGGCTTTAATGAAAGGTATTTATATAGAACACAAAGGGTAATAGCAGAGTGTGATTCAGACTTAGGCTTTAGTGAAAGGTATTTATATAGAACACAAAGGGTAATAGCAGAGTGTGATTCAGACTTAGGCTTTAATGAAAGGTATTTATATAGAACACAAAGGGTAATAGCAGAGTGTGATTCAGACTTAGGCTTTAGTGAAAGGTATCTATACAGAACACAAAGGGTAATAGCAGAGTGTGATTCAGACTTAGGCTTTAGTGAAAGGTATGTATACAGAACACAAAGGGTAATAGCAGAGTGTGATTCAGACTTTGGCTTTAATGAAAGGTATGTATACAGAACACACAGGGTAATAGCAGAGTGTGATTCAGACTTTGGCTTTAATGAAAGGTATGTATACAGAACACAAAGGGTAATAGCAGAGTGTGATTCAGACTTTGGCTTTAATGAAAGGTATGTATACAGAACACAAAGGGTAATAGCAGAGTGTGATTCAGACTTTGGCTTTAATGAAAGGTATGTATACAGAACACAAAGGGTAATAGCAGAGTGTGATTCAGACTTTGGCTTTAGTGAAAGGTATGTATACAGAACACAAAGGGTAATAGCAGAGTGTGATTCAGACTGGCTTTAATGAAAGGTATCAATACAGAACACAAAGGGTAATAGCAGAGTGTGATTCAGACTTTGGCTTTAATGAAAGGTATCTATACAGAACACAAAGGGTAATAGCAGAGTGTGATTCAGACTTTGGCTTTAGTGAAAGGTATGTATACAGAACACAAAGGGTAATAGCAGAGTGTGATTCAGACTTAGGCTTTAATGAAAGGTATCTATACAGAACACAAAGGGTAATAGCAGAGTGTGATTCAGACTTAGGCTTTAATGAAAGGTATCTATACAGAACACACAGGGTAATAGCAGAGTGTGATTCAGACTTAGGCTTTAGTGAAAGGTATGTATACAGAACACAAAGGGTAATAGCAGAGTGTGATTCAGACTTTGGCTTTAGTGAAAGGTATGTATACAGAACACAAAGGGTAATAGCAGAGTGTGATTCAGACTTTGGCTTTAATGAAAGGTATCTATACAGAACACAAAGGGTAATAGCAGAGTGTGATTCAGACTTAGGCTTTAATGAAAGGTATCTATACAGAACACAAATTATGTAATGCTGATGTAATGTAGTGACTGGAAAGCACTTTGGCTCAACTCCTGTTGTTTTAAATGTGCTATATAAATAAAAGTGACTTGACTTGACTATACAGGTGCAGCTCAAAAAATATTTTTTGTTACTCATGTCAGAAAGTGAAACTCATATATTATATAGATTCATTACACATAGAGTGAAATATTTCAAGCCTTTATTTCCTGTAATTTTGATGATTATGGCTTACAGCTAATGAAAACCCAAATTCAGTGTCTCAGAAAATCAGAATATTACATAAGATCAATAAAAAATTATATTTTAAACTGAAATGTCAGCCTTCTGAAAAGCATGTTCATTTCTATGCACTCAATACTTGGTTGGGGCTCCTTTTGCATGAATTACTGCATCAATGCGGCGTGGCATGGAGGCGATCAGCCTGTGGCACTGCTGAGGTGTAATGGAAGCCCAGGTTGCTTTGATAGTGGCCTTCAGGTTGTCTGCATTGTTGGGTCTGGTGTCTCTCATCTTCCTCTTGACAATACCCCATAGATTCTCTATGGGGTTCAGGTCAGGCGAGTTTGCTGGCCAATCAAGCACAGTAATACCATGGTCATTGAACCAGCTTTTGGTACTTTTGGCAGTGTGGGCAGGTGCCAAGTCCTGCTGGAAAATGAAATCAGCATGTCCATAAAGCTTGTCAGCAGAAGGAAGCATGAAGTGCTCTAAAATTTCCTGATAGATGGCTGCGTTGACTGTGGACTTCAGAAAACACAGTGGACCAACACCAGCAGATGACATGGCACCCCAAATCATCACTGACTGTGGAAACTTCACACTGGACTTCAAGCAACGTGGATTCTGTGCCTCTCCACTCTTCCTCCAGACTCTGGGACCTGGATTTGCAAATGAAATGCAAAATTTACTTTCATCTGAAAAGAGGACTTTGGACCACTGAGCAACAGTCCAGTTCTTTTTCTCCTTAGCCCAGGTAAGACGCTTCTGATGTTGTCTCTGGTTCAGGAGCGGCTTGACATGAGGAATGCGACATTTGTAGCCCATGTCCTGGATTCGTCTGTGCGTGGTGGCTCTTGATGCATTGACTCCAGCCTCAGTCCATTCCTTGTGAAGCTCCCCCAAATTCTTGAATGTATTTTTCTTGACAATCCTCTCAAGGCTGCGGTTATCCCTGTTGCTTGTGCACCTTTTCCTACCACACTTTTTCCTTCCACTCAACTTTCTATGAATATGCTTGGATACAGCACTCTGTGAACAACCAGCTTCTTTAGCAATGACCTTTTGTGGCTTACCCTCCTTGTGGAGGGTGTCAATGACTGTCTTCTGGACATCTGTTAAGTCAGCAGTCTTCCCCATGATTGTGTAGCCGACTGAACCAGACTGAGAGACCATTTAAAGGCTCAGGAAACCTTTGCAGGTGTTTTGAGTTAATTAGCTGATTAGAGTGTGACACCATGAGTTTCCAATATTGGAACTTTTTCACAATATTCAAATTTTCTGAGACACTAAATTTGGATTTTCATTAGCTGTAAGCCATAATCATCAAAATTACAAGAAATAAAGGCTTGAAATATTTCACTATGTGTAATGAATCTATATAATATATGAGTTTCACTTTCTGAAATGAGTGACAAAAAATATTGAACTTTTTCACGATATTTGAGCTGCACCTGTATAGTCAAGTCAAGTCACTTTTATTTATATAGCACATTTAAAACAACAGGAGTTGAGCCAAAGTGCTTTCCAGTCACTACAATACAACACAAAAAACCACAATAAAATAACATCACAGTACAATACATGTATTAACAATACAACGCAATAAAATAACATCACAGTACAATACATGTATTAACAATACAACGCAATAAAATAACATCACAGTATAATACATGTATTAACAACACAACACAATAAAATAACATCACAGTACAATACATGTATTAACAACACAACACAATAAAATAACATTACAATACAATACATGTATTAACAATACAACACAATAAAATAACATCGCAGTACAAAACATGTATTAACAACACAACACAATAAAATAACATCACAGTACAATACATGTATTAACAATACAACACAATAAAATAACATCACAGTATAATACATGTATTAACAACACAACACAATAAAATAACATCACAGTACAATACATGTATTAACAACACAACACAATAAAATAACATCACAGTACAATACATGTATTAACAATACAACACAATAAAATAACATCACAGTACAATACATGTATTAACAACACAACACAATAAAATAACATTACAATACAATACATGTATTAACAATACAACACAATAAAATAACATCACAGTACAATACATGTATTAACAACACAATGCAATAAAATAACATCACAGTACAATACATGTATTAACAACACAACACAATAAAATAACATCACAGTACAATACATGTATTAACAACACAACACAATAAAATAACATCACAGTATAATACATGTATTAACAATACAACGCAATAAAATAACATCACAGTATAATACATGTATTAACAACACAACACAATAAAATAACATCACAGTATAATACATGTATTAACAATACAACGCAATAAAATAACATCACAGTATAATGCATGTATTAACAACACAACACAATAAAATAACATCACAGTACAATACATGTATTAACAATACAACACAATAAAATAACATCACAGTACAATACATGTATTAACAACACAACACAATAAAATAACATCACAGTACAATACATGTATTAACAACACAATAAAATAACATCACAGTACAATACATGTATTAACAATACAACACAATAAAATAACATCACAGTACAATACATGTATTAACAACACAACACAATAAAATAACATCACAGTACAATACATGTATTAACAACACAATAAAATAACATCACAGTACAATACATGTATTAACAACACAACGCAATAAAATAACATCACAGTACAATACATGTATTAACAACACAACGCAATAAAATAACATCACAGTACAATACATGTATTAACAACACAACACAATAAAATAACATCACAGTACAATACATGTATTAACAATACAACACAATAAAATAACATCACAGTACAATACATGTATTAACAACACAACACAATTAAATAACATCACAGTACAATACATGTATTAACAACACAATAAAATAACATCACAGTACAATACATGTATTAACAATACAACACAATAAAATAACATCACAGTACAATACATGTATTAACAACACAACGCAATAAAATAACATCACAGTACAATACATGTATTAACAATACAACACAATAAAATAACATCACAGTATAATACATGTATTAACAACACAACACAATAAAATAACATCACAGTACAATACATGTATTAACAATACAGCACAATAAAATAACATCACAGTATAATACATGTATTAACAACACAACACAATAAAATAACATCACAGTACAATACATGTATTAACAACACAACACAATAAAATAACATCACAGTACAATACATGTATTAACAACACAACGCAATAAAATAACATCACAGTACAATACATGTATTAACAATACAACACAATAAAATAACATCACAGTACAATACATGTATTAACAACACAACACAATAAAATAACATCACAGTATAATACATGTATTAACAACACAACACAATAAAATAACATCACAGTACAATACATGTATTAACAACACAACGCAATAAAATAACATCACAGTACAATACATGTATTAACAACACAACGCAATAAAATAACATCACAGTACAATACATGTATTAACAACACAACACAAAAAAATAACATCACAGTACAATACATGTATTAACAACACAACGCAATAAAATAACATCACAGTACAATACATGTATTAACAATACAACACAATAAAATAACATCACAGTACAATACATGTATTAACAACACAACACAATTAAATAACATCACAGTATAATACATGTATTAACAATACAACACAATAAAATAACATCACAGTACAATACATGTATTAACAACACAACCCAATAAAATAACATCACAGTATAATACATGTATTAACAACACAACGCAATAAAATAACATCACAGTACAATACATGTATTAACAACACAATAAAATAACATCACAGTATAATACATGTATTAACAATACAACACAATAAAATAACATCACAGTACAATACATGTATTAACAACACAATAAAATAACATCACAGTATAATACATGTATTAACACAACACAATAAAATAACATCACAGTACAATACATGTATTAACAACACAACGCAATAAAATAACATCACAGTACAATACATGTATTAACAACACAACGCAATAAAATAACATCACAGTACAATACATGTATTAACAACACAACACAAAAAAATAACATCACAGTACAATACATGTATTAACAACACAACGCAATAAAATAACATCACAGTACAATACATGTATTAACAATACAACACAATAAAATAACATCACAGTACAATACATGTATTAACAACACAACACAATTAAATAACATCACAGTATAATACATGTATTAACAATACAACACAATAAAATAACATCACAGTACAATACATGTATTAACAACACAATAAAATAACATCACAGTATAATACATGTATTAACAACACAACGCAATAAAATAACATCACAGTATAATACATGTATTAACAATACAACGCAATAAAATAACATCACAGTATAATACATGTATTAACAACACAATAAAATAACATCACAGTATAATACATGTATTAACAATACAACGCAATAAAATAACATCACAGTACAATACATGTATTAACAACACAACACAATAAAATAACATCACAGTATAATACATGTATTAACAACACAACGCAATAAAATAACATCACAGTACAATACATGTATTAACAACACAACACAATAAAATAATGGAATGAGGATCATCCTCAAACTGCACTAAAAGCAAGAGAAAAACAGTGGGCCTTTAAATTTGATTAAAATGTGAGACGGGACTTAATGTGGGACGGGCTATATATATGATATTTTACTGATATTTTACTGTCATTATGATTAATGTTATTATCAGCAGTAGTGTTTAGATTTTCGGATTATAATCAAATATATTAATAAATTAATAAAAAGTTAATTAGAATTGGGTAATTCTTATTAATACTTATTTAACTAAAGATATTGATGCTAGTGATGTTGGTGATGGTGTGATTGTGACATTGATGATTGTGTGATTGTGATGGTGTGATTGTGATGTTGGTGATGGTGTGATTGTGATGTTGGTGATGGTGTGATTGTGATGTTGGTGATGGTGTGATTGTGATGTTGGTGATGGTGTGATGTTGGTGATGGTGTGATTGTGATGTTGATGGTGTGATTGTGACATTGATGATTGTGTGATTGTGATGGTGTGATTGTGATGTTGGTGATGGTGTGATTGTGATGTTGGTGATGGTGTGATTGTGATGTTGGTGATGGTGTGATTGTGGTTGGTGATGGTGTGATTGTGATGTTGGTGATGGTGTGATTGTTTATTTAATTTAGTTCATGAGGATCCCCATTAGCTGTTACAAATGATAACAGCTACTCTTCCTGGGATATTGATATTGTGATGTTGTTGATGGTGTGATTGTGATGTTGTTGATTGTGATGTTGTTGATGGTGTGATTGTGATGATGGTGATGGTGTGATTGTGATGTTGTTGATGGTGTGATTGTGATGATGGAGTGATTGTGATGTCGATGATGGTGTGATTGTGATGATGATGGTGTGATTGTGATGTCCTTGATGGTGTGATTGTGTTGATGGTGTGATTGTGTTGTTGTTGATGGTGTGATTGGGATGTTGATGGGATGGTGATGATGGTGTGATTGTGATGTTGTTGATGGTGTGATTGTAATGTTGATGATGGTGTAATTGTGACGTTGATGATGGTGTGATTGTGATGATGGTGGGATTGTGATGTTGTTGGTGGTGTGATTGGGATATTGTTGGTGGTGTGATTTTGATGTTGATGATGGTGTGATTGTGATGTTGTTGATGGTGTGAATGGGATGTTGATGATGGTGTGATTGTGATGTCGATGATCGTGTGATAGTGATGTTGCTGATGGTGTAATTGTGATGTTGTTGATGGTGTGATTGTGATGTTGATGATGATGTGATTGTGATGATGGTGTGATTGGGATGATGATGCATACATTAGAAACCTATACATTAATTACTAGACTACTGTAGGAGTTAACTTGCCTGTAGCCATTGTTTCTGAACATTGAATTTGAAGAATGTTTCAAGAGAAACAGGAAAAATGATTTTACAATAAACTGATATCACCTGGTTTGTACAGGTAAAAAAGAGAGTAATTACCTGCTTATTATGTGATTGAGTTCGGCTGTGTGTCATCCATCTCCATGAATATGGTTCCAACAGTAACGGAGCACAAAATCATTAATGTGCATGTTGACATTAATACATAGGCATACAGTCAGAGTTGTATAAAATTGTGTTTCAGAGATTTTATTTCAGTCTTGCAAAATATGATTAGCTAAGTTAGGGTTAGGGTTAGGGGTTAGGGGCTAGGGGCTAGGGGTTAGGGTTAGGGGTTAGGGTTAGGGTTAGGGGTTAGGGGTTAGGGGTAGGGTTGTATAAAATTGTGTTTCAGAAATTTTATTTCAGTCTTGCAAAATATGATTAGCTTAGCTAAGTTAGGGTTAGGGTTAGGGGTTAGGGATAGGGGTTAGGGTTAGGGTTAGGGGTTAGGGGTTAGGGTTAGGGGTTAGGGTTAGGGGTTAGGGGTAGGGTTAGGGGTTAGGGTTAGGGGTTAGGGTTAGCTAAGTTATATGCTACGATAATGAAAAAAGTGTCAAAACAGAGTCTCTTCTTGGTATAAAATTTACTTGAATACATGTTTCTGAATTGAGAACTGAGAACAGGCTGTCATTAAATTCCAATGATGGAGCAGAACCCCCAGGTACAAACTCATCCAGGGACCCCCACCCAGGCACAAACACATCCAGGGACCCCCACCCAGGCACAAACACATCCAGGGACCCCCACCCAGGCACAAACACATCCAGGGACCCCCACCCAGGCACAAACACATCCAGGGACCCCCACCCAGGCACAAACACATCCAGGGACCCCCACCCAGGCACAAACACATCCAGGGACCTCCACCCAAGCACAAACACATCCATGGACCCCATCCAGGCACAAACACGTCCAGGGACCCCATCCAGGCACAAACACATCCAGGGACCCCATCCAGGCACAAACACACCCATGGACCCCCACCCAGGCACAAACACATCCATGGACCCCATCCAGACACAAACACATCCAGGGACCCCATCCAGGCACAAACACATCCATGGACCCCATCCAGGCACAAACACATCCAGGGACCCCCACCCAGGCATAAACACATCCAGGGACCCCATCCAGGCACACACACATCCAGGGACCCCCACCCAGGCACAAACCCATCCAGGGACCCCCACCCAGGCACAAACACATCCAGGGACCTCCACCCAGGCACAAACACATCCATGGACCCCATCCAGGCACAAACACATCCAGGGACCCCCACCCAGGCACCAATACATCCAGGGACCTCCACCCAGGCACAAACACATCCAGGGTCCCCACCCAGGCACAAACACATCCATGGACCCCACCCAGGCACAAACACATCCAGGGACCCCCACCCAGGCACAAACACATCCAGGGACCCCCACCCAGGCACCAATACATCCAGGGACCTCCACCCAGGCACAAACACATCCAGGGACTCCCACCCAGGCACAAACACATCCAGGGACCTCCATCCAGGCACAAACACATCCAGGGACCTCCACCCAGGCACAAACACATCCATGGACCCCATCCAGGCACAAACACATCCAGGGACCCCATCCAGGCACAAACACATCCATGGACCCCATCCAGGCACAAACACATCCATGGACCCCATCCAGACACAAACACATCCAGGGACCCCCACCCAGGCACAAACACATCCATGGACCCCATCCAGGCACAAACACATCCATGGACCCCATCCAGACACAAACACATCCAGGGACCCCCACCCAGGCACAAACACATCCATGGACCCCATCCATACACAAACACATCCAGGGACCCCATCCAGGCACAAACACATCCAGGGACCCCCACCCAGGCACAAACACATCCAGGGACCTCCATCCAGGCACAAACACATCCAGGGACCCCCACCCAGGCACAAACACATCCAGGGAACCCATCCAGGCACAAACTCATCCAGGGACCCCCACCCAGGCATAAACACATCCAGGGACCCCCACCCAGGCACAAACACATCCAAGAACCCCATCCAGGTACAAACTCATCCAGGGACCTCCACCCAGGCATAAACACATCCAGGGACCCCCACCCAGGCGCAAACTCATCCAGGGACCCCCACCCAGGTACAAACTCATCCAGGGACCCCCACCCAGGCATAAACACATCCAGGGACCCCCACCCAGGCACCAATACATCCAAGGACCTCCACCCAGGCACAAACACATCCAGGGACCCCCACCCAGGTACAAACTCATCCAGGGACCCCCACCCAGGCATAAACACATCCAGGGACCCCCACCCAGGCACAAACACATCCAGGGACCTCCATCAAGGCACAAACACATCCAGGGACCCCCACCCAGGCACCAATACATCCAGGGACCCCCACACAGGCACAAACTCATCCAGGGACCCCCACCCAGGCACAAACACATCCAAGGACCCCACCCAGGCACAAACTCATCCAGGGACCCCCACCCAGGCACAAACACATCCAAGGACCCCATCCAGGTACAAACTCATCCAGGGACCCCCACCCAGGCACAAACACATCCAGGGACCCCCACCCAGGCAAAAACACATCCATGGACCCCACCCAGGCACAAACACATCCAGGGACCCCCACCCAGGTACAAACTCATCCAGGGACCCCCACCCAGGCATAAACACATCCAGGGACCCCCACCCAGGCACAAACACATCCAGGGACCCCCACCCAGGCACAAACACATCCAAGGACCTCCACCCAGGGACCCCCACCCAGGCACAAACTCATCCAGGGACCCCCCACCCAGGCACCAATACATCCAGGGACACCCACACAGGCACAAACTCATCCAGGGACCCCCACCCAGGCACAAACACATCCAAGGACCCCATCCAGGCACAAACTCATCCAGAGACCCCCACCCAGGCACAAACACATCCAGGGACCCCCACCCAGGCATAAACACATCCAGGGACCCCCACCCAGGCACCAATACATCCAAGGACCTCCACCCAGGCACAAACACATCCAGCGACCCCCACCCAGGCATAAACACATCCAGGGACCCCCACCCAGGCACAAACACATCCAGGGACCCCCACCCAGGCACAAACACATCCAGGGACCGCTACCCAGGCACAAACACATCCAGGGACCCCATCCAGGCTCAAACTCATCCACGGACCCCCACCCAGGTACAAACTCATCCAGGGACCCCCACCCAGGCACAAACTCATCCAGGGACCCCCACCCAGGCACCAATACATCCAAGGACCTCCACCCAGGCACAAACACATCCAGGGACCCACACCCAGGTACAAACTCATCCAGGGACCCCCACCCAGGCATAAACACATCCAGGGACCCCATCCAGGCACAAACACATCCAGCGACCTCCATCCAGGCACAAACACATCCAGGGACCCCCACCCAGGCACCAATACATCCAGGGACACCCACACAGGCACAAACTCATCCAGGGACCCCCACCCAGGTACAAACTCATCCAGGGACCCTCGCCCAGGCACAAACACATCCAGGGACCCCCACCCAGGCACAAACACATCCAGGGACCCCCACCCAGGTACAAACTCATCCAGGGACCCCCACCCAGGCATAAACACATCCAGGGACCCCCACCCAGGCACCAATACATCCAAGGACCTCCACCCAGGCACAAACACATCCAGCGACCCCCACCCAGGCATAAACACATCCAGGGACCCCCACCCAGGTACAAACACATCCAGGGACCCCCACCCAGGCACAAACACATCCAGGGACCCCCACCCAGGCATAAACACATCCAGCGACCCCCACCCAGGCATAAACACATCCAGGGACCCCCACCCAGGCACAAACACATCCAGGGACCCCCACCCAGGCACCAATACATCCAGGGACCCCATCCAGGCACAAACTCATCCACGGACCCCCACCCAGGCACCAACACATCCAGGGACCCCCACCCAGGCACAAACACATCCACGGACCCCCACCCAGGTACAAACTCATCCAGGGACCCCCACCCAGGCACAAACACATCCAGGGACCCCCACCCAGGCACAAACACATCCAGGGACCCCCACCCAGGCACAAACACATCCAGGGACCCCCATCCAGGCACAAACACATCCAGGGACCCCATCCAGGCACAAACACACCCAGGGACCCCCACCCAGGCACCAATGCATCCTAGGACCTCCACCCCGGCACAAACACATCCAAGGACCCCCACCCAGGTACAAACTCATCCAGGGACCCCCACCCAGGCATAAACACATCCAGGGACCCCCACCCAGGCACAAACACATCCAGGGACCTCCACCCAGGCACATACACATCCAGGGACCCCCACCCAGGTACAAACTCATCCAGGGACCCCCACCCAGACATAAACACATCCAGGGACCCCCACCCAGGCACAAACTCATCCAGGGACCCCCACCCAGGCACCAATACATCCAAGGAACTCCACCCAGGCACAACACATCCAGGGACCCCCACACAGGCACAAACTCATCCAGGGACCTCCACCCAGGCACAAACACATCCAGGGGATTCCCGTCATACGTGAAAAGGGTTATATTTTAAAAAGATTCTATAGTTTTAAATATTTTCTAAAATTTATATATCGCCATTTCATATCAAGTCTGGCCAGGGACCTCCTACAGAACCTTCAAGGACCCCTAAGGGTCCACGGACCACCTGTTGATGGTGAATCCCAATCCCTCCACTACCACCTCCTCTCCTCCGTGCCCCAGAAATGGATTTTTGCTAATGTTGCTGATTACATTTTAATTACGTATTAAGGAAAGAAGGAGGGGAGTGAAGAATATTGGGATGCACCCCTTGTGTAGGACATGACCATTTCCTCTTATTCAATTCAATTCAATTAAATTGTATTTGTATTGCGCTTTTTACAGAGAACTGTCACAAAGACACTGCACAGGGAAACAGAAGGAAAATATAACAAAAAACCAGGCCTTCGCCCCCAACAAGCAAAATGAGGTCAGGGAGAAAAAACACTCAACGGTGGAGAGAAAAAACTCCCCAGTGGGAAAAAATCTGGGAAGGAACCTAGCTAGAGAGGGGGAGCCCATCCTTCACTGGCTAGAGAGGGGGAGCCCATCCTTCACTGGCTAGAGAGAGGGAGCCCATCCTTCACTGGCTAGAGAGGGGGAGCCCATCCTTCACTGGCTAGAGAGGGGGAGCCCATCCTTCACTGGCTAGAGAGGGGGAGCCCATCCTTCACTGGCTAGAGAGGGGGAGCCCATCCTTCACTGGCTAGAGAGGGGGAGCCCATCCTTCACTGGCTAGAGAGGGGGAGCCCATCCTTCACTGGCTAGAGAGGGGTGCCCATCCTTCACTGGCTAGAGAGGGGGAGCCCATCCTTCACTGGCTAGAGAGGGGGAGCCCATCCTTCACTGGCTAGAGAGGGGGAGCCCATCCTTCACTGGCTAGAGAGGGGGAGCCCATCCTTCACTGGCTAGAGAGGGGGTACCCATCCTTCACTGGCTAGAGAGGGGGAGCCCATCCTTCACTGGCTAGAGAGGGGGAGCCCATCCTTCACTGGCTAGAGAGGGGGAGCCCATCCTTCACTGGCTAGAGAGGGGGAGCCCATCCTTCACTGGCCGGCTTGATTTAAACTAAACGTGATTATTCTTTATCGCTCCATTGGAAAAACAGACCACCCCGTCATTCTGCTGCCCTCTAGTGTTGGAAACAATTTTCTGCAACCTTCAGAAGCACATCCATGATAATAAATCCATTTAGGCCGTTTTTACACTTGCTTTGCCCACTTGCCCCGCCATCCACCCGCAGCCTTCTCCAGTTGGCCAGGTTTCACACTGTTTTACGTTTGCATAATACTTTCATCGTCAACGTGAGTACTACCAGCAGCTGTTTACCACTGTTGCCAGGCAACCAGGCTTGGAGGAAAGTGCGCCCAATTTGGCTGTTAAATATGTGTTTACGTGTGCAGCTTATCAGCTCGCCAGCTGAATGGTGACCTGCAACTACTAGTAAAAATGGAAAACAATGTTTTTGCTTCTGTTTTTGTTTATTTGGTGTTATTACCAAAATGCTAAGAACACTGAACCACAACTGCACCACTAATGATGATGTTACAGTATGCTAAGAACACTGAACCACAACTGAGCCACTAATGATGATGTCACGGCATGCTAAGAACACTGAACCACAACTGAGCCACTAATTATGATGTCACAGCATGCTAAGAACACTGAACCACAACTGCACCACTAATAATGATGTCACGGCATGCTAAGAACACTGAACCACAACTGCGCCACTAATGATGATGTCACGGCATGCTAAGAACACTGAACCACAACTGCGCCACTAATGATGATGTCACGGCATGCTAAGAACACTGAACCACAACTGCGCCACTAATGATGATGTCACGGCATGCAAAGAACACCTTCTGCCACAAGCCTGTTACTGCAGAGTGCACCTTCTGCTACAAGCCTGTTACTGCAGAGTCCACCTTCTGCCACAAGCCTGTTACTGCAGAGTGCACCTTCTGCTACAAGCCTGTTACTGCAGAGTGCACCTTCTGCAACAAGCCTGTTACTGCAGAGTGCACCTTCTGCAACAAGCCTGTTACTGCAGAGTGTACCTTCTGCAACAAGCCTGTTACTGCAGAGTGCACCTTCTGCCACAAGCCTGTTACTGCAGAGTGCACCTTCTTCAACAAGCCTGTTACTGCAGAGTGCACCTTCTGCAACAAGCCTGTTACTGCAGAGTGCACCTTCTGCCACAAGCCTGTTACTGCAGAGTGCACCTTCTGCCACAAGCCTGTTACTGCAGAGTGCACCTTCTGCTACAAGCCTGTTACTGCAGAGTGCACCTTCTGCCACAAGCCTGTTACTGCAGAGTGCACCTTCTGCAACAAGCCTGTTACTGCAGAGTGCACCTTCTGCCACAAGCCTGTTACTGCAGAGTGCACCTTCTGCCACAAGCCTGTTACTGCAGAGTGCACCTTCTGCTACAAGCCTGTTACTGCAGAGTGCACCTTCTGCCACAAGCCTGTTACTGCAGAGTGCACCTTCTGCAACAAGCCTGTTACTGCAGAGTGCACCTTCTGCAACAAGCCTGTTACTGCAGAGTGCACCTTCTGCTACAAGCCTGCTACTGCAGAGTGCACCTTCTGCCACAAGCCTGTTACTGCAGAGTGCACCTTCTGCCACAAGCCTGCTACTGCAGAGTGCACCTTCTGCTACAAGCCTGCTACTGCAGAGTGCACCTTCTGCCACAAGCCTGTTACTGCAGAGTGCACCTTCTGCAACAAGCCTGCTACTGCAGAGTGCACCTTCTGCCACAAGCCTGCTACTGCAGAGTGCACCTTCTGCCACAAGCCTGCTACTGCAGAGTGCACCTTCTGCCACAAGCCTGTTACTGCAGAGTGCACCTTCTGCCACAAGCCTGCTACTGCAGAGTGCACCTTCTGCCACAAGCCTGTTACTGCAGAGTGCACCTTCTGCAACAAGCCTGTTACTGCAGAGTGCACCTTCTGCCACAAGCCTGTTACTGCAGAGTGCACCTTCTGCTACAAGCCTGTTACTGCAGAGTGCACCTTCTGCAACAAGCCTGCTACTGCAGAGTGCACCTTCTGCCACAAGCCTGCTACTGCAGAGTGCACCTTCTGCTACAAGCCTGTTACTGCAGAGTGCACCTTCTGCCACAAGCCTGTTACTGCAGAGTGCCCCTTCTGCAACAAGCCTGTTACTGCAGAGTGCACCTTCTGCTACAAGCCTGTTACTGCAGAGTGCACCTTCTGCAACAAGCCTGCTACTGCAGAGTGCACCTTCTGCCACAAGCCTGTTACTGCAGAGTGCACCTTCTGCAACAAGCCTGTTACTGCAGAGTGCACCTTCTGCCACAAGCCTGTTACTGCAGAGTGCACCTTCTGCAACAAGCCTGTTACTGCAGAGTGCACCTTCTGCCACAAGCCTGCTACTGCAGAGTGCACCTTCTGCAACAAGCCTGCTACTGCAGAGTGCACCTTCTGCCACAAGCCTGTTACTGCAGAGTGCACCTTCTGCAACAAGCCTGTTACTGCAGAGTGCACCTTCTGCCACAAGCCTGTTACTGCAGAGTGCACCTTCTGCAACAAGCCTGTTACTGCAGAGTGCACCTTCTGCCACAAGCCTGTTACTGCAGAGTGCACCTTCTGCCACAAGCCTGTTACTGCAGAGTGCACCTTCTGCCACAAGCCTGTTACTGCAGAGTGCACCTTCTGCTACAAGCCTGTTACTGCAGAGTGCACCTTCTGCAACAAGCCTGTTACTGCAGAGTGCACCTTCTGCCACAAGCCTGTTACTGCAGAGTGCACCTTCTGCTACAAGCCTGCTACTGCAGAGTGCACCTTCTGCCACAAGCCTGTTACTGCAGAGTGCACCTTCTGCCACAAGCCTGTTACTGCAGAGTGCACCTTCTGCTACAAGCCTGTTACTGCAGAGTGCACCTTCTGCTACAAGCCTGCTACTGCAGAGTGCACCTTCTGCAACAAGCCTGTTACTGCAGAGTGCACCTTCTGCCACAAGCCTGTTACTGCAGAGTGCACCTTCTGCCACAAGCCTGTTACTGCAGAGTGCACCTTCTGCAACAAGCCTGTTACTGCAGAGTGCACCTTCTGCCACAAGCCTGTTACTGCAGAGTGCACCTTCTGCCACAAGCCTGTTACTGCAGAGTGCACCTTCTGCTACAAGCCTGTTACTGCAGAGTGCACCTTCTGCAACAAGCCTGCTACTGCAGAGTGCACCTTCTGCCACAAGCCTGTTACTGCAGAGTGCACCTTCTGCTACAAGCCTGTTACTGCAGAGTGCACCTTCTGCCACAAGCCTGCTACTGCAGAGTGCACCTTCTGCCACAAGCCTGCTACTGCAGAGTGCACCTTCTGCCACAAGCCTGTTACTGCAGAGTGCACCTTCTGCAACAAGCCTGTTACTGCAGAGTGCACCTTCTACAACAAGCCTGTTACTGCAGAGTGCACCTTCTGCCACAAGCCTGTTACTGCAGAGTGCACCTTCTGCTACAAGCCTGTTACTGCAGAGTGCACCTTCTGCCACAAGCCTGTTACTGCAGAGTGCACCTTCTGCAACAAGCCTGTTACTGCAGAGTGCACCTTCTGCAACAAGCCTGTTACTGCAGAGTGCACCTTCTGCCACAAGCCTGTTACTGCAGAGTGCACCTTCTGCCACAAGCCTGTTACTGCAGAGTGCACCTTCTGCAACAAGCCTGCTACTGCAGAGTGCACCTTCTGCCACAAGCCTGCTACTGCAGAGTGCACCTTCTGCCACAAGCCTGTTACTGCAGAGTGCACCTTCTGCAACAAGCCTGCTACTGCAGAGTGCACCTTCTGCCACAAGCCTGCTACTGCAGAGTGCACCTTCTGCTACAAGCCTGCTACTGCAGAGTGCACCTTCTGCCACAAGCCTGCTACTGCAGAGTGCACCTTCTGCTACAAGCCTGCTACTGCAGAGTGCACCTTCTGCCACAAGCCTGCTACTGCAGAGTGCACCTTCTGCTACAAGCCTGTTACTGCAGAGTGCACCTTCTGCTACAAGCCTGTTACTGCAGAGTGCACCTTCTGCAACAAGCCTGCTACTGCAGAGTGCACCTTCTGCCACAAGCCTGTTACTGCAGAGTGCACCTTCTGCCACAAGCCTGCTACTGCAGAGTGCACCTTCTGCTACAAGCCTGTTACTGCAGAGTGCACCTTCTGCAACAAGCCTGTTACTGCAGAGTGCACCTTCTGCAACAAGCCTGTTACTGCAGAGTGCACCTTCTGCAACAAGCCTGTTACTGCAGAGTGCACCTTCTGCTACAAGCCTGTTACTGCAGAGTGCACCTTCTGCTACAAGCCTGTTACTGCAGAGTGCACCTTCTGCCACAAGCCTGCTACTGCAGAGTGCACCTTCTGCTACAAGCCTGTTACTGCAGAGTGCACCTTCTGCTACAAGCCTGTTACTGCAGAGTGCACCTTCTGCCACAAGCCTGTTACTGCAGAGTGCACTTTCTGCTACAAGCCTGTTACTGCAGAGTGCACCTTCTGCCACAAGCCTGCTACTGCAGAGTGCACCTTCTGCAACAAGCCTGTTACTGCAGAGTGCACCTTCTGCCACAAGCCTGCTACTGCAGAGTGCACCTTCTGCTACAAGCCTGTTACTGCAGAGTGCACCTTCTGCAACAAGCCTGTTACTGCAGAGTGCACCTTCTGCTACAAGCCTGCTACTGCAGAGTGCACCTTCTGCAACAAGCCTGTTACTGCAGAGTGCACCTTCTGCTACAAGCCTGCTACTGCAGAGTGCACCTTCTGCCACAAGCCTGTTACTGCAGAGTGCACCTTCTGCAACAAGCCTGTTACTGCAGAGTGCACCTTCTGCAACAAGCCTGCTACTGCAGAGTGCACCTTCTGCCACAAGCCTGCTACTGCAGAGTGCACCTTCTGCCACAAGCCTGCAGATGCAACTGTACACTAACATGTAGCTATAGACTACTGTGATCGAACCATGATAGACTAGAAAAAATAATGGTAGCTAGCCTGTTGTTACTGCTGGTTGTATAGGCTTTGTTAAGTAGCCTAGCCTAAGTGTAGACGTCATAGCTTTTGTTTACCAGGCAAGAATAGCAAGCTCAGCCTCACGTTTGTAGGCTGTAAATTCTTCCTATTCATTTTGGTTAGTTTCAACTTAATCTGCGCTCGATTAGTTCATCCGCCTCCCTTCCCTCCTGTTTTCGCACAGCTGGGATGCTGTGAAAATGTAACATTAGCCCTTCCTGCTTTTAATCCACTCCTAACACACACACCCACACCCATGTAACGTTATTCGTGCATGGTATCCGTGCCGTTTTTAGAGGGGTCGGATAATTTATTCAGACCTAACAATAACTGGAAAGTAGCATTTCATGCATCGGAAATATTTGGCTTTTTCAGAGGCTGCTGTTGTAGTGGCTTTGTTCAGGGGAACACGCTCGTATTTGAAAGAAAATATGTATTTGTGGTATTGTTCTTCGTCTTCTGTGGTGCTATGCATTAATTGTGACAAGCAATTTTTTTGCTGTCTTTGTGGATTGTGATAACGTTAGCGCCACGACGCTGGACAGAACCAGAGAGCATGATAACGTTATCCGTATTAGCTGACCCTGCGCTACGGACACTCGACAGAACCAGAGAGCATGATGACGTTATCCGTATTAGCTGACCCTGCGCTACGGACACTCGACAGAACCAGAGAGCATGATCACGTTATCCGTATTAGCTGACCCTGCGCTACGGACACTCGACAGAACCAGAGAGCATGATCACGTTATCCGTATTAGCTGACCCTGTGCTACGGACACTCGACAGAACCAGAGAGCATGATGACGTTATCCGTATTAGCTGACCCTGCGCTACGGACACTCGACAGAACCAGAGAGCATGATAACGTTATCCGTATTAGCTGACCCTGCGCTACGGACACTCGACAGAACCAGAGAGCATGATAACGTTATTTATGATATTAAATTGAAAATTATCCAGTGGTTATGATTTTTTTTTTTTTTTGCAGCCATGAATAAAAATACATGAATGATTATGTAATGGGTTTCTTAATTGTTCGGAGATTCTAACGCGAAGGTGGGAGGAATCTGAACAAGTCAGCTCACCAATAATTAAGGGAGAGAAAATAATAAAGAAAGAAAGAAAAAACACGAACGTAATTCCTTAAGGCTAAACAGCCTTATACGAAAAAACTAAAATAAACCCACAAAAACGGGCAAACTGGAAAACTAGTATTTAACAACTAAATCTCCCGAGCCCAAATAATGACACAAGAACGTGAAACTTAGTAAACAAAGGAACACCCTCGGCTGCCTTAGCTCAGAGCCGGAGAAGTGTAAAACCAAAACGAAAATAAAAAGAAAAACTTTCTCAGAGAGAACAGCAAAACGCAAACCAGGAGGAAAACAAATCATCTACCCGATTAAGTAGCTAACTAGCAAGTCCCCCCTGAACATAAACAATGTTTAATATCAAGAGGTCGCTAGTAACCTGGTGTATATGTGTGGGTGTGTGTACATGTGTGTATGTATGTGTACGTGTGTATGTGTGCATGTGTGGGTGTGTGTACGTGTGTGTGTGGGTGTGTACATGTGTGTATGTATGTGTACGTGTATGTGTGTGCATGTGTGAGTATGTGTGGGTGTCTGTACATGTATATGTGTATATGTGTGTATGTGTTGGTGTGTATGTGTGTGTATGTGTGGGTGTCTGTACATGTATATGTGTGTATGTGTGCATGTGTGGGTGTGTGTACGTGTGGGTGTGTGTACATGTGTGTATGTATGTGTACGTGTATGTGTGTGCATGTGTGGGTGTGTGCATGTGTGAGTATGTGTGGGTGTCTGTACATGTATATGTGTATATGTGTGTATGTGTGGGTGTGTATGTGTGGGTGTCTGTACATGTATATGTGTGGGTGTGTATGTGTGGGTGTGTGTATGTGTGCATGTGTGAGTATGTGTGGGTGTCTGTACATGTATATGTGTGTATGTGTGGGTGTGTATGTGTGTGTATGTGTGGGTGTCTGTACATGTATATGTGTGGGTGTGTATGTGTGTGTATGTGGGTGTCTACATGTATATGTGTGTATGTGTGGGTGTCTGTACATGTATGTGTGTATGTGTGCATGTGTATGTATGTATGTGTATGTATATATGGGTGTATGTGTTTATGTGTGTGTACATGTGTGTATGTATGTGTACGTGTATATGTGTGTATGTGTGTATGTGTGGGTGTCTGTACATTTTTGTATGTGTGGGTGTGTGTATGTGTGTATGTGTGTGTGGGTGTGTGTACATGTGTGTATGTGTGTGTAGTTACCTGTATATTGTTGTACAGGTGCTCCAGTCTGTGTAGTTACCTGTATATTGTTGTACAGGTGCTCCAGTCTGTGTAGTTACCTGTATATTGTTGTACAGGTGCTCCAGTGTGTGTAGTTACCTGTATATTGTTGTACAGGTGCTCCGGTCCTTGAAGGTTCAACAGTGCAGCAGGAGCTCCAGGTCCTGAAACAGGTGGGGGCGGGGTTACACCTGGGGGGGGCATTTTTAAAAGGGTTAATTACATCATGGAAGAACGATTGCTTCTGACATGTGTATGACATGTGCTTTCTCCTCCCCTCTCCCTCTCCCCATCTCCCCCTCTTTCATCTCCCTCTCCGCCCTCTCTCTCCCTCACTCCTCTCCCTCTCTCTTTTCCTCTCCCTCTCCCCCCTATCTCTCCCTCTCTCCTCTTCTCCCCCTCTTCCTCCACTCTTCACCCCCATGTGTTTCTCTCCTCCTTTTTCTGGTCCTGCAGGTAGACCATGCCTGCTCCTCGTTGCTCTCCCTGGGACAGCAGACTCGGGTCAGTGCTGTCCCCAGGTTACGTGCTTCCATGGTTACAGTGTTTTAGGATTCCGGGGTTCATATATTCGTGGTATTGCAGTGTGAATGAGAGGGTTCTGGACATATGGGAGTATGAACCCTGCTCTCTGACTCCTGTCTGCTCTCTGACTCCTATCTGACTCCTTTCTACTACTTGACTTCTCTCTGACTCCTTTCTGCTTTCTGACTCCTCCCTGATTCATCACTGGTCTCTGACTCCTCCCTGACCCCTCTCTGACTCCTCTGACTCCTCTCTGCTCTCTGACTCCTATCTGACTTCTTTCTGCTACCTGAATTTTTTCAGACTCCTTTCTGCTCTCTGACTCCTCCCTGATTCATCTCTTCTCTCTGACTCCTCCCTGACTACTTTCTGACTCCTCTCTGCTCCCTGACTCATCTCTACTTTCTGACTCCGCTCTGACTCTTCTCTGTTCCCTGCAGGGCCGTCTCAAGGGTGGGCGGGGCCCGGGGCGAGTCAACCTACGCGGGGCCCAGCTGTTAACGCGAGGACATCATAGCTAACCCGTCATCAAATAGGCTTAAATAGTATCTTATTATATAACTATGAACAAAGGATTTACAGGCTATGTCATCACACAAACCAACCATATACAACCAACCAATTGAATAATTAGTAGGCTACGCCATTACTCTGCACTTAAAATATTGTAATTAACAATAACAACTCACCATACTTTTGCTTAATTTCTCCAATTAAAATTAAAACATTAATACTGTGGGTTGTGGTACGAGCTATGAACCATGAATTGTATATTGTTCTATATATTGATTGAGGTACCATAACATAATTGCAAAAGTTCATGATGTTGAACACTAACGTTTTTATTGTAAAGAGAGGTAAAAAGCGGGCAGAGGGTGGGATATATAAATAAAAGTTTATAAATACTGACAGCATATTAAGAGATGCATCGTAGCAAGTCGCACCAACCAGAATTTGATTCAGCATTTTTTCACGTATATTTCTCCGGATGATTCTAATCATTATTCCCATTATAGCAGGCCTACGTTTATGACAATGTTTGTGAAGACATATGTGTTCCACGTGTTAACATTGCAGAGTCATTTCTTGTGTCACAGTGTCAGACCTTGCACTTCGCTTCGTGACACTTGAATGATATCCCACCTCTGCCTGTTTTTAGCTTCTTTTTACAATGAAGAAAATTGTGTTCAATATCGTGACTCTGCAATTATTTCATGCTCCACCACAATCAATCGGACAATCTACAATTCATGGTTCATAGTTATGCTCATACCACAAGCCACAGTATTATCATTTTTATTTATTTTTTACTGTGAGTGGTTCAGGTCAGAGGATGCTTTGTGGTTGGCTATGGGTCATGTATAGTAAAGGATATGTATAGCGTGACCCTGTGAGTGGTTCAGGTCAGAGGATGCTTTGTGGTTGGCTATGGGTCATGTATAGTAAAGGATATGTATAGCGTGACCCTGTGAGTGGTTCAGGTCAGAGGAGGCTTTGTGGTTGGCTATGGGTCATGTATAGTAAAGGATATGTATAGCGTGACCCTGTGAGTGGTTCAGGTCAGAGGAGGCTTTGTGGTTAGCTATGGGTCATGTATAGTAAAGGATATGTATAGCGTGACCCTGTGAGTGGTTCAGGTCAGAGGAGGCTTTGTGGTTGGCTATGGGTCATGTATAGTAAAGGATATGTATAGCGTGACCCTGTGAGTGGTTCAGGTCAGAGGAGGCTTTGTGGTTGGCTATGGGTCATGTATAGTAAAGGATATGTATAGCGTGACCCTGTGAGTGGTTCAGGTCAGAGGATGCTTTGTGGTTGGCTATGGGTCATGTATAGTAAAGGATATGTATAGCGTGACCCTGTGAGTGGTTCAGGTCAGAGGAGGCTTTGTGGTTGGCTATGGGTCATGTATAGTAAAGGATATGTATAGCGTGACCCTGTGAGTGGTTCAGGTCAGAGGAGGCTTTGTGGTTGGCTATGGGTCATGTATAGTAAAGGATATGTATAGCGTGACCCTGTGAGTGGTTCAGGTCAGAGGATGCTTTGTGGTTGGCTATGGGTCATGTATAGTAAAGGATATGTATAGCGTGACCCTGTGAGTGGTTCAGGTCAGAGGAGGCTTTGTGGTTGGCTATGGGTCATGTATAGTAAAGGATATGTATAGCGTGACCCTGTGAGTGGTTCATGTCAGAGGATGCTTTGTGGTTGGCTATGGGTCATGTATAGTAAAGGATATGTATAGCGTGACCCTGTGAGTGGTTCATGTCAGAGGATGCTTTGTGGTTGGCTATGGGTCATGTATAGTAAAGGATATGTATAGCGTGACCCTGTGAGTGGTTCATGTCAGATGATGCTTTGTGGTTGGCTATGGGTCATGTATAGTAAAGGATATGTATAGCGTGACCCTGTGAGTGGTTCAGGTCAGAGGATGCTTTGTGGTTGGCTATGGGTCATGTATAGTAAAGGATATGTATAGCGTGACCCTGTGAGTGGTTCATGTCAGAGGATGCTTTGTGGTTGGCTATGGGTCATGTATAGTAAAGGATATGTATAGCGTGACCCTGTGAGTGGTTCATGTCAGAGGAGGCTTTGTGGTTGGCTATGGGTCATGTATAGTAAAGGATATGTATAGCGTGACCCTGTGAGTGGTTCAGGTCAGAGGATGCTTTGTGGTTGGCTATGGGTCATGTATAGTAAAGGATATGTATAGCGTGACCCTGTGAGTGGTTCAGGTCAGAGGATGCTTTGTGGTTGGCTATGGGTCATGTATAGTAAAGCATATGTATAGCGTGACTTGGTGCTCAGGCAAATACGGATTATTTGTTTTGAAGATTAATGATTGGGGTCCAAGTCTGTTCAAAGTCGGCTAATGTATTTTTCCGCGTGGAGGCAGCTGTTTTTTCCATTGATATGTAGTCAACGAAGAGGTTGTTCCATTGTGTTATAGTTATAGTTTTTTTTAAAATTTCCAGTTCATGAATATTGTTTTCTTGGTGATAGTTAAGGCGGAAAGTACAATGTTGGTCAGTTTGCTTGGTAATGTGATTTGAGAGAGATCTCCTAAAATGCACAGGGAAGGGGACATGGGAATAGAGCAGCCCAAGAGAGTGAATAATGTATGAGTAAATGTATACGTGCCAGAAATCGTGTATTGGAGGGCAGAGCCACGTGGCATGAAGATAGTTGTCTGGGGTGTTAAGAGTGTGGAAGTGTAGTATAATGGTTAAGGAACTGGATTTGTAACTGAAAGGTTGCAGGATCGATTCCCAGGTAGGACACTGCTGTTGTACCTTTGAGCAAGGTACTTAACCTGAATTGTTTCAGTATATATCCAGATGTATAGGAGTGGATAAATGTAAGAAGTTGTGTAAGTCGCTCTGGATAAGAGCGTCTGCTAAATGCCTGTAATGTAAAGAGTGCATTGGGTCAGAGTGAGCAAATCTCTGAGTCAGTAAATCCCATTTGAAACATCCTTTGTTGAGTAAAATGTATGCTATGAATCACCTTGCATTGAATGAGTTGAATGTTAGTATTGTTAGTCATGGTGAAGGTATGAATCACCTTGCATTGAATGAGTTGAATGTTAGTATTGTTAGTCATGGTGAAGGTATGAATCACCTTGCATTGAATGAGTTGAATGTTAGTATTGTTAGTCATGGTGAAGGTATGAATCACCTTGTATTGAATGAGTTGAATGTTAGTATTGTTAGTCATGGTGAAGGTATGAATCACCTTGCATTGAATGAGTTGAATGTTAGTATTGTTAGTCATGGTGAAGGTATGAATCACCTTGCATTGAATGAGTTGAATGTTAGTATTGTTAGTCATGGTAAAGGTATTTTTGCTAATTTTTGTCCAGAAGTCGACATTGGAAGTAATTGATAAGTCTTGTTCCCATTTATTAATTGGAAGTGCTATTGTGGTGTCTGCATAGCGGAGTATGTTATATATCTTGGGGAGAGCTTTCTTCGGAGCACTGGTTATCTTTGATGGCTGTAGATTATTATTTGTTATATTAATTTGGGACCTGATAACTGATTTTAGTTGGTGGAACTGAAGGAATTGTTTGTTTGCGATGCCGTACTTCTGGACCAGGTCACTGAAACTCAGAAGTGCATTATTCTGAAAGATGTGGTGAAGATGTATGATGCCTTTTTGTTTCCAAGTAGGAAAGTTTAATGGTGTCTTTTTTAGCCGGAAGTCAGGGTTGAGCCAGATAGGAGTAAGTTTGCAGGGTGAAAAAATGGAGTTAGTAATTTTGTGGGCTGTCCACCAGGCTGTCAGAGTTGTTGCCATTGATAGGTTTTTAAAGCAATTGTGAACTGATAAATGGTAGGTCAGATAGTAAGATTTCATTACACTCTGATTGTTCTACATCAATCCATGAGTTGTCAAGATGGTTGCCCATAAGTGAGAGCGGGAGATTTGTCCATCGATTTAGATCGTCTTCCAATGATTGGAGCAGGGGGCTGAAATTTAAGGGGAACAAATCTGACAGCCTGGGGGAAATTCTAATGCCAAGATATCTAATGTTACCTGTGCGAAAGGGGATGATATCTAATGTTACCTGTGAGAAAGGGGATGATATCTAATGTTACCTGTGCGAAAGGGTATGATATCTAATGTTACCTGTGAGAAAGGGTATGATATCTAATGTTATCTGTGAGAAAGGGTATGATATCTAATGTTACCTGTGAGAAAGGGGATGATATCTAATGTTACCTGTGAGAAATTGTATGATATCTAATGTTACCTGTGAGAAAGGGTATGATATCTAATGTTACCTGTGAGAAGGGGTATGCTATCTAATGTTACCTGTGAGAAAGGGGATGATATCTAATGTTACCTATGAGAAAGGGGATGATATCTAATGTTACCTGTGAGAAAGGGGATGATATCTAATGTTACCTGTGAGAAAGGGGATGATATCTAATGTTACCTGTGAGAAAGGGTATGATATCTAATGTTACCTGTGAGAAAGGGGATGATATCTAATGTTACCTGTGCGAAAGGGGATGATATCTAATGTTACCTGTGAGAAAGGGGATGATATCTAATGTTACCTGTGAGAAAGGGTATGATATCTAATGTTATCTGTGAGAAAGGGTATGATATCTAATGTTACCTGTGAGAAATTGTATGATATCTAATGTTACCTGTGAGAAAGGGTATGATATCTAATGTTACCTGTGAGAAAGGGGATGATATCTAATGTTACCTGTGAGAAAGGGGATGATATCTAATGTTACCTGTGAGAAAGGGTATGATATCTAATGTTACCTGTGAGAAAGGGTATGATATCTAATGTTACCTGTGAGAAAGGGGATGATATCTAATGTTACCTGTGAGAAAGGGGATGATATCTAATGTTACCTGTGAGAAAGGGGATGATATCTAATGTTACCTGTGAGAAAGGGTATGATATCTAATGTTACCTGTGAGAAAGGGTATGATATCTAATGTTACCTGTGAGAAAGGGGGTGGTATCTAATGTTACCTGTGAGAAAGGGGATGATATCTAATGTTATCTGTGAGAAAGGGGATGATATCTAATGTTACCTGTGCGAAAGGGGATGATATCTAATGTTATCTGTGAGAAAGGGGATGATATCTAATGTTACCTGTGAGAAAGGGTATGATATCTAATGTTACCTGTGAGAAAGGGGGTGGTATCTAATGTTATCTGTGAGAAAGGGGATGATATCTAATGTTACCTGTGAGAAAGGGATGATATCTAATGTTATCTGTGAGAAAGGGGATGATATCTAATGTTACCTGTGAGAAAGGGTATGATATCTAATGTTATCTGTGAGAAAGGGGATGATATCTAATGTTACCTGTGAGAAAGGGGATGATATCTAATGTTATCTGTGAGAAAGGGGATGATATCTAATGTTACCTGTGAGAAAGGGTATGATATCTAATGTTACCTGTGAGAAAGGGGATGATATCTAATGTTACCTGTGAGAAAGGGGATGATATCTAATGTTACCTGTGAGAAAGGGGATGATATCTAATGTTACCTGTGAGAAAGGGGATGATATATAATGTTACCTGTGAGAAAGGGGATGATATCTAATGTTACCTGTGCGAAAGGGGATGATATCTAATGTTATCTGTGAGAAAGGGGATGATATCTAATGTTACCTGTGAGAAAGGGTATGATATCTAATGCTACCTGTGAGAAAGGGGATGATATCTAATGTTACCTGTGAGAAAGGGGATGATATCTAATGTTATCTGTGAGAAAGGGGATGATATCTAATGTTACCTGTGAGAAAGGGTATGATATCTAATGTTACCTGTGAGAAAGGGTATGATATCTAATGTTACCTGTGAGAAAGGGGATGATATCTAATGTTACCTGTGAGAAAGGGGATGATATCTAATGTTACCTGTGAGAAAGGGGATGATATCTAATGTTATCTGTGAGAAAGGGGATGATATCTAATGTTACCTGTGAGAAAGGGTATGATATCTAATGTTACCTGTGAGAAAGGGGATGGTATCTAATGTTACCTGTGAGAAAGGGTATGATATCTAATGTTACCTGTGAGAAAGGGGATGATATCTAATGTTACCTGTGAGAAAGGGGATGATATCTAATGTTACCTGTGAGAAAGGGGATGATATCTAATGTTACCTGTGAGAAAGGGTATGATCTAATGTTACCTGTGAGAAAGGGTATGATATCTAATGTTACCTGTGAGAAAGGGGATGGTATCTAATGTTACCTGTGAGAAAGGGGATGATATCTAATGTTACCTGTGAGAAAGGGTATGATATCTAATGTTACCTGTGAGAAATTGTATGATATTGCATGTTACACCCAAGAAACAAGGTGAGTTAAACACATCATGGCTAAACAGAAGCAGGACATCGAGGAATTAAAACAATCCCTTAACTTCATGTCTGCAGAGCTATCAAAGGTAGTAGATCAGCTAAAAGTAATCAAGGAGCTCATGGGTGAGATAATGAATCTGAAAGAACAGAATCTTGAAAAAGACAAGAAGATTTCGAACTTAGAAAGAAGAGTTGAAGATTTAGAGCAATATTCAAGAATGAATGATGTAATAGTTAGCGGACTGAAAACAAAACCACGGTCCTATGCCAGGGCCGTTGATGTAACAACTGAGCCTACAGAAAATGACATTGAGTCGATAGAGCAACAAGTTGTTTCATTCCTAGGCAGCAAGGGAATACAAATCTACGAAGGAGACATTGAAGCCTGCCACCCTCTGTCGGTCAGGAACAGAGACTTCCCGAACATCATTGTGCGGTTTGTAAATAGAAAGAGGAAAATTGATATTCTCAAACAAGGCAGAAAGTTGAAAGGAACGAACATCTACATAAATGAACACCTGACGAAAAGAAATGCTGACATCGCCAGGCAAGCTAGAATTCTACGGAGAGAGAAAAAGATCCAAGCAACGTGGACAGCCAACTGTAAAGTATACATAAGGCTTAATGGTCCTCCTGAACACGCTAAATCACTACTGATAAGAGACATAGCAGAGTTAGAAAAATATGCATGATAAAAGCTGCATGGATTTACCTTGTATGGAGACGCATGGATTACTTTTGCATGGAGGCGCTAACAGTGTTTTGTTTTTTGTCTTGTTTTTTGTTTTGGTGCCTTGGATTATATCTCTGGAGAGTATCCGACGTTCAAAACAGCGTGTGCGCGCTCGGGTGCGTACGTGCGCGAACGTTCATACGGGATCAAAACAACATCCATCATGAACTTTAAACCGTTTGACCCCTCCTCATTTGACTCTTATAATTCTCATGTTGATCCAGATTCGAACTTTTTTTCTTCATTTGATCCAACCAAGATTTGTAATTCCTATAGTGAAACTCAATTTAACAAACTCAGTTTCTCAATGGCTCAAAATACCTTCTCCACTTTTCACCTAAACATAAGAAGTCTTCTAAACAAATATGATAAATTTACCCACTATTTATCTTCACTCAAGCATCAGTTCTCTGTTATTGCACTATCCGAAACCTGGCTAACTGAAGATTCAAAAGATTTTTTTAACTTGCCAGGGTATAGATCGTTTCACCATGTGAGACAAAATAGATGTGGAGGCGGAGTCTCCTTACTTATTCATGGTGACTATGAAATCAAAAACAGACAGGACCTCACTCTGAAATCTGTGCCAGAGGTCGAATCTCTCTTTTTGGAACTCTCTGGTGTCCCTGGTGGCAAAAACATTATTGTTGGAGCTATTTACCGTCCACCTGACTCTGCCATTAAAGACTTCAATGAAAGTCTGCTCAGCTCACTGGACATAATAAGCAAAGAGAATAAGCTCTGTTTCATTTTAGGCGACTACAACATTGATCTCTTTAAAAGTAAATCAGATAACTCTATTGGTGACTTCCTAAATGTCCTATATTCCAACTACCTGTTTCCTCTCATCTATAAACCTACTAGAATAACACAATCTTCAGAAACCTTGATTGACAACATTTTAACAAACTCCTTGAATGATGGTATTAAATCTGGAGTCCTGTACTCAGACCTGTCAGACCACCTTCCTATTTTTCATTTCTCTCAAATGAACAGTAGGGCTGGGCATGCTCAGAAAAAGGTCTTTAGAGCCAACATGAGCAAGTCAAATATTGAAAATTTCAAGAAGGTGCTTGCCGGTGTCTCATGGAGTGACTTATATAGAGAGAGCAATGCTGACTTTGCATATCAGCATTTCATGAAAATTATTAACTCCTCGTTTAATGAATGTTTTCCTCCGAAAAAGTCCACTAAAACACACAGTCGGGACCTAAACAAGCCTTGGTTTACACCTGACTTGCTGAAACTGTTGAGGAAAAAAAATAAATTGTATAAAAAATATATTTCACATCCCACACCATCCTCACATGAATACTATAAATCTTATCGTAACAACTATAATCACTCCATTAGATCGGCCAAAAAGAAATATTTCAGTGAGGAATTTAAAAGGTGCTCAAATGACAGTAGAACAACCTGGAAAGTAATAAATCAGTTATTGCAGAGAAAAAAAGCCTCGTCAGAGCTACCCCCAGTCTTTCTGGAAGGCAATAACTTATTTAACAATCCTTTTGATATTGCTCAAAAATTCAATGAGTTTTTTGTTAACATCGGGAGTAATCTAGCAAACAAAATTCCTGTCTGTCAAGGTAATCCACTCGATTTCATTTCAAGAGACTTGCCTCTTTTTTCTTCTTTTTCTTCTTTCGAACCCCCAGACACCCAAGAAATAAGTGACTTGATTGATGATCTAAAAATGTCATCTGCAGGTCACGATAAAATCTCTGCTTTCCTCGTCAAACAGGTGAAGGAGTCCATTTTGCAGCCCCTTGTCCACATTCTCTCTCTGTCATTAGAAACTGGCATCGTGCCAAATGACCTAAAAGTCGCCAAAGTTATTCCATTATTCAAATCAGATGATCCATCCAGCTTCAACAACTATAGACCTATATCTATTTTACCATGTTTTTCAAAAATTCTTTAAAAAATTGTTTACAAACGGATCCTATATCATTTAGACTCAAATTCTATTCTTTATAAACACCAGTACGGTTTCCGAAAAAATCACTCCACTTATATGGCTCTGCTTCACCTAATTGACAAAGTAACTTCTGCACTTGAAAATAACAAATTCTGCTGTAGTATATTCATTGATTTCTCAAAAGCTTTTGATACTGTAAATCATGCTATTTTACTGGATAAATTGTACAAATATGGTTTTCATGATGTCACTCACAAATGGTTGAAAAGTTACATTTCTAATAGAAGTCAGTTTGTTTGCGTAAATGGATGCTTTTCTGATAAAGCTAAATTGCTTTGTGGGGTGCCTCAAGGATCAATCCTGGGGCCTTTGCTCTTTCTTATTTATATTAATGATATGTTTAATGCCTCAAATTTACTTTCTCCAATAATGTTTGCTGATGATACAACTCTCCTTCTCTCCCATTCAAATTTCCGTTCGTTGATCAAAGAAGCAAATGATGGCTTAACCGCATATGCCTTATGGTTCAATCTAAATAAATTGTCTTTGAATATCAAAAAATCAAACTTTATAATTTTCAGTGGGAAAAAAAAATACTCTGAAGATGTATTTAAAATTTCAATTAATTCTATAGAGATGCCGAAGACTTCATCTACACGATTCCTTGGAGTGTATATCGATGAAAACTTGAATTGGAGAGAACAAATCGACTGGGTCTATAAGAAAATTAATAAATCTCTTGGCATAATAAGGAGAATCAGTCACCTTGTAACCACTAACTGTCTTCTCACCCTTTACTACAGCCTAATTTACCCCTATCTTTCCTACTGTAATCTAGTCTGGGCAAGCACTTTCCAAACTAATCTGCAGAAAATACTTCTTCTTCAGAAGCGATTTGTTAGGATCGCATCGCGATCAGAGTCACGAGCCTCATCTGACCCCCTATTTCAAAAGCTCCAGATCCTGAATA
Organism: Ilyophis sp. 1 JC-2022; assembly: GCA_022702515.1. Classification (NCBI taxonomy): domain Eukaryota; kingdom Metazoa; phylum Chordata; class Actinopteri; order Anguilliformes; family Synaphobranchidae; genus Ilyophis; species Ilyophis sp. 1 JC-2022. The sequence continues at coordinate 146,979,380 of CM040403.1, read as the reverse complement.
TCTATAATATAAATACTTTTCAAATATGTCTTTTTATTTATAAAATCCATTCTAGTGAAGGAAACATTCCTGTACAATTTAATACCTATTTTATAAAAAATTCATTGTCCCACGCATACTCTACTCGCCAAACTTCTCATCTTCATCTTCCCAAATTTCTTACATCCAGAGGTCAATTTTCTATCAAATATAGAGGTGTGCAACTATGGAATTATTTCATACATCTGGCAAATATGTCTTCTCTAAAAAATTACAAAAAAAGTTTGAAGGAACATTTGATAATGGCATTATAAATTCCTGTATTATAATGTATCTTCTATAATTTAATGTTTTGTATTTTAACCTGTACTCTTTCTCTCCTGTACATACACACACATACACACACGCATATGCACACATGCACACTCACACACACACACACACACACACATCAGTCACATCCTACCTATACTTCCTTGATTATGTAATGCATATTTTTGTTTATTTAGGTGGAGGTTCCCTATAAGCCCCTTCGGCTTTTTTACCTCTCCCTGCACAGTATCTTTTGTATGGTACAGTTGCCATTGCTGTATATATATTTTATTGTCTTGCTTTTTACTGTGCGAATAAATAAAAGAAAGAAATAAAAGAAAAAAGAAAAAGATATCTAATGTTACCTGTGAGAAAGGGGATGATATCTAATGTTACCTGTGAGAAAGGGTATGATATCTAATGTTACCTGTGAGAAAGGGGATGATATCTAATGTTACCTGTGAGAAAGGGGATGATATCTAATGTTACCTGTGAGAAAGGGTATGATATCTAATGTTATCTGTGAGAAAGGGTATGATATCTAATGTTACCTGTGAGAAAGGGGATGGTATCTAATGTTACCTATGAGAAAGGGGATGATATCTAATGTTACCTGTGAGAAAGGGTATGATATCTAATGTTACCTGTGAGAAAGGGGATGATATCTAATGTTACCTGTGAGAAAGGGTATGATATCTAATGTTACCTGTGAGAAAGGGTATGATATCTAATGTTACCTGTGAGAAAGGGGATGGTATCTAATGTTACCTGTGATAAAGGGGATGATATCTAATGTTACCTGTGAGAAAGGGGATGATATCTAATGTTACCTGTGAGAAAGGGGATGATATCTAATGTTACCTGTGAGAAAGGGGATGATATCTAATGTTACCTGTGAGAAAGGGGATGATATCTAATGTTACCTGTGAGAAAGGGTATGATATCTAATGTTACCTGTGAGAAAGGGTATGATATCTAATGTTACCTGTGAGAAAGTGGATGATATCTAATGTTACCTGTGAGAAAGGGTATGATATCTAATGTTACCTGTGAGAAAGGGTATGATATCTAATGTTACCTGTGAGAAAGGGGATGATATCTAATGTTACCTGTGAGAAAGGGGATGATATCTAATGTTACCTGTGAGAAAGGGGATGATATCTAATGTTACCTGTGAGAAAGGGGATGATATCTAATGTTACCTGTGAGAAAGGGGATGGCGGGTGATTGGGCTGCCGGATTCCATTTATCCGGGCATAGTGGTAAGATTGTTGATTTGGTCCACTTAATAGAGTAGTTAGAATTTTTGGAAAATCTACTTATGAGTTGGATGGTCTCTTGTAGAGAAGTAAGGGGGTTTTGCAGAAACTGTAATACATCGTCTGCATAAAAGCTTATCTTATGTTGAGTGTTGAAGGTTTGTATGCCTGTAATATTCAAACTTCGTATTGCAGTAGCTAAGGGCTCGATAAAAATGGAAAATAGAGAGGGATAGAGTGGACATCCTTGTCTTGTGTCCCTGTGCAATGTGAATCTCTGTGAAATTAGTCCGTTGGTGGTGACTGTGGCCAACGGCGAAGTGTACAGTATTCTTATCCAGTGAATGTATGACTCTTCAAAACCAAATCTCTGCAAGGTTGTGAATAAAAATTTCCAGTTAAGTCTGTCAAAAGCTTTTTCCGCATCTAGGGATACTATCATTGTTTCTACTTTATTGTGTGATGAGTAATGCATTAAATTGAATAGTCTGCGCATGTTATTAGATGAATGTCTTCCTTTGATGAATCAAGTTTGGTCTGGGTGGATTATAGATGGGGTGACAGTCTCAATTCTGGTTGCTAGGGTCTTGCTGATGATTTTTATATCTACATTAATAAGCGATATAGGGCGATAGCTGGATGTGAGCATGGGATCTTTGTCAAGTTTAAGAAGTACTGATATCATAGCCGTGTTCATATCAGGAGGGATTGTGGAGTTTTGTTTGATATCGGTCAACATTCTGAAGAATAGTGGTGAAAGAATTTGCCAGAAATGTTTATAGAACTCAGCAGGGAAAACATCAGGGCCAGGGGCTTTGTTATTAGGCATAAACATCAGGGCCAGGGGCTTTGTTATTAGGCATGTCATTTAGCGCATTGTGAAGTTCTGATGTCAAAGGTGCTTCTAAAGTGTCAATTTATGTTTTAGTCAGTTTTGGAAGTTTTATGTTATTTAAAAATATGTCTACATTTTTTGGTTTGATTCATTATCTGTGGTGTAATTTACTGTAAAATTCCAGAAACTAGTTGTTTATGTCCTCTGGAGTGTGCAGAGTCTTCCCTGCTGAGTTCCTAATTGCGGGGATTATCGTTTTCTCTTTGTTCCGTTTTAGCTGGTTTGTGCGATATTTACCTGACTTGTTACCATGTTCAAAATGATTGTATCTGAGTTTTTGTATAAAAAATGTAGTTTTTTTGTTTCAGCTGAAATTTGTATTTTACTGGATCTCTATGGATCTCTTGTGTAGGTTTGTTGGCATAGTTATCTTCTAAATCTTAAATTTTTCAAGTTGTATTTCCTTTCTTTTCTGAAATGATGAGTAGAAGAATGTTGCCCCTTAATACGGCTTTCCCAGTTTCCCACAGTAATGTTGGAGACATTTCTGGAGAGTAATTTATTTCCATGAAGGATGTCCACTCTCTCGATAAAACTGTCAAAGTCAGTATTTTGGAAAAGAGATGTATTAAAGCGCCAATGGGTGGTTGGTCTTTTTAATTGTTTATCATCAAAAGTTATGGATACAGGGGCATGATCGCTAACGGATACAGGGGCATGATCGCTAATTGTGATGAGGTGGATTTTTGCATCTGTGATATCAGATATTATTGAATTGCTTGTCAAAAAAAAAATCAATGCGGGAGAATGATTGATGGACGGGTGAGAAGTATGAATATTCTTTTGCGACTGGATGTTTTAGACACCAACTATCACCAAGACCAAAAACGTTCATGTATTGTTGGAGTGTATCAACAGAATGTATTTTTTGTTTTTTGGAGTTGTATGAGTGGCTCGATCTGTCCAGTGTTGGATTGATAACAATATTAAAGCCACCTCCAATTATAACTATTTTACTGGAAAGATGAGAGAGGGAGGTGAAGAATGAATGCAAGAAAGAAGGGTCATCAGTTTTTGGGCCATAAATGTTTGCAATGGTTACATTTGTATTATTGACTGATACATTAATGATGATGAACCGTCCTTCAGGGCCTGTAATGGTGGTGTTATGGATTAGTGGAGTTCTTTTGTTCATTAGTATAGAGACGCCTCTCTGTCTGGAGTTGTAGTATAGAGACGCCTCTCTGTCTGGAGTTGTAGTATAGAGACGCCTCTCTGTCTGGAGTTGTAGTATAGAGACGCCTCTCTGTCTGGAGTTGTAGTATAGAGACGCCTCTCTGTCTGGAGTTGTAGTATAGAGACGCCTCTCTGTCTGGAGTTGTAGTATAGAGGCGCCTCTCTGTCTGGAGTTGTAGTATAGAGACGCCTCTCTGTCTGGAGTTGTAGTATAGAGACGCCTCTCTGTCTGGAGTTGTAGTATAGAGACGCCTCTCTGTCTGGAGTTGTATTATAGAGACGCCTCTCTGTCTGGAGTTGTAGTATAGAGACGCCTCTCTGTCTGGTGTTGTAGTATAGAGACGCCTCTGTGTCTGGAGTTGTAGTATAGAGACGCCTCTCTGTCTGGAGTTGTAGTATAGAGACGCCTCTCTGTCTGGAGTTGTATTATAGAGACGCCTCTCTGTCTGGAGTTGTAGTATAGAGACGCCTCTCTGTCTGGTGTTGTAGTATAGAGACGCCTCTCTGTCTGGAGTTGTATTATAGAGACGCCTCTCTGTCTGGAGTTGTAGTATAGAGACGCCTCTCTGTCTGGAGTTGTAGTATAGAGACGCCTCTCTGTCTGGAGTTGTAGTATAGAGACGCCTCTCTGTCTGGAGTTGTAGTATAGAGACGCCTCTCTGTCTGGAGTTGTAGTATAGAGACGCCTCTCTGTCTGGAGTTGTAGTATAGAGACGCCTCTCTGTCTGGAGTTGTAGTATAGAGACGCCTCTCTGTCTGGAGTTGTAGTATAGAGACGCCTCTCTGTCTGGTGTTGTAGTATAGAGACGCCTCTGTGTCTGGAGTTGTAGTATAGAGACGCCTCTCTGTCTGGAGTTGTAGTATAGAGACGCCTCTCTGTCTGGAGTTGTATTATAGAGACGCCTCTCTGTCTGGAGTTGTAGTATAGAGACGCCTCTCTGTCTGGTGTTGTAGTATAGAGACGCCTCTCTGGAGTTGTATTATAGAGACGCCTCTCTGTCTGGAGTTGTAGTATAGAGACGCCTCTCTGTCTGGAGTTGTAGTATAGAGACGCCTCTCTGTCTGGAGTTGTAGTATAGAGACGCCTCTCTGTCTGGAGTTGTATTATAGAGACGCCTCTCTGTCTGGAGTTGTAGTATAGAGACGCCTCTCTGTCTGGAGTTGTAGTATAGAGACGCCTCTCTGTCTGGAGTTGTAGGTTGCAGAGAAAATATGAGGAAATTGTGATAAAATTTATGGAGTTCTGAATCTGACAAGTGGGTTTCCTGTAAAAGACATATATCTCCTTGTAATTTTATAAGATGGTTAAAAATATATATATTTTTTACCTGAGAGCCAATACCCCGGACATTCCAGGTTATAAATTTAAGAGATGACATTGATTAAAAATGAAATACGTTGGTGGCTTCGGAGCGTGTAATGGAAGAGTGTTTATGTGTGTGTCTAGAACTGTAAGGGGGGGATGGGGTTGGGTTTCCATTCTAAAGCAGTCCTCTTATCACAGGTATGGGTATAAGCACTGTAAGACTATTTTAGATTATCACAGGTATGGGTTTAAGCACTGTAAGACTATTTTAGATTATCACAGGTATGGGTATAAGCACTGTAAGACTATTTTAGATTATCACAGGTATGGGTATAAGCACTGTAAGACTATTTTAGATTATCACAGGTATGGGTATAAGCACTGTAAGACTATTTTAGATTATCACAGGTATGGGTATAAGCACTGTAAGACTATTTTAGATTATTACAGGTATGGGTATAAGCACTGTAAGACTATTTTAGATTATCACAGGTATGGGTATAAGCACTGTAAGACTATTTTAGATTATCACAGGTATGGGTATAAGCACTGTAAGACTATTTTAGATTATCACAGGTATGGGTATAAGCACTGTAAGACTATTTTAGATTATCACAGGTATGGGTATAAGCACTGTAAGACTATTTTAGATTATCACAGGTATGGGTATAAGCACTGTAAGACTATTTTAGATTATCACAGGTATGGGTATAAGCACTGTAAGACTATTTTAGATTATCACAGGTATGGGTATAAGCACTGTAAAACTATTTTAGATTATCACAGGTATGGGTATAAGCACTGTAAGACTATTTTAGATTATCACAGGTATGGGTATAAGCACTGTAAGACTATTTTAGATTATCACAGGTATGTGTATAAGCACTGTAAGACTATTTTAGATTATCACAGGTATGGGTATAAGCACTGTAAGACTATTTTAGATTATCACAGGTATGGGTATAAGCACTGTAAGACTATTTTAGATTATCACAGGTATGGGTATAAGCACTGTAAGACTATTTTAGATTATCACAGGTATGGGTATAAGCACTGTAAGACTATTTTAGATTGCAATGAGCAGATAACAAAACACATAGACAAATGCACGATAAACAGTATACATAAATACACGCAAAACAACAAACCAAAGTGATAACACAAATAATAAAGTAGTGTTTAGGAATCTTATAAAATACAAAATAGCCAGGGAGTAACATTTGTGTCTCTGTATAGTTGACCATCAATGTATAATTTGTCAAACGAATTATTTATTACTGCGCGTTTGCCTTTTTCCATTAATTGTTTTCTAATTGGGAAAAGTATTTTGCGTCTGTCCTGAATTTTACGGGGATATTGATCATTGATGTCATAATTAGTGCCTCTTTTTCTTTGGCTTTTGACCAATTCTTTATGTTTAAAATGTTTGAATTTTAAAATGATGGGCCTCGGATGCACTCTGTGGAATGTGATATGTTGTGATTAGGGATGCAAATTTTAAAGAATTTCCTTAATCGATAGTTGTTAACCTTAACAAACAATCGTCGATTAATTGATAACATAAAAGCTAAATATAGCTTATGATAGACAGAATACAAAATGCATGTTATATTCCTCAATCAAAGATTTATTGTATTGTATTTGAGAAACAGGCATTATTGTAGCATAACAAAAATAGAATATGAAGGCGTGTACAGGCTACTTTAACAGAAAAGAAATTGCGCTCCGTCTCATCTGTTGCAAGCGAAACCGTTGCTCCGCTAGGCAATTGCAGCATTAACATAATCGCTCTTGAAATTGAAAGGCGACAGTTAAACTAGTAGACGTCAACGGTGCTTATTGCCATCATGTCCTTTTCAACCATGTTGCATATACCCTCTGAGTAATAGCCTACTCTCCGCTCGTCTATCGTCACACACCCTCTTTGGCAACACTGAGGTGATGGTAGGTCGCGATCCACTTTGCCCTGGCAGCACGGTTGGATGTACGCTTTTCAGGTGGTAGGCTACATTAACGAAGTAGTTATACTTCAAAACAGCACCACAGGTATTGCAATGTATTGCAAACCACAGGCGCTCTCGCGTGGAGACCTTATGTTGTGATATGTTGTGATATGTTGCACTATTTCCGTTGTCATCTTTAATTTAGTGGTCAAGAAATCTTTTACGACTTTTTCTGGGTTGTCGGTTGCGAGTTCAGGAATACCGGAAAAAATAAGATTATCCCGCATACTTGAATGTCCAAAATGGACTCTTTCATTCGATTTTTTTCTTTAATTAATGTTGCGAGCTGGGATGTTAGATTTTTAACATGTTAGAGGTTTGTAGGGTTTGATTTTCCTAGGAAAGGGACGTGATTTGTTCTTGGCTAAATTTTAAACTTTCTTTTAGTGCTTGGAATTCCTTGTGTATTACTTCAATCAGAGATAATCTAGCATCGAAGGAAGGGAGTTTAGAATCTATGGATGAGAGAATGTCACTGACCTGAGGGGATGAATCTATGGATGAGAGAATGTCAATGACCTGAGGGGATGAATCTATGGATGAGAGAATGTCACTGACCTGAGGGGATGAATCTATGGATGAGAGAATGTCACTGACCTGAGGGGATGAATCTATGGATGAGAGAATGTCACTGACCTGAGGGGATGAATCTATGGATGAGAGAATGTCACTGACCTGAGGGGATGAATCTATGGATGAGAGAATGTCACTGACCTGAGGGGATGAATCTATGGATGAGAGAATGTCACTGACCTGAGGGGATGAATCTATGGATGAGAGAATGTCACTGACCTGAGGGGATGAATCTATGGATGAGAGAATGTCACTGACCTGAGGGGATGAATCTATGGATGAGAGAATGTCACTGACCTGAGGGGATGAATCTATGGATGAGAGAATGTCACTGACCTGAGGGGATGAATCTATGGATGAGAGAATGTCAATGACCTGAGGGGATGAATGAATCTATGGATGAGAGAATGTCTCAATGACCTGAGTGAATCTGCTGCAGAAGAATGACGGTAGCGTTTGGCATTGGGAGCATTAGCTGTATCCATGGTGCACAGCCTGTGATGGCATTCGTCTATGTATTGTTCCAAGTCCTCCAGGTGGGAAAAGTTGAGCTGAGTTTCGTCCAGAAGAGAGCGGAGGGCAGCTGTAGTCTACTTACTGAATTTGTCTCGGTCTCTGCTGTGTGAGCTTGCCTCTTTGCCAGTTGCCACCCGACTCAAAAAAACAACTTTAAGCAAATTTGAAAATTTCATAGCTGCACATAGCTATGCAGCATATGGAGGTAAGCCTAGAGCTACCATTTAGGCTATAAATGTATGTCTGTGTGTCTGGGTGTGCTGCATGAAGATATATATTATTAAATGTATGTCTGTGTGTCTGGGTGTGCTGCATGAAGATATATATTATTAAATGTATGTCTGTGTGTCTGGGTGTGCTGCATGAAGATATATATTATTTAATGTATTTCTGTGTGTCTGGGTGTGCTGCATGAAGATATATATTATTTAATGTATGTCTGTGTGTCTGGGTGTGCTGCATGAAGATATATATTATTAAATGTATGTCTGTGTGTCTGGGTGTGCTGCATGAAGATATATATTATTAAATGTATGTCTGTGTGTCTGGGTGTGCTGCATGAAGATATATATTATTAAATGTATGTCTGTGTGTCTGGGTGTGCTGCATGAAGATATATATTATTTAATGTATTTCTGTGTGTCTGGGTGTGCTGCATGAAGATATATATTATTTAATGTATGTCTGTGTGTCTGGGTGTGCTGCATGAAGATATATATTATTTAATGTATGTCTGTGTGTCTGGGTGTGCTGCATGAAGATATATATTATTAAATGTATGTCTGTGTGTCTGGGTGTGCTGCATGAAGATATATATTATTTAATGTATGTCTGTGTGTCTGGGTGTGCTGCATGAAGATATATATTATTTAATGTATTTCTGTGTGTCTGGGTGTGCTGCATGAAGATATATATTATTTAATGTATTTCTGTGTGTCTGGGTGTGCTGCATGAAGATATATATTATTTAATGTATTTCTGTGTGTCTGGGTGTGCTGCATGAAGATATATATTATTTAATGTATGTCTGTGTGTCTGGGTGTGCTGCATGAAGATATATATTATTTAATGTATTTCTGTGTGTCTGGGTGTGCTGCATGAAGATATATATTATTTAATGTATGTCTGTGTGTCTGGGTGTGCTGCATGAAGATATAGATTATTTAATGTATGTCTGGGTGTGCTGCATGAAGATATATATTATTAAATGTATGTCTGTGTGTCTGGGTGTGCTGCATGAAGATATATATTATTTAATGTATGTCTGTGTGTCTGGGTGTGCTGCATGAAGATATATATTATTTAATGTATTTCTGTGTGTCTGGGTGTGCTGCATGAAGATATATATTATTTAATGTATTTTTGTGTGTCTGGGTGTGCTGTATGAAGATATATATTATTTTATAAAAAAGAGAAAAAAAAGAAATGGTTGTTATTTCAATTAATTTCCCCTCTCACCGCGGGGGCCCTGTGAAGTGCGGGGACTGGGGCGGTCGCATCGGTTGCCCCCCCAAAAAGATGGCCCTAGTTTTCTGACTCATCTCCTGCTACTGTCTGGATCTGTACTCTGACTCCTGTCTGACTCCTCTCTGGCTCCTGTCTGGATCTGTACTCTGACTCCTGTCTGACTCCTCTCTGGCTCCTGTCTGGATCTGTACTCTGACTCCTGTCTGACTCCTCTCTGGCTCCTGTCTGGATCTGTGCTCTGACTCCTGTCTGACTCCTCTCTGGCTCCTGTCTGGATCTGTACTCTGACTCCTGTCTGACTCCTCTCTGGCTCCTGTCTGGATCTGTACTCTGACTCCTCTCTGGCTCCTGTCTGGATCTGTACTCTGACTCTTATCTGACTCCTCTCTGTCTCCTGTCTGGATCTGTACTCTGACTCCTGTCTGACTCTTCTCTGGCTCCTGTCTGGATCTGTACTCTGACTCTTATCTGACTTCTCTTTGGCTCTTGTCTGGGTCTATAGTCTGACTCCTATCTGTAATCTGAATGCGGTTTCTTCTGTGACTCCTATTACTAGGCACCAGAATCCCTGGAAGAGCTTTGCTACCTCATTTTTGGGGCTGTGTGGAAATCCCAGGTAATAATATGACAATGAGGGCATGCATTGAACACACATTCAACACGCATTCAACTTGCATTAAACATGCATTCAACACGCATTCAACCTGCATTCAACACGCATTCAACCTGCATTCAACACGCATTCAACCTGCATTCAACACGCATTCAACCTGCATTCAACACGCATTCAACCTGCATTCAACACGCATTCAACCTGCATTCAACACGCATTCAACCTGCATTCAACACGCATTCAACCTGCATTCAACACGCATTCAACCTGCATTCAACACGCATTCAACCTGCATTCAACACGCATTCAACCTGCATTCAACACGCATTCAACCTGCATTCAACACGCATTCAACTTGCATTAAACACACATTCAACTTGCATTTAACATACATTCAACCTGAATTCAACACGCATTCAACTTGCATTCAACACGCATTCAACCTGCATTCAACACGCATTCAACCTGCATTCAACACGCATTCAACCTGCATTCAACACGCATTCAACCTGCATTCAACACGCATTCAACCTGAATTCAACACGCATTCAACCTGCATTCAACACGCATTCAACCTGCATTCAACACGCATTCAACCTGCATTCAACACGCATTCAACCTGCATTCAACACGCATTCAACCTGCATTCAACACGCATTCAACCTGCATTCAACACGCATTCAACCTGCATTCAACACGCATTCAACCTGCATTCAACACGCATTCAACCTGCATTCAACACGCATTCAACCTGCATTCAACACGCATTCAACCTGCATTCAACACGCATTCAACCTGCATTCAACACGCATTCAACCTGAATTCAACACGCATTCAACCTGCATTCAACACGCATTCAACCTGCATTCAACACGCATTCAACTTGCATTCAACACGCATTCAACCTGCATTCAACACGCATTCAACCTGCATTCAACACGCATTCAACCTGCATTCAACACGCATTCAACCTGCATTCAACACGCATTCAACCTGCATTCAACACGCATTCAACCTGCATTCAACACGCATTCAACCTGCATTCAACACGCATTCAACCTGAATTCAACACGCATTCAACCTGCATTCAACACGCATTCAACCTGCATTCAACACGCATTCAACCTGCATTCAACACGCATTCAACCTGCATTCAACACGCATTCAACCTGCATTCAACACGCATTCAACTTGCATTCAACACGCATTCAACCTGCATTCAACACGCATTCAACCTGCATTCAACACGCATTCAACCTGCATTCAACACGCATTCAACCTGCATTCAACACGCATTCAACCTGCATTCAACACGCATTCAACCTGCATTCAACACGCATTCAACCTGCATTCAACACGCATTCAACCTGCATTCAACACGCATTCAACCTGCATTCAACACACATTCAACTTGCATTTAACATACATTCAAAGCACATGGCAGACGAGTGAACATGGCGGGCCTCGTGTGAATGGTGGGCTTAGAGAACGTTGTGGGCCTAGTGAACATGGCGGGCCTCGTGTGAATGGTGAACACAGTTGAGTAAATTTCAGTGCCACTGTTGCGATTTTACACAAAGCACAAATATACTTGAATTAGTGTTTGGTGATGTTTATCAGGTTATCAAGAATATGTGCCCCTGTTTATATACTGTTGTAACATTCCTTCTGTGTACATTCGTATGAGAAACAACATCAGTTTTTCATCTTTGTCACCAATCTTTTTTCCAGGGTTTGAAAGTGAGGGAGCACTCAAAGCGGGTAAGCAGTTAGCTGCTCCTTTAAATTCTGAACTCCACCCCTTTTCAGTGACATCATAAAAGTCTCTCCTCTTCTGTGCAGTTTTTGTTCCATTACACTAAGCCACAAGGCGCCGCCCCCTCTGACCTCACGGTAAGTCAACCCCACTGTGCTGCTCTCTATGACTTTTTAACATTTATTTTTCATTTATTTTCTTTAATTCAGTGATAAAGATTAACTTAAGTTCTGCTTTAATTCAGCCAATAAAGATGCTCCCTTCAGTAAATCAGCTGATGAGAGCGTTTGCATGGTTACACAAACTTTAGTAAATCAGCTGATGAGAGCGTTTGCATGGTTACACAAACTTTAGTAAATCAGCTGATGAGAGCGTTTGCATGGTTACACAAACTTTAGTAAATCAGCTGATGAGAGCGTTTGCATGGTTACACAAACTTTAGTAAATCAGCTGATGAGAGCGTTTGCATGGTTACACAAACTTTAGTAAATCAGCTGATGAGAGCGTTTGCATGTTTACACAAACTTTAGTAAATCAGCTGATGAGAGCGTTTGCATGGTTACACAAACTTTAGTAAATCAGCTGATGAGAGCGTTTACATGGTTACACAAACTTTAGTAAATCAGCTGATGAGAGCGTTTGCATGGTTACACAAACTTTAGTAAATCAGCTGATGAGAGCGTTTGCATGGTTACACAAACTCCCCTTCAGTAAGTCAGCTGATGAGAGCGTTTGCATGGTTACACAAACTCCCCTTCAGTAAGTCAGCTGATGAGAGCGTTTGCATGGTTACACAAACTCCCCTTCAGTAAGTCAGCTGATGAGAGCGTTTGCATGGTTACACAAACTCCCCTTCAGTAAGTCAGCTGATGAGAGCGTTTGCATGGTTACACTGTGTGATTCTGTGGTTCTATGTTTATTGTGTTTCTGTGTCTGTGTGATTCTGTGGTTATATGTGTAATGTGGTTCTGTGTCTGTGTGATTCTGTGGTTATATGTGTAATGTGGTTCTGTGTCTCTGTGGTTCCATGGTTCTATGTTTAATGTGGTTCTGTGGTTGTCTTTTGTGGTTCTGTTTTTACTGTGGTTCTGTGTTTATGGTGGTTCTCTGTCTGCGTGGTTCTGTGGTTCTCTGTGTGGTTATATGTTTATGGTGATTCTCTACCTGTGTGGTTTTGTGGTTCTATGTTTACTGTGGTTATATGTTTATGGTGATTCTCTACCTGTGTGGTTCTGTGGTTCTATGTTTACTGGGGTTCTGTATATGGTGGTTCTGTACCTGTGTGGTTCTGTGGTTCTATGTTTACTGTGGTTCTGTGTTTATGGTGGTTTTCTGTCTGTGTGGCTCTGTGGTTACTGTGGTTCTCTGTTTGTGTGATTCTGTGGTTCTATGTTTACTGTGGTTATATGTTTATGGTGATTCTCTACCTGTGTGGTTTTGTGGTTCTATGTTTACTGTGGTTATATGTTTATGGCGATTCTCTACCTGTGTGGTTCTGTGGTTCTATGTTTACTGTGGTTATATGTTTATGGTGATTCTCTACCTGTGTGGTTCTGTGGTTCTATGTTTACTGTGGTTATATGTTTATGGTGATTCTCTACCTGTGTGGTTCTGTGGTTCTATGTTTACTGTGGTTATATGTTTATGGTGATTCTCTACCTGTGTGGTTCTGTGGTTCTATGTTTACTGTGGTTATATGTTTATGGTGATTCTCTACCTGTGTGGTTCTGTGGTTCTATGTTTACTGTGGTTATATGTTTATGGTGATTCTCTACCTGTGTGGTTCTGTGGTTCTATGTTTACTGGGGTTCTGTGTTTATGGTGGTTCTGTACCTGTGTGGTTCTGTGGTTCTATGATTACTGTGGTTCTGTGTTTATGGTGGTTTTCTGTCTGTGTGGCTCTGTGGTTACTGTGGTTCTATGTTTACTGTGGTTCTGTGGTTCTTTGTTTACTGTGGTTCTGTATTTATGGTGGTTTTCTGTCTGTGTGGCTATGTGGTTCTTTGTTTACTGTGGTTATATGTTTATGGTGATTCTCTACCTGTGTGGTTCTGTGGTTCTATGTTTACTGGGGTTCTGTGTTTATGGTGGTTCTGTACCTGTGTGGTTCTGTGGTTCTATGATTACTGTGGTTCTGTGTTTATGGTGGTTTTCTGTCTGTGTGGCTCTGTGGTTACTGTGGTTCTATGTTTACTGTGGTTCTGTGGTTCTTTGTTTACTGTGGTTCTGTATTTATGGTGGTTTTCTGTCTGTGTGGCTCTGTGGTTCTTTGTTTACTGTGGTTATATGTTTATGGTGATTCTCTGTGTGGTTCTGTGGTTCTTTGTTTACTGTGGTTATATGTTTATGGTGATTCTCTACCTGTGTGGTTCTGTGGTTCTGTGTTTATGGTGGTTCTCTACCTGTGTGGTTCTGTGTTTATGGTGGTTCTCTACCTGTGTGGTTCTGTGGTTCTGTGTTTATGGTGGTTCTTTACCTGTGTGGTTCTGTGGTTCTGTGTTTATGGTGGTTCTCTACCTGTGTGGTTCTGTGTTTATGGTGGTTCTCTACCTGTGTGGTTCTGTGGTTCTTTGTTTACTGTGGTTATATGTTTATGGTGATTCTCTACCTGTGTGGTTCTGTGGTTCTGTGTTTATGGTGATTCTCTACCACTGTGGTTCTGTGTTTATGGTGGTTCTTTACCTGTGTGGTTCTGTGTTTATGGTGGTTCTCTACCTGTGTGGTTCTGTGTTTATGGTGGTTCTCTACCTGTGTGGTTCTGTGGTTCTTTGTTTACTGTGGTTATATGTTTATGGTGATTCTCTACCTGTGTGGTTCTGTGTTTATGGTGGTTCTCTACCTGTGTGGTTCTGTGTTTATGGTGGTTCTCTACCTGTGTGGTTCTGTGGTTCTGTGTTTATGGTGATTCTCTGTGTGGTTCTGTGGTTCTGTGTTTATGGTGATTCTCTGTGTGGTTCTGTGTTTATGGTGATTCTCTGTGTGGTTCTGTGTTTATGGTGATTCTCTGTGTGGTTCTGTGGTTCTGTGTTTATGGTGATTCTCTGTGTGGTTCTGTCAGTCCTCTGTCCTGCACCCTCTCCTGCGGCTGGTTCCTCAGCTCCATGTGCGAAGACCGAAGCGAATTTCCAGTGACGTATGTAACCTTCCTCATGCTTCCATTCTAACCTCTGACCTCTGACATCATCATCATCACACACTGGGTCCCTTTGCCACTACATGGAGCCGCACATTACAATCCTGAGTGTAAACTGAGAGTGCTGAATTTTCACACATAGGTAAGCTCACTCATATCATGAGAGCTGGGAGAGGGACTACTCAGGCTTAGTGTTTTAAGTGTGTGTGTGTGTGTGTGTATATGTGTGTGTGTGTGTGTGTGTGTGTTCATGTGTGTTCATCTGTGTGTGTGTGTATGTTCATGTGTGTTCATCTGTGTGTGTGTGTATGTTCATGTGTGTTCATCTGTGTGTGTGTGTGTGTGTGTTCATGTGTGTTTATCTGTGTGTGTGTGTGTGTGTGTGTTCATCTGTGTGTGTGTGTGTTCATGTGTGTTTGTGTGTGTGTGTGTGTGTGTGTGTTCATCTGCGTGTGTGTGTGTGTATGTTCATGTGTGTTCATCTGTGTGTGTGTGTGTGTTCATGTGTGTTCATCTGTGTGTGTGTGTGTTCATCTGTGTGTGTGTGTGTGTGTATGTTCATGTGTGTTCATCTGTGTGTGTATATTCATGTGTGTGTGTGTGTTCATCTGTGTGTGTGTGTGTGTGTGTGTTCATGTGTGTTTATCTGTGTGTGTGTGTATGTTCATGTGTGTTCATCTGTGTGTGTGTGTGTGTGTGTGTTCATGTGTGTTTCTGTGTGTGTGTATGTTCATGTGTGTTCATCTGTGTGTGTGTGTGTGTTCATGTGTGTTCATCTGTGTGTGTGTTCATGTGTGTTCATCTGTGTGTGTGTTCATGTGTGTTTATGTGTGTGTGTGTGTGTGTGTGTATGTTCATGTGTGTTCATCTGTGTGTGTGTGTGTGTGTGTTCATGTGTGTTAATCTGTGTGTGTGTGTATGTTCAAGTGTGTTCATCTGTGTGTGTGTGTGTATGTTCATGTGTGTTCATCTGTGTGTGTGTGTGTGTGTGTGTGTGTTCATGTGTGTTCATCTGTGTGTGTGTGTGTGTGTGTTCATGTGTGTTTATCTGTGTGTGTGTGTATGTTCATGTGTGTTCATCTGTGTGTGTGTGTGTTCATGTGTGTTCATCTGTGTGTGTGTGTGTGTGTTCATGTGTGTTCATCTGTGTGTGTATATTCATGTGTGTGTATGTGTGTGTGTGTGTATGTGTGTGTGTGTGTATGTTCATGTGTGTTCATCTGTGTGTGTGTGTGTGTGTATGTTCATGTGTGTTCATCTGTGTGTGTGTGTGTGTGTGTTCATGTGTGTTCATCTGTGTGTGTGTGTGTGTGTGTTCATGTGTGTTCATCTGTGTGTGTGTGTATGTTCATGTGTGTTCATCTGTGTGTGTGTGTGTATGTTCATGTGTGTTCATCTGTGTGTGTGTGTGTGTGTGTGTTCATGTGTGTTTATCTGTGTGTGTGTGTTCATCTCTGTGTGTGTGTGTGTTCATCTGTGTGTGTGTGTATGTTCATGTGTGTTCATCTGTGTGTGTGTGTGTATGTTCATGTGTGTTCATCTGTGTGTGTGTGTGTGTGTGTTCATGTGTGTTTATCTGTGTGTGTGTGTTCATCTCTGTGTGTGTGTGTATTCATGTGTGTTCATCTCTGTGTGTGTGTGTGTATATGTTCATGTGTGTTTATCTGTGTGTGTTCATGCATGTTCATCTGTGCCCCTTAGGCATTTTATATTATGTTATGGTTGAAACAACGTTAAAAACCTCACTAACCTGGCGTACATTTAGTACATTTTGTACTTGACAACCAAGTATAAACATATCCTTTCTGGAGTATGTTTTTCCTCAGCTGCTTACAACATTCATGTAAATGATGTCTTCTTCCATGAAGCATTTTTTGTTAGTTGACACTTTGATGTGACGCACAAAGTTGGAATGACCATCTTTCAGACGGTAAGATGAAAAAACACAGGGCCAAGTTTCATTAAATTATTTAGGAAACATTGGGTAGCATTGCCTTGGAACAGAGCTTGTTTAATTTATGCGAGCCAATATTGTTTGTTGTAGCTTGGCCTAATTTTGATATCAATAAGTTTAATGGCAAGCCTAGATTTTGCAAGTGCTTTGTATGCGTGAGTAACTTGGCATTTTTGTACGTTGAAAACGTTTTTTTGTTGAAATATAATTTTTCTTTGTACTGTGTTTGTTATGAGTAAATGATAATGAGAATGTATATACATTTATGAACCATAAGATAATAAAATCTAGAGAGAGATGCACACATATACACAAACACACATGCATTATGGGTAAAACAAACATGCCTGGATTCTGTCATTTCCCCTTTAGCATGAATTACAAATAAATGTAAGTTTTAGCCATATTTTTAAATGGATTACCGTACTTGTTTTTAATGGTTTATTGTAGCTTACATAATAGACCTACTAATGGTGTGTATGTCAGTAGACTATCTAGCTAACGTCATTTTACAAACGTGCCTTTTGCAAGGTAGCTGCAGTAGCCTATAAAGTTGTTAGAATATAACACTACAGCGGTCAATGACCGTTGTCACAAAGAAATTAAATTAATTTGCTGTCATGGAATCCATATAGCTATCCGTTTGTGAATTTTCCTAAACGTATGTATTGAACATTCTGATATAATTTGAATATTAATATTGCATAAGGAAATAAAGTTATAAACACTTATTTATATGGCCATGAACGGTGAAACTGACCATAATTTATCTTGCCTGTATAATTGATAATGTTGGTCTTGCCACATGTGATTGTGTTGCCTAGTGAAGAATCATTATTTATTAAGGTACTGTTTGACTTATGCTAGCTATAAAGGGGGAAGCTATATAAGATACTGTATGACTTATGCTAGCTATAAAGGGGGAAGCTATATAAGCTACTGTATGACTTATGCTAGCTATAGGGGGAAGCTATATAATCTACTGTATGACTTATGCTAGCTATAAAGGGGGAAGCTATATAATCTACTGTATGACTTATGCTAGCTATAGGGGGAAGCTATATAATCTACTGTATGACTTATGCTAGCTATAGGGGGAAGCTATATAATCTACTGTTTGACTTATGCTAGCTATAAAGGGGGAAGCTATATAAGATACTGTATGACTTATGCTAGCTATAAAGGGGGAAGCTATATAAGCTACTGTAGGACTTATGCTAGCTATAAAGGGGGAAGCTATATAATCTACTGTATGACTTATGCTAGCTATAGAGGGGGAAGCTGTATAATCTACTGTATGATTTATGCTAGCTATAAAGGGGGAAGCTATATAATCTACTGTATGACTTATGCTAGCTATAAAGGGGGAAGCTATATAATCTACTGTATGACTTATGCTAGCTATAGAGGGGGAAGCTATATAATCTACTGTATGACTTATGCTAGCTATAGAGGGGGAAGCTATATAATCTACTGTATGACTTATGCTAGCTATAAAGGGGGAAGCTATATAATCTACTGTATGACTTATGCTAGCTATAAAGGGGGAAGCTATATAATCTACTGTATGACTTATGCTAGCTATAAAGGGGGAAGCTATATAAGCTACTGTATGACTTATGCTAGCTATAAAGGGGGAAGCTATATAATCTACTGTATGACTTATGCTAGCTATAAAGGGGGAAGCTATATAATCTACTGTATGACTTATGCTAGCTATAGAGGGGGAAGCTGTATAATCTACTGTATGACTTATGCTAGCTATAAAGGGGGAAGCTATATAAGATACTGTATGACTTATGCTAGCTATAAAGGGGGAAGCTATATAATCTACTGTATGACTTATGCTAGCTATAGAGGGGGAAGCTGTATAATCTACTGTATGACTTATGCTAGCTATAAAGGGGGAAGCTATATAATCTACTGTATGATTTATGCTAGCTATAGAGGGGGAAGCTATATAATCTACTGTATGACTTATGCTAGCTATAAAGGGGGAAGCTATATAAGATACTGTATGACTTATGCTAGCTATAAAGGGGGAAGCTATATAATCTACTGTATGACTTATGCTAGCTATAAAGGGGGAAGCTATATAATCTACTGTATGACTTATGCTAGCTATAAAGGGGGAAGCTATATAAGCTACTGTATGACTTATGCTAGCTATAAAGGGGGAAGCTATATAAGCTACTGTATGACTTATGCTAGCTATAAAGGGGGAAGCTATATAAGCTACTGTATGACTTATGCTAGCTATAAAGGGGGAAGCTATATAATCTACTGTATGACTTATGATAGCTATAAAGGGGGAAGCTATATAAGATACTGTATGACTTATGCTAGCTTTAAAGGGGGAAGCTATATAAGCTACTGTATGACTTATGCTAGCTATAAAGGGGGAAGCTATATAATCTACTGTATGACTTATGCTAGCTTTAAAGGGGGAAGCTATATAAGCTACTGTATGACTTATGATAGCTATAGAGGGGGAAGCTATATAATCTACTGTATGACTTATGCTAGCTATAAAGGGGGAAGCTATATAATCTACTGTATGACTTATGCTAGCTATAAAGGGGGAAGCTATATAATCTACTGTATGACTTATGCTAGCTATAGAGGGGGAAGCTGTATAATCTACTGTATGACTTATGCTAGCTATAAAGGGGGAAGCTATATAATCTACTGTATGACTTATGCTAGCTATAGAGGGGGAAGCTATATAATCTACTGTATGACTTATGCTAGCTATAGAGGGGGAAGCTATATAATCTACTGTATGACTTATGCTAGCTATAGAGGGGGAAGCTATATAATCTACTGTATGACTTATGCTAGCTATAAAGGGGGAAGCTATATAATCTACTGTATGACTTATGCTAGCTATAAAGGGGGAAGCTATATA
The DNA here is from genome assembly GCA_022702515.1 of Ilyophis sp. 1 JC-2022. Taxonomy (NCBI): domain Eukaryota; kingdom Metazoa; phylum Chordata; class Actinopteri; order Anguilliformes; family Synaphobranchidae; genus Ilyophis; species Ilyophis sp. 1 JC-2022. The sequence continues at coordinate 146,959,530 of CM040403.1, read as the reverse complement.
ATCTACTGTATGACTTATGCTAGCTATAAAGGGGGAAGCTATATAAGATACTGTATGACTTATGCTAGCTATAAAGGGGGAAGCTATATAATCTACTGTATGACTTATGCTAGCTATAAAGGGGGAAGCTATATAATCTACTGTATGACTTATGCTAGCTATAAAGGGGGAAGCTATATAATCTACCGTATGACTTATGCTAGCTATAAAGGGGGAAGCTATATAAACTACTGTATGACTTATGCTAGCTATAAAGGGGGAAGCTATATAATCTACTGTTTGACTTATGCTAGCTATAAAGGGGGAAGCTATATAATCTACTGTATGACTTATGCTAGCTATAAAGGGGGAAGCTATATAATCTACTGTATGACTTATGCTAGCTATAAAGGGGGAAGCTATATAATCTACTGTATGACTTATGCTAGCTATAAAGGGGGAAGCTATATAATCTACTGTATGACTTGTGCTAGCTATAGGGGGAAGCTATATAATCTACTGTATGACTTATGCTAGCTATAAAGGGGGAAGCTATATAATCTACTGTATGACTTATGCTAGCTATAGGGGGAAGCTATATAATCTACTGTATGACTTATGCTAGCTATAAAGGGGGAAGCTGTATAAGCTACTGTATGACTTATGCTAGCTATAAAGGGGGAAGCTATATAATCTACTGTATGACTTATGCTAGCTATAAAAGGGGAAGCTATATAATCTACTGTATGACTTATGCTAGCTATAGGGGGAAGCTGTATAAGCTACTGTATGACTTATGCTAGCTATAAAGGGGGAAGCTATATAATCTACTGTATGACTTATGCTAGCTATAAAGGGGGAAGCTGTATAAGCTACTGTATGACTTATGCTAGCTATAAAGGGGGAAGCTATATAAACTACTGTATGACTTATGCTAGCTATAAAGGGGGAAGCTGTATAAGCTACTGTATGACTTATGCTAGCTATAAAGGGGGAAGCTGTATCAGCTACTGTATGACTTATGCTAGCTATAAAGGGGGAAGCTATATAAGCTACTGTATGACTTATGCTAGCTATAAAGGGGGAAGCTGTATAAGCTACTGTATGACTTATGCTAGCTATAAAGGGGGAAGCTATATAAGCTACTGTATGACTTATGCTAGCTATAAAGGGGGAAGCTGTATAAGCTACTGTATGACTTATGCTAGCTATAGAGGGGGAAGCTATATAATCTACTGTATGACTTATGCTAGCTATAGAGGGGGAAGCTATATAATCTACTGTATGACTTATGCTAGCTATAAAGGGGGAAGCTATATAATCTACTGTATGACTTATGCTAGCTATAAAGGGGGAAGCTATATAAGATACTGTATGACTTATGCTAGCTATAAAGAGGGAAGCTGTATAAGCTACTGTATGACTTATGCTAGCTATAAAGGGGGAAGCTATATAAGCTACTGTATGACTTATGCTAGCTATAAAGGGGGAAGCTATATAATCTACTGTATGACTTATGCTAGCTATAGAGGGGGAAGCTATATAATCTACTGTATGACTTATGCTAGCTATAGAGGGGGAAGCTATATAATCTACTGTATGACTTATGCTAGCTATAAAGGGGGAAGCTATATAATCTACTGTATGATTTATGCTAGCTATAAAGGGGGAAGCTATATAAGCTACTGTATGACTTATGATAGCTATAAAGGGGGAAGCTATATAATCTACTGTATGACTTATGCTAGCTATAAAGAGGGAAGCTATATAAGATACTGTATGACTTATGCTAGCTATAAAGGGGGAAGCTATATAATCTACTGTATGACTTATGCTAGCTATAGAGAGGGAAGCTATATAATCTACTGTATGACTTATGCTAGCTATAAAGAGGGAAGCTATATAAGATACTGTATGACTTATGCTAGCTATAGAGAGGGAAGCTATATAATCTACTGTATGACTTATGCTAGCTATAAAGGGGGAAGCTATATAAGCTACTGGGGAAAGTGACAAAAAGCTAGAAAATGCTTCGTTTGTGTTTAAACTTTAGGTAAATCTTTTGGTGGTAGAAAGTACCGGACCATGTCTGACCTCTGTTTAGGCAAAGTATAATTTAACCATTTAACAATGAATATTGTTACATTTCTTTGCCTTTGCAATAAAAAGAAAAGAACATTCTTACATGTGAAAACCATAACATGTGCACATAGTTTTTGTCAGAAAAAAAAAAGCTTAACGGTAGAGATTTGGCAGGGCTCAAACACGAGCCTACAGCGTGAAAGTCGTTGCTCAAACCACAAGGCTAAAGGAATTGGTAACCTGTTGATATAACGTTACCATTTAGATCTTCCAATGTTTCAGCCAAACGCCACACTAGCAGAACAAATATAGCGCTCACAAAGTTCAGAAGAAGAGCACCCAGGACGATGCCCTCACAACCACACCCTACAGTCCCGCAAACCCGCCCTACAGTCCCGCAAACCCGCCCTACACTCCCGCAAACCTGCCCTACACTCCCGCAAACCCGCCCTACAGTCCCGCAAACCCGCCCTACACTCCCGCAAACCCGCCCTACAGTCCCGCAAACCCGCCCTACACTCCCGCAAACCCGCCCTACACTCCCGCAAACCCGCCCTACACTCCCGCAAACCCGCCCTACAGTCCCGCAAACCCGCCCTACAGTCCCGCAAACCCGCCCTACACTCCCGCAAACCCGCCCTACACTCCCGCAAACCCGCCCTACAGTCCCGCAAACCCGCCCTACACTCCCGCAAACCCGCCCTACAGTCCCGCAAACCCGCCCTACACTCCCGCAAACCCGCCCTACACTCCCGCAAACCCGCCCTACAGTCCCGCAAACCCGCCCTACAGTCCCGCAAACCCGCCCTACAGTCCCGCAAACCCGCCCCACAGTCCCGCAAACCCGCCCTACAGTCCCGCAAACCCGCCCTACAGTCCCGCAAACCCGCCCTACACTCCCGCAAACCCGCCCTACAGTCCCACAAACCCATCCTACACTCCCGCAAACCCGCCCTACAGTCCCGCAAACCCGCCCTACAGTCCCGCAAACCCCCCCCAAACTCCCGCAAACCCGCCCTACAGTCCCGCATACCCGCCCCACAGTCCCGCAAACCCGCCCTACAGTCCCGCAAACCCGCCCTACAGTCCCGCAAACCCGCCCTACACTCCCGCAAACCCGCCCTACAGTCCCACAAACCCATCCTACACTCCCGCAAACCCGCCCTACAGTCCCGCAAACCCGCCCTACAGTCCCGCAAACCCGCCCCACAGTCCCGCAAACCCGCCCTACAGTCCCGCAAACCCGCCCTACAGTCCCGCAAACCCGCCCTACAGTCCCGCAAACCCGCTGCCTTAAAGCGACAGTTTACATAGAGCACTAAACTTCTTGTGCTCACACAATCTTGCCTCTTAAAGCCTGAGGATACGCTCTTGTTCAGAACTCTCTGGTGGCGCGTTGATTTAAGCAGTCACTTCTCCCGCTGTAGGTTCTCTCTTTTGTGGTGATGCAAGTTCGAATCTCACCTGTGCCTGCCGCAGTTCTTATAAAATGGCCCTCAGTTCACTGATCAGTTTTGGGTTTTGATATCTTCTGATGGAAAGCATTGTCCTCTTCACAAGAATAATAATTTATAAAAAACTAAAATAATCAGATGCTGCAGAGTGGGATTTGAACGTTAAATGCTGGAAGTAGCCTAAACGGTTCCAGAGCCACATGTTGTGCCACAGAAAACACACACCGCTAGCCAGAAAATAGGCCTACACTTTTTTTTTGCGCAATCTTCTTTTTTTATGAAACCGGGGTGTTATGTTACATCTGTATTCCTCCCTAGATCACTCTCTGATGGGGATGATCTGAGCTGTTCTTCTCTCTCTTAACGCTCCTCTTTTGATCAGGAAAAAGGTTCTTCTCTCTCTTAACGCTCCTCTTTTGATCAGGAAAAAGGTTCTTCTCTCTCTTAACACTCCTCTTTTGATCAGGAAAAAAGGTTCTTCTCTCTCTTAACGCTCCTCTTTTGATCAGGAAAAAGGTTCTTCTCTCTCTTAACGCTCCTCTTTTGATCAGGAAAAAGGTTCTTCTCTCTCTTAACGCTCCTCTTTTGATCAGGAAAAAGGTTCTTCTCTCTCTTAACGCTCCTCTTTTGATCAGGAAAAAGGCGTCGTGTTGCAGTGTTATTTTTAAACCATTAAGCAGTTATCCTGATACCACTTGTATGAGATTGTATAATAACGTTGTTGAACATATGTCCTGGTTCCTGCGTTGAGCTGTATTTTGAGTACCGACGTTTACGTCAAATAATGACATTATAGCATCGGCTCTTTTGAGAAAGATTCACAACGTCAGGTAAAACACATTGATCCACTGTCTCATTTTTTACTTTTACACAATGATCCAAATACAACTCAAAGGACACGTTGCTACCACACATTTTTAATGATGTCTGGTTTATACGTTGTCTTGCATTCATTTCTCAATCGTCCTGATAATGTTACCAAGTGACAATGCAACTACGTTTTTTGTTTATGTTCATACATTGTCAAGATTCAGACGTTGTGGAAACCAGTTATTTTTGGTCATAATCAAACAACTAGAAAACAACGTTACATAGACGTTCGCATGGGCAAAAATGCCAAAGGGGTGTGTATGTATACATATACACCAGCATGCTGAAGGAATTCGCCTCTCTGGTGCTGACTACATGTGCCCCTCATGAGGTGCTTGTATGTGTGTGTGTGTGTGTGTGTTACATATGTACTGGATAATATTGGCTGGCTGTTCTACATTAGCTGTTCTTTCCATCCTGAGCATAATTGTCAGCTAAAATTAGTGTAGCTGCAGCAGCAGGACAGAGCAGTTTATCCAGCATAACAACCTAAGAGTCACATGGAGAAGAATATGCATTAATGCACATGGAGAAGAATCCGCATTAATGCACATGGAGAAGAATACGCATTAATGCACACGGAGAAGAATACGCATTAATGCACATGGAGAAGAATATGCATTAATGCACATGAAGAAGAATACACTTTAATGCACATGGAGAAGAATACGCATTAATGCACATGGAGAAGAATATGCATTAATGCACATGGAGAAGAATACGCATTAATGCACATGGAGAAGAATACACTTTAATGCACATGGAGAATAATACGCATTAATGCACATGGAGAAGAATACGCATTAATGCACATGAAGAAGAATACACTTTAATGCACATGGAGAATAATACGCATTAATGCACATGGAGAAGAATACGCATTAATGCACATGAAGAAGAATACACTTTAATGCACATGGAGAAGAATACACTTTAATGCACATGGAGAAGAATACGCATTAATGCACATGAAAAATAATATGCATTAATGCACATGGAGAAGAATACGCATTAATGCACATGGAGAAGAATACACTTTAATGCACATGGAGAATAATACGCATTAATGCACATGGAGAAGAATACACTTTAATGCACATGGAGAAGAATCCGCATTAATGCACATGGAGAAGAATACGCATTAATGCACATGGAGAAGAATACACTTTAATGCACATGGAGAAGAATACGCATTAATGCACATGGAGAAGAATACACTTTAATGCACATGGAGAAGAATCCGCATTAATGCACATGGAGAAGAATATGCATTAATGCACATGGAAAAGAATCCGCATTAATGCACATGAAGAAGAATCCGCATTAACGCACATGGAGAAGAATCCGCATTAACGCACATGAAGAAGAATATGCATTAATGCACATGGAGAAGAATCCGCATTAATGCACATAGAGAAGAATCCGCATTAATGCACATGGAGAAGAATCCGCATTAATGCACATAGAGAAGAATCCGCATTAATGCACATGGAGAAGAATCCGCATTAATGCACATGGAGAAGAATCCGCATTAATGCACATAGAGAAGAATCCGCATTAATGCACATGGAGAAAAATCCGTTTAATGCACATGGAGAAGAATACGCATTAATGCACATGAAGAAGAATCCGCATTAATGCACATGGAGAAGAATCCGCATTAATGCACATGGAGAAGAATACGCATTAATGTACATGGAGAAGAATACGCATTATTGCACATGGAGAAGAATACAATTTAATGCACATGGAGAAGAATACGCATTAATGCACATGGAGAAGAATACGCATTAATGCACATGGAGAAGAATACGCATTAATGCACATGAAAAAGTACGCATTAATGCACATGGAGAAGAATATGCATTAATGCACATGGAGAAGAATACGCATTAATGCACATGAAAAAGAATACGCATTAATGCACATGGAGAAGAATACACTTTAATGCACATGGAGAAGAATACGCATTAATGCACATGGAGAAGAATACGCATTAATGCACATGAAAAATAATGCGCATTAATGCACATGGAGAAGAATACGCATTAATGCACATGGAGAAGAATATGCATTAATGCACATGAAGAAGAATATGCATTAATGCACATGGATAAGAATCCGCATTAATGCACATGGAGAAGAATCCGCATTAATGCACATGAAGAAGAATACGCATTAATGCACATGGAGAAGAATCCACATTAATGCACATGGAGAATAATCCGCATTAATGCACATGGAGAAGAATCCGCATTAATGCACATAGAGAAGAATCCGCATTAATGCACATGGAGAAGAATCTGCATTAACGCACATGAAGAAGAATATGCATTAATGCACATGGAGAAGAATCCGCATTAATGCACATATAGAATAATCCGCATTAATGCACATGGAGAAGAATCCGCATTAATGCACATGGAGAAAAATACGCATTAATGCACATGGAGAAGAATACGCATTAATGCACATAGAGAAGAATCCGCATTAATGCACATGGAGAAGAATACGCATTAATGCACATGGAGAAGAATACGCATTAATGCACATGGAGACGAATACGCATTATTGCACATGGAGAAGAATACACTTTAATGCACATGGAGAAGAATACGCATTAATGCACATGGAGAAGAATACGCATTAATGCACATGGAGAAGAATACGCATTAATGCACATGAAAAAGAATACGCATTAATGCACATGGAGAATAATATGCATTAATGCACATGGAGAAGAATACGCATTATTGCACATGAAAAAGAATACGCATTAATGCACATGGAGAAGAATACGCATTATTGCACATGGAGAAGAATACACTTTAATGCACATGGAGAAGAATACGCATTAATGCACATGGAGAAGAATACGCATTAATGCACATGAAAAATAATATGCATTAATGCACATGGAGAAGAATACGCATTAATGCACATGGAGAAGAATATGCATTAATGCATATGGAGAAGAATACGCATTAATGCACATGAAAAAGAATACGCATTAATGCACATGGAGAAGAATACGCATTAATGCACATGGAGAAGAATATGCATTAATGCACATGGAGAAGAATACGCATTAATGCACATGGAGACGAATACGCATTAATGCACATGAAAAAGAATACGCATTAATGCACATGGAGAAGAATACGCATTATTGCACATGGAGAAGAATACACTTTAATGCATATGGAGAAGAATACGCATTAATGCACATGAAGAAGAATACGCATTAATGCACATGAAAAAGAATACGCATTAATGCAAATGGAGAAAGATTTGCATTAAGGCACATGGAGAAGAATACGCATTAACCCTTTTGTGCAGAGGCTTTATTTTATGGCTTAAATTAAATAATCCTTGCACAATTTATTATCATGCCTTAAATGTATTTATTTTCATAATTCATATATAAATAAGTGGCAGTGAATGTACAACCCCCCGTGAAAACCATTCTTGTTCTCAGTGAACCCCTGAGAATCACATATGTCAATTAGATATGATTTAACATTTTCTGGTTCATAAAGTTCCTATCAGCATGTGTCTAAAATGTGAACATCATGAATATTACTGCTCAAGTCCATTGTACCTCGGTGTCCAAAAATCTATCCAAAATGGATAACTGTGCATCACAGTAATTCATGAGATACTCACATTCTTTCAAACTTTTTTGACTCATTGGAAACATATTTGTATCCATATCATTAGAGAGTTTCCAACTTTTGAAAAAGATTAGGGGAAAGGATATTGGAGTCCAAACACCGACTCAAACCTAGCCAAACCTATGAAGACTTATGGAAACCTTTTCAACCCTATCTGAAAATTAACACAGCTGTATTGCCCATTTGAAGCACATTATTATGTCCTATGTGGAGGCAATTTAAGAGGAATGATCACCATCCATTTCTTGGTCGTGAATGAGATCGACCGCAGTTCGGTCTTGTCACAGCAGTCCTGCAGGAACGCACAGCAGCAGAAGTGGGACTAGGAGCAGGAGTGGCAGCAGGAGTGGGACTAGGAGCAGGAGTAGGAGCAGGAGTGGGAGTGGCAGCAGGAGTGGGAGCAGGAGTGGGACTAGGAGCAGGAGTGGCAGCAGGAGTGGGAGTAGGAGCAGGAGTGGGACTAGGAGCAGGAGTGGCAGCAGGAGTGGGAGTAGGAGCAGGAGTGGGAGTAGGAGCAGGAGTGGCAGCAGGAGTGGGAGTAGGAGCAGGAGTGGGAGTAGGAGTGGGAGTGGCAGCAGGAGTGGGAGTAGGAGCAGGCGTGGGACTAGGAGCAGGAATGGCAGCAGGAGTGGGAGTAGGAGCAGGAGTGGGAGTAGGAGCAGGAGTGGGACTAGGAGCAGGAATGGCAGCAGGAGTGGCAGCAGGAGCAGGAGTGGGAGTAGGAGCAGGAATGGCAGCAGGAGTGGGAGTGGCAGCAGGAGTGGGAGTAGGAGAAGGAATGGCAGCAGGAGTGGGAGTGGGACTAGGAGCAGGAGTGGCAGCAGGAGTGGGAGTAGGAGCAGGAGTGGCAGCAGGAGTGGGAGTAGGAGCAGGAGTGGGAGTAGGAGAAGGAATGGCAGCAGGAGTGGGAGTAGGAGCAGGAGTGGGAGTAGGAGCAGGAATGGCAGCAGGAGCAGGAATGGCAGCAGGAGTGGCAGCAGGAGCAGGAGTGGGAGTAGGAGCAGGAATGGCAGCAGGAGTGGGAGTGGCAGCAGGAGTGGGAGTAGGAGAAGGAATGGCAGCAGGAGTGGGAGTGGGACTAGGAGCAGGAGTGGCAGCAGGAGTGGGAGTAGGAGCAGGAGTGGCAGCAGGAGTGGGAGTAGGAGCAGGAGTGGGAGTAGGAGAAGGAATGGCAGCAGGAGTGGGAGTAGGAGTGGGACTAGGAGCAGGAATGGCAGCAGGAGTGGCAGCAGGAGTGGGAGTAGGAGCAGGAATGGCAGCAGGAGTGGGAGTGGCAGCAGGAGTGGGAGTAGGAGAAGGAATGGCAGTGGGAGTGGGAGTAGGAGTGGGAGCAGGAGCAGGAGTGGGAGTGGCAGCAGGAGTGGGAGTGGCAGCAGGAGTGGGAGTAGGAGCAGGAGTGGCAGCAGGAGTGGGAGTAGGAGCAGGAGCAGGAGTGGGAGTAGGAGTGGGAGTGGCAGCAGGAGTGGGAGCAGGAGTAGGAGCAGGAGTGGGAGTGGCAGCAGGAGTGGGAGTAGGAGCAGGAGTGGGAGTAGCAGCAGGAGTGGGAGTAGCAGCAGGAGTGGGAGTAGGAGCAGGAGTGGGAGTGGCAGCAGGAGTGGGAGTAGGAGCAGGAGTGGGAGCAGGAGTGGGAGTTGGAGCAGGAGTGGGAGTAGGAGCAGGAGTGGGAGTAGGAGCAGGAGTGGCAGCAGGAGTGGGAGTGGCAGCAGGAGTGGGAGTAGGAGCAGGAGTGGCAGCAGGAGTGGGAGTAGGAGCAGGAGTGGGAGTAGGAGCAGGAGTGGCAGCAGGAGTGGGAGTGGCAGCAGGAGTGGGAGTAGGAGCAGGAGTAGGAGCAGGAGTGGGAGTGGCAGCAGGAGTGGGAGTAGGAGCAGGAGTGGCAGCAGGAGTGGGAGTAGGAGTAGGAGCAGGCGTGGGACTAGGAGCAGGAATGGCAGCAGGAGTGGGAGTAGGAGCAGGAGTGGGAGTAGGAGCAGGAGTGGCAGCAGGAGTGGGAGTGGCAGCAGGAGTGGGAGTAGGAGCAGGAGTGGGAGTGGCAGCAGGAGTGGGAGTAGGAGCAGGAGTGGCAGCAGGAGTGGGAGTGGCAGCAGGAGTGGGAGTAGGAGCGGGAGTAGGAGTGGGAGTAGGAGCAGGAGTGGGAGTAGGAGAAGGAATGGCAGCAGGAGTTGGAGTAGGAGCTGGAGTTGGAGTAGGAGTCGGAGTGGCAGCAGGAGCAGGAGTGGCAGCAGGCGTGGGAGTAGGAGCAGGAATGGCAGCAGGAGTGGCAGCAGGAGCAGGAGTGGCAGCAGGAGTGGGAGTAGGAGCAGGAATGGCAGCAGGAGTGGGAGTAGGAGCAGGAGTGGCAGCAGGAGTGGGAGTGGCAGCAGGAGTGGGAGTAGGAGTAGGAGCAGGAGTGGGAGTGGCAGCAGGAGTGGGAGTAGGAGCAGGAGTGGCAGCAGGAGTGGGAGTGGCAGCAGGAGTGGGAGTAGGAGCGGGAGTAGGAGTGGGAGTAGGAGCAGGAGTGGGAGTAGGAGCAGGAGCAGGCATGGGAGTAGGAGCAGGAATGGCAGCAGGAGTGGCAGCAGGAGCAGGAGTGGCAGCAGGAGTGGGAGTAGGAGCAGGAATGGCAGCAGGAGTGGCAGCAGGAGCAGGAGTGGCAGCAGGAGTGGGACTAGGAGCATGTTTAGGTCACAATTTGAGTAGTATGCCAAAGAAAGGTAATTTATCACCAATCAGTCAGACTAACAATGTATGAGAACATGCACACAATGTACAGAGTCGTATGAATTTCTAAAACAGTTTATTTCCCATTAGCTATGCTGGTGCTCCCAACATAATGAATGGCTAGGCCACATAATGGAAGCTTCTACTATAGTATAAACTCCTAGTACAGTTCAGCCCTAATACATTGAAAGCTCACCACCATTGTCATAACTGAAGGTATAAAATCCAAGTCAGCTCAGGCAGGGACTTTATTCCAGATGTGTTTAATGTGTTGGATGTGTTTGATGTGTTTAATGTGTTGGATGTGTTTAATGTGTTTAATGTGTTGGATGTGTTGGATGTGTTTGATGTGTTTAATGTGTTTGATGTGTTTAATGTGTTTGATGTGTTTAATGTGTTTAATGTGTTGGATGTGTTGGATGTGTTTGATGTGTTTGATGTGTTTAATGTGTTTGATGTGTTTAATGTGTTTAATGTGTTTAATGTGTTGGATGTGTTTAATGTGTTTGATGTGTTTAATGTGTTTGATGTGTTTAATGTGTTTGATGTGTTTGATGTGTTTAATGTGTTGGATGTGTTTAATGTGTTGGATGTGTTTGATGTGTTTAATGTGTTTGATGTGTTTAATGTGTTTAATGTGTTGGATGTGTTTAATGTGTTGGATGTGTTTAATGTGTTTGATGTGTTTAATGTGTTTGATGTGTTTAATGTGTTTGATGTGTTTGATGTGTTTAATGTGTTGGATGTGTTTAATGTGTTTGATGTGTTTGATGTGTTTAATGTGTTTGATGTGTTTGATGGCAGGAGGACATCCAAGGACCAGCAGGAATACAGAGCAGAGGATACTTCCTGTATCGGGTAAGACTTCACTCATGCCTGACATAAACACTGTGCTGAGTGTAGGACATAAACACTGTGCTGAGTGTAGGACATAAACACTGTGCTGAGTGTAGGATATGTACACTGTGCTGAGTGTAGGATATGAACACTGTGCTGAGTGTAGGACATAAACACTGTGCTGAGTGTAGGATATGTACACTGCTGAGTGTAGGATATGAACACTGTGCTGAGTGTAGGATATGAACACTGTGCTGAGTGTAGGATATGAACACTGTGCTGAGTGTAGGATATGAACACTGTGCTGAGTGTAGGATATGTACACTGTGCTGAGTGTAGGATATGAACACTGTGCTGAGTGTAGGACATAAACACTGTGCTGAGTGTAGGACATAAACACTGTGCTGAGTGTAGGATATGTACACTGTGCTGAGTGTAGGATATGAACACTGTGCTGAGTGTAGGATATGTACACTGTGCTGAGTGTAGGATATGTACACTGTGCTGAGTGTAGGATATGTACACTGCTGAGTGTAGGATATGAACACTGTGCTGAGTGTAGGATATGAACACTGTGCTGAGTGTAGGATATGAACACTGTGCTGAATGTAGGATATGAACACTGTGCTGAGTGTAGGATATGAACACTGTGCTGAGTGTAGGATATGTACACTGTGCTGAGTGTAGGATATGTACACTGTGCTGAGTGTAGGATATGAACACTGTGCTGAGTGTAGGATATGTACACTGTGCTGAGTGTAGGATATGAACACTGTGCTGAGTGTAGGATATGAACACTGTGCTGAGTGTAGGATATGAACACTGTGCTGAGTGTAGGATATGAACACTGTGCTGAGTGTAGGATATGAACACTGTGCTGAGTGTAGGATATGAACACTGTGCTGAGTGTAGGATATGAACACTGTGCTGAGTGTAGGATATGTACACTGTGCTGAGTGTAGGATATGTACACTGTGCTGAGTGTAGGATATGAACACTGTGCTGAGTGTAGGATATGTACACTGTGCTGAGTGTAGGATATGAACACTGTGCTGAGTGTAGGATATGAACACTGTGCTGAGTGTAGGATATGAACACTGTGCTGAGTGTAGGATATGTACACTGTGCTGAGTGTAGAATATAAACACTATGCTGATTGTAGGATATAAACACTGTGCTGAAGAGCTGAATTTGCATTAAAAGGTTCAATGGTGTAAACGCTCTATATGAAGAGTTCATACGCAAAAACCGATAAACGCCATTCCTGACAAAAGTCAACCACACACGTGATTGAGATCACAGTGCCGTTTTTGCAATTTTCAAATCATTTTGCAACAAAATGCAATATATCTCTAGCTGCATCTATAGTTATTCAACATTTTGTTACAGAAACATACGTAATGTGTCCTCTTGTTTGCACAAACTGATAAATCCACTCCAGCCAATAAGTGTGCAGCATTAAATCCACTCCAGCCAATAAGTGTGCAGCATTAAATCCACTCCAGCCAATAAGTGTGCAGCATTAAAGTCACATTCCAATGTCAGCCTCCTTGTTATGGCACATTAATCTCTAAATAACGGAGTTTTGACAGTATTGAGGAGCCAATAGCACATTAATCTCTAAATAACGGAGTTTTGACAGTATTGAGGAGCCTGTGCTGCTCTCATCACTGATGGGCTATACTCTGATGCTGGATTACTGAGTTAGCTGGATAACTGCACTGAGTAAAACCCGGAAACAGCTCTTTTTACTTCAGTCCATGTTCCAGATTGGGGAGGGTTCCGGGTTTTACTATCCTGTGTTGTAGTTTGGGTTTTATTGTCTTAAACCCTTTTCTTTTTATTCAAATTCATACTATTTCATATGTCATTAGTGATTATAATCATATGTCATTAGTGATTATAATAAAATTTGTTTGATGTGAGGCAAGTTTACTCTGCTTTTGCATAAATATGAGATTGTGGATTTATCTGCCTTTCACGCAAAACAAACTGCTAAATATCAAAGTATATATTAATTTATGAATGTACATCTTTGAAAATTTGTCTTTCTGTTACTTTGCTTACGTCGATTTAGGGTCCCCCCTTTTGGAATTGTTAAACTATAGCAAGAAAGCACAATAAAAATATTGATCTACTGAAAATGACAAAAATGTATTTGATCTGCTTTTGAATCCTAAGTGTTCATATGTGGTCTCTGGGTAACAGCTGGTATCAGTGGAGAAGCCACCAATAAATATGGTTCAGTCCATTCAGTCCATAGACACCCCAGGAATAAATATTTATCATATTTATCAGTTTCATGTATGAATCCCATACTCTCAATGACATGTGATCACACACTGGCCCCATCAGATAACCACGTTAACAAAGAAAATTTAAAAACTCGTTACCGTTGTGTTTATTTACAGCCGAGAAATGGAAGAAGCTCTGCGGTTTTTGTGTAAAAGTATTTATAAAAGGTGTGTGTTAATTCCTACACAGCAGTAATGTGAATAATAATATAGATATATACAGTATATATTGATGTGAATAATCATATATATATACAGTGAACACCTTAATTCATTGGACAGTGACACATTTTTTGTTATTTTGGTTCTGTACTCTAGCACTTTGAGTTTGAAAGGATACAATGACAATGAGGTTGAAGTGCAGACTGTCAGCTTTAATTTTAGGGTATTTTCATCTATATCGGATGAACCGTTTAGAAATTATAGAACCTTTTGTACATAGTCCCCCCCATTTTCGGGCATCAAAAAATATTGGACAGTTTAACATAATGTAGTATAATGTAATCATTTTTAATATTTCCATACTGTTCCAGTGTAATTTAAAGCTAAATCTAGTCCCACCCCCCAATTCCCATAGAGATCCATTCAAATGCAGAGATGTTATAGTATCGCTTGTAGGAATACCAGCAAATAAAATATCAAAAAGTTTTTCAATATTGTTGGGTGACAGACATCAGGAAGTCATGGCATGCAAAAGATATTCGACCAAATATTTAAAATGATTACATTATACTACATTATGTTAAACTGTCCAATATTTTTTGATGCCTGAAAATGGGGGGGACTATGTACAAAGGGATCTATAATTTCTAAACGATTAATCCGATATGTATGAAAATACCATCAAATTAAAGCTGACAGTCTGCAACCTCATTGTCATTGTATCCTTTCAAACTCAAAGTGCTAGAGTACAGAACCTTATAATATCGATAAATATACAGTATACATTGATGTGAATTATTATGTAAATATATAGAGTATACATTGATGTGTATAACAAAGTAGATATATGCAGTATACATTGATGTGAGTAATAAAGTAGATATATGCAGTATACATTGATGTGAATAATAAAGTAGATATATGCAGTATACATTGATGTGAATAATAAAGTAGATATATGCAGTATATATTGATGTGAATTATAATGTAAATATATACAGTATACATTGATGTAAATAATAATGTAGAAATAAAAACAGAATACATTGATATGACTTATAATGTAGATAAATATACAGTATACATTGATGTGAATTATTATGTAGATATATAGAGTATACATTGATGTAAATACTAATATACATACAGTATATACAATATACATTGATGTGAATAATAATGTACATATATACAGTATACATTGATGTGAATTATTATGTAAATATATAGAGTATACATTGATGTTTATAATAATGTAGATGTATATACAGTATACATTGATGTGAATACTAATATATATATACAGTATATACAATATACATTGATGTGAATAATAATGTACATATATACAGTATACATTGATGTGAATTATTATGTAAATATATAGAGTATACATTGATGTTTATAATAATGTAGATATATACAGTATACATTAATGTGAATACTAATATACATACAGTATATACAGTATATACAGTATACATTGATGTGAATACTAATATATATACAGTATATACAGTATACATTGATGTGACTACTAATATACATACAGTATACATTGATGTGACTACTAATATACATACAGTATATACAGTATACATTGATGTTTATAATAATGTAGATATATACAGTATACATTAATGTGAATA
The DNA here is from genome assembly GCA_022702515.1 of Ilyophis sp. 1 JC-2022. NCBI lineage: Eukaryota > Metazoa > Chordata > Actinopteri > Anguilliformes > Synaphobranchidae > Ilyophis > Ilyophis sp. 1 JC-2022. The sequence goes on along the minus strand of CM040403.1, from coordinate 146,943,832 downwards.
CTAATATACATACAGTATATACAGTATACATTGATGTGAATACTAATATATATACAGTATATACAGTATACATTGATGTGACTACTAATATACATACAGTATACATTGATGTGACTACTAATATACATACAGTATATACAGTATACATTGATGTGAATACTAATATACATACAGTATACATTGATGTGAATACTAATATACATACAGTATATACAGTATATACAGTATACATTGATGTGAATACTAATATACATACAGTATATACAGTATATACAGTATACATTGATGTGAATACTAATATATATACAGTATATACAGTATACATTGATGTGAATACTAATATACATACAGTATATACAGTATACATTGATGTGACTACTAATATACATACAGTATATACAGTATACATTGATGTGACTACTAATATATATACAGTATATACAGTATACATTGATGTGACTACTAATATACATACAGTATATACAGTATACATTGATGTGACTACTAATATACATACAGTATATACAGTATACATTGATGTGACTACTAATATACATACAGTATATACAGTATACATTGATGTGAATACTAATATACATACAGTATATACAGTATACATTGATGTGAATACTAATATACATACAGTATATACAGTATACATTGATGTGAATACTAATATATATACAGTATATACAGTATACATTGATGTGAATACTAATATACATACAGTATATACAGTATACATTGATGTGACTACTAATATACATACAGTATATACAGTATACATTGATGTGAATACTAATATACATACAGTATATACAGTATACATTGATGTGACTACTAATATACATACAGTATATACAGTATACATTGATGTGACTACTAATATACATACAGTATATACAGTATACATTGATGTGAATACTAATATACATACAGTATATACAGTATACATTGATGTGACTACTAATATACATACAGTATATACAGTATACATTGATGTGACTACTAATATACATACAGTATATACAGTATACATTGATGTGAATACTAATATACATACAGTATATACAGTATACATTGATGTGAATACTAATATACATACAGTATATACAGTATACATTGATGTGACTACTAATATACATACAGTATATACAGTATACATTGATGTGAATACTAATATACATACAGTATATACAGTATACATTGATGTGACTAATATTGTTTTCACAATCAGACTTCCTGGGCGAGGGGTGCTGCACGGAATGGGCTGGGAGCCTCCACATTGACATGACCTCACTTCCTGTACCTATCTTTACAAATGTTGTATATTGATGTTGAATGTACACAAATGCCAATAAATCAATTTTGGTTTAAGTACTGTTTGTTTAACTATAATAATTTAAATGAGACAAAAAAACATGTATTTGAACTTCTTATTTAGAAATAAGAAGAAATTTTAGCGTGTGTTTGCGAGTGTGTTTATGTATTTATATGTGTTTGGAAGTGAGTGTGTGTGTGTTTGTGTATGTGTTTGTGAGTGAGTGTATGTGTGTTTGTGTATGTGTTTGTGAGTGTGCATGTTTGTGAGTGTTTGTGTATTTGTGTGTTTGTGAGTGAGAGAGAGAGAAAGGGAGTATGATTGAGAGTGTGTATGTGTGTGTGTGTGAGAGAGAGAAAGGGAGTATGATTGAGAGTGTGTGTGTGTGTGTGCGTGTGTGTGTGAGAGAGAAAGGGAGTATGATTGAGAGAGTGTGTGTGTGTGTGTGTGTGTGTGTGAGAGAGAGAGAGAGCGAGAGAGAGAGAAAGTACACTGTTCTAGGAGCTGATCTTTTTGTTGTTTTCTATGGGGCCAGTGTCACATAGTTTCACACGAACCATAAATTACATTTTATGGTTTTGCAAACACATAAATCTGTAATTTTGCTTCATAGTAATGTGTTACTTGCAGAGACACATTCATGATATAGAACATCGTTAAATTTCTTTACACCTAAATATTTATTTTGGAGTGGAAGGTTTCTGACTCATCGCCCATAAAACTGCAGAATTATTCAGACATGCAATGTGAGGTATCAAACATAAAGCAAGTCATTTAAAATGGTGATTGATTCAATGTGAGGTATCAAACATAAAGCAAGTCATTTAAAATGGTGATTGATTCAATGTGAGGTATCAAACATAAAGCAAGTCATTTAAAATGGTGATTGATTCAATGTGAGGTATCAAACATAAAGCAAGTCATTTAAAATGGTGATTGATTCAATGTGAGGTATCAAACATAAAGCAAGTCACTTTTATAATACTGCATTTTTATATTGGAAATGTCTGCATTGAGTCCCAATTTATTAATTATTTATGCAAAAATAATGATACAGCAGCTTTGAATCCCCGATTAAAGCGCGATGTAAAAATCTATCTGTTTGCCGATTAAGCATCTGAATGAGTCCAAATTAAATTAAGTTTTAGAAAAGAAAATTCCATGCAGTTATTTATTTGTGTTTTTCCACAGTGTCTAGAAATTATTTTTTGCCACTGACAGAGGAACAGGAAAAGCGCCCCTGTCGTATATCGTATATACTGACAGAGGAACAGGAAAAGCGCCCCTGTCGTATATCGTATATACTGACAGAGGAACAGGAAAAGCGCCCCTGTTGTATATCGTATATATTGCATTAGATAACATGTTTAAATTATGACCCATTAGATAACATGTTTAAATTATGACGCATTAGATAACGTTTAAATTATGACCCATTAGATAACATGTTTCAATTATGATGCATTAGATAACATGTTCAAATTATGAGGCATTAGATAACGTTTATATTATGATGCATTAGATAACGTATTTAAATTACAATGCATTGGATAACGTGTTTAAATTATGACACAGTAGATAACATGCTTATATTATGACGCAGTAGATATTAGATAACATTTAAATTATGACGCAGTAGATCACGTTTACATTATGACGCAGTAGATCACGTGTAGTTGTCCGTTGGCACACAGAGCTGAACCGTATGCCAGCTGTTGCTTTATGGTAAAAGTTTGATTAAAAAGGGCTTTCCGTGCTGCTATTATTACCTGTGTGCACCTGTGTGTGTTTAATTACACATTGCTGTCTCTTCCTGTTGCTGAACACACTGTTTAGAGTGTCATTTGTTGGCGTGTATGTAGCTTTTAAAATTAGGAATAACTCCCAAGAACATCGTTCAGCCAAACTGCAGCCTGACAACTGCTACCCAGAGGTACAGACATGCACGCCAGAGCTTGCTGCAGGAGGCAGATCCACACCTGATCTACTGTTAACAGCGTAAGAACCCAGAGGTACAGACATGCACGCCAGAGCTTGCTGCAGGAGGCAGATCCACACCTGATCTACTGTTAACAGCGTAAGAACCCAGAGGTACAGACATGCACACCAGAGCTTGCTGCAGGAGGCAGATCCACACCTGATCTACTGTTAACAGCGTAAGAACCCAGAGGTACAGACATGCACGCCAGAGCTTGCTGCAGGAGGCAGATCCACACCTTATCTACTGTTAACAGCGTAAGAACCCAGAGGTACAGACATGCACACCAGAGCTTGCTGCAGGAGGCAGATCCACACCTGATCTACTGTTAACAGCGTAAGAACCCAGAGGTACAGACATGCACGCCAGAGCTTGCTGCAGGAGGCAGATCCACACCTGATCTACTGTTAACAGCGTAAGAACCAAGCTGAGGTTGCTCAGGCACACCAGATGGAGAAAGAGAAAAATATGGGCTTTCATTGCACACAAAAGTAATAGCTCATCTTCTGATGCAATAAGCTTAACTTGTACTGGGGACAACAGCAATACACCAGTCAAGCTGAAATATGTGACTTTACCGCCCTCTAGTGGTTGAATCGTGGAACAAAATCATGTGATTTAGAGGGAATATTGCTATTTACAGTGAAGACAAACACTACTCTTACACACATGTGGTTTGATGTGTGCCTGTGCATGTATCTGTGTGTGTGATTATGTGTGAATGAGTGAGTGGGAATATGTGTGAATGAGTGAGTGTGATTATGTGTGAATGAGTGAGTGGGTGTGTGCATTCTATTGAACATGAAACGTTGTTTCTTTCTGAATAGGGTAGTTGGTAAGTTGTCAATCAAATCTGCACTTCTACATGCTGTCTCTCTTGGGACCACATTCTCCTCCTTTATAGAATTACTGCTCTGTGATCCCTGATCTCTGTACTAGAGAATTACTGCTCTGTGATCCCTGATCTCTGTACTAGAGAATTATTGCTCTGTGATCCCTGATCTCTGTACTAGAGAATTACTGCTCTGTGATCCCTGATCTCTGTACTAGAGAATTACTGCTCTGTGATCCCTGATCTCTGTACTTGTGTGTCTATTGTAAGTTGCTCTGGATAAGTGTCTGCTAAATGCCAATAAGGTAACAGTAGGCTAACGTTTGTGTGAGTGAATGTATGTGCATGTGTGTGTTTTGAGGTACTTCCAACTTTGGTGACTGTAGACATTTTCTTTGTAAAGCACAGGTGCCCCTGGTCTGTGATCACAATCTCCACCATCTAACCAACCCCCCCTCCTTCCGGTTCAGCAAATGCCCACAAAACGTCCGCACATGGCCCTGTGTGTGTTACAGCTAGAGCTCCATGAATATACAGTCAAGCCAGAAAGTCTGAATACCCCTTTCACCTTCTCCACGTTTTATTACATTACAGACATATTCTACAATAGATTCCTGAAGTCTGTGACCCATCAACATCAAAAGACTCCAGATATCTTATTTCCAGGTACTGTTACAAGCGATACTATAAGCTCTCTGCATTTGAATGAATCTCTATGGGAATTGTGGGGTGAGACTAGATTCAGCTGTAAATTACACTGGTACAGTATGGAACACATGACTGGCGAAATGGCTGTACGTCATCAAGGGTCTAAGGTATCAAACGAGCCCCAAACCATCACTCTGCGGCCAGATATGAAGTAGATGTGGATGGATCCCTTTAAGGGTTGTTTCTTCTGACATTTTTCCCCATAGAGTTCTGTAGGAAAATGAGTCAGGAGAAATAACCCTTGCAGTGATCCATCCACATCTACTCCATATCTGGCAACAGAGTGATGGTTTGGGGCTCGTTCGATAGCTCAGACCCATGATGACTTACAGCCATTTAGCCAGCCATGTGTTCCATACTGTACCAGTGTAATTTACAGCTGAATCTAGTCTCACCCCCCAATTCCCATAGAGATCCATTCAAATGCAGAGAGCTTATAGTATCGCTTGTAACAGTACCTGGAAATAAGATATTGAGAGTCTTTTGATGTTGATGGGTCACAGACTTCAGGAAATAACAGCATGCAAAAGATATGCGACCAAATATTAAATATGATACTTTAAAAATATGTTAAAGCAAAGGGTATGAATACTTATGTAAATTAAAAATTTCAGTTTTCGATTTTTAATACATTTGCAAAAATTTCTAAAAACATGTTTTCACTTTGTCATTATGGGTTATTTTGTGTAGAATTTTGAGACAAAAAATGAATTCAATCTATTGTAGAATATGTCTGTAATGTAATACAACGTGGAGAAGGTGAAAGGGGTATTCAGACTTTCCGGCTTGACTGTAAGTCTGAGTATTATATTTTTAATTAGTGTATAGATTAAAATCTCCACATTGACATAATGACATGTAGTCAAAGTAAAAGTGTAAAAGGTATTGCCTCAAACTGTTCTTGAAAACAGACTCTACCTCTACAATAAATTAGTATTATCCTTTGCTTTGATCTAGCCTACACTTTCTGCATTCGGGGTTTCAAGGAGACGTAGCGAAAGTGAAATATCTCTCTGAAGTTAAGACGTCATGCAAGTTCTCCTCGGGCTGTATGAAATACCCACAGACCCACGTTGGGTGCCAAATTATTTAAAAAAATAAATATATACAGGTGCAGCTCAAAAAATTATAATATCGTGAAAAAGTTCAATATTTTTTGTCACTCATTTCAGAAAATGAAACTCATATATTATATAGATTCATTACACATAGTGAAATATTTCAAGCCTTTATTTCTTGTAATTTTGATGATTATGGCTTACAGCTAATGAAAACCCAAATTCAGTGTCTCAGAAAATTAGAATATTGTGAAAAAGTTAAATATTGGAAACTCATGGTGTCACACTCTCATCAGCTAATTAACTCAAAACACCTGCAAAGGTTTCCTGAGCCTTTAAATGGTCTCTCAGTCTGGTTCAGTAGGCTACACAATCATGAGGAAGACTGTTGACTTGACAGATGTCCAGAAGACAGTCATTGACACCCTCCACAAGGAGGGTAAGCCACAAAAGGTCATTGCTAAAGAAGCTGGTTGTTCACAGAGTGCTGTATCCAAGCATATTCATAGAAAGTTGAGTGGAAGGAAAAAGTGTGGTAGGAAAAGGTGCACAAGCAACAGGGATAACCGCAGCCTTGAGAGGATTGTCAAGCAAAATACATTCAAGAATTTGGGGGAGCTTCACAAGGAGTGGACTGAGGCTGGAGTCAGTGCACCAAGAGCCACCATGCACAGACGAATCCAGGACATGGGCTACAAATGTCGCATTCCTCGTGTCAAGCCACTCCTGAACCAGAGACAACGTCAGAAGCGTCTTACCTGGGCTAAGGAGAAAAAGAACTGGACTGTTGCTCAGTGGTCCAAAGTCCTCTCTTCAGATGAAAGTAAATTTTGCATTTCATTTGGAAATCAAGGTCCCAGAGTCTGGAGGAAGAGTGGAGAGGCACAGAATCCACGTTGCTTGAAGTCCAGTGTGAAGTTTCCACAGTCAGTGATGATTTGGGGTACCATGTCATCTGCTGGTGTTGGTCCACTGTGTTTTCTGAAGTCCACAGTCAACGCAGCCATCTACCAGGAAGTTTTAGAGCACTTCATGCTTCCTTCTGCTGACAAGCTTTATGGAAATGCTGATTTCATTTTCCAGCAGGACTTGGCACCTGCCCACACTGCCAAAAGTACCAAAAGCTGGTTCAATGACCATGGTATTACTGTGCTTGATTGGCCAGCAAACTCGCCTGACCTGAACCCCATAGAGAATCTATGGGCTATTGTCAAGAGGAAGATGAGAGACACCAGACCCAACAATGCAGACGACCTGAAGGCCGCTATCAAAGCAACCTGGGCTTCCATTACACCTCAGCAGTGCCACAGGCTGATCGCCTCCATGCCACGCCGCATTGATGCAGTAATTCATGCAAAAGGAGCCCCAACCAAGTATTGAGTGCATAGAAATGAACATACTTTTCAGAAGGCTGACATTTCTGTTTAAAATATCCTTTTTTATTGATCTTATGTAATATTCTAATTTTCTGAGACACTGAATTTGGGTTTTCATTAGCTGTAAGCCATAATCATCAAAATTACAAGAAATAAAAGCTTGAAATATTTCACTCTGTGTAATGAATCTATATAATATATGAGTTTCACTTTCTGACATGAGTGACAAACAATATTGAACTTTTTCACGATATTCTAATTTTTTGAGCTGCACCTGTATATATATATGTATGTATATGTGTGTGCATATGTGTATATATATATATATATGCATATTGTTTATATTTATATATATAGACGTAGAAAACCTCGCACTGCCGCTTTTCACTACTAGTCGTAACTGGATGCAAAGAAACAGAGCAGTGGAGAGCGACGCTAAGCACATATGATCAGTAGAGGGCAGCAGTGGGCAGGTAGTTCGGTTCCTGCCGTTTCTTCTGATGTGTTGCACGAGTGAATCAGTAACCATATTCTAAACCCACCATATTCTAAACCCACCATATTCTAAACCCACCATATTCTAGAACCGCTGTTCGCAAGGCCCCGTGTAATACAAATTAGGCCTCACTGCCCTCAACGTGTAACGCCAGGGTAATAGCCGTAGTAGCCATTTTGTGCCTCAAACTCGCCATGCTTTAGCTGAGGTGGAGAGGGGTAATTTTATTGAGCCAATTAAAGAGGGGAAAGACCATGGAATATGAAGTAATGGATAAGTTGAACACCCTGAAATGGAGGGTGAAGTTTAATTAAACCAAATATGGCCGGAGCTATGCTATACTGTTTTGCTGTGGAGCCTTTCGATTTGTTCAAACAAGTCGGTGATTGACAGGTCATACAGTAGTTCCATCCGTTACGGGGTCCAGGAACCCCGCTCTCTCATTACTGGTTTGGAATGACAGTTTATTTTTTAATTTGAATGTTGAAGTGTTCCACAGCACAAAGTGCCCCACTGAGCACTGAGGCTTTCTGCTTGGTCCAGAGGGAAGACTGCCCCCTGCTGGACACGCATCGGCAGTAACCTTTCCACCCAATACCTAACCGAGCTCGTGATCAGGTCCAGGGAACACTAACGCGAAGGGTGAAGACAGCGCGCGCAGTCTCATCTTATTCATTATCCATAACGGCTTCAAGAACAGCCCGCGCCTTCGCCAAAGAAAACCCAATAGTATGTGCCTGCAATACCGGAGCAGGGACCGTCTTAGGGCCGGGACAGTCTCAGGGCCGGCCGGGACCGTCTCAGGACCCTAGTTTTTCGCGACAGCGCCACCTACCCAATTGGATGACCGCAACAGTGCAACATGGCCCGGAGCAGTGCAGTGTCAGGGACAGTCTCAGGGCCGGGACAGTGTCAGGACCCTAGTTTTTCATTTCACCTACTGAATTGCAGTGCAACCATGGCAGGACCGCAGTTCTTGCATGTCAATAATAAAGCTGTACAAAAAATTTGACCTCATAATTTTTGCATTAGATTAGAACTTTTGCAGGTTTGATTCCCAGGTAGGACACTGCTGTTGTACCCTTGAGCAAGGTACTTAACCTGAATTTCATCAGTATATATCCAGCTGTATGAATGGATAAATGTAATAAGAAGTTGTGTAAGTCGCTCTGGATAAGAGCATCTGCTAAATGCCTGTAATGTAATGTAACATAGAACTCATTTTACCCCAAAATGCATTTATTTTACAAGGCAAATACAGTGGCTCACAGTACGAAAATGATGGGAATCATATGCTATGGCCTTTGCAGCCACTTGATCTCAACCCAATTTAACATTATTTTGGAAGAATGGTGTTGCTTCCCTCCAGTAGAGTTCCAGAGACTTGTAGAATATGCCAAGGCGCAGATTTCTCACAGCCACCAATGGCGGTGTCCAGAATAAAACGGAAACATCTATTCTTTTAAGCTAGTACAGCTCCCGTGTGTTCATCTTTTTAAATAAGATGGAAGTGGTTTCCAAGTTGAAAATATAATGAGAAGTAATATTTCACACAAGAAATTTGTCAATTGTTGAAAAAATGTAAAAAGCTCCCAGCATTGAGCATGCCAATTGCATGCTTTCTCAAGAATTGCAACACCTGTGGCATTGTGTCATGTGAGAAACACATATTTGAGTGGCCAGCAAAAGTCCCAGCAAAGTTGTTAATTTGTAATTAATGACTGGTGGGTGGTGGTGGTGGTATATCTCATTGAAGAATAAAACGTGAATGTGCGTGAATGTAAACAAATTTGTGCACAAAATAAGAAATAATATTTTTTTTTTGCACAGGTACATGGCCATTTTGAGAGGGCTCCAGCTGTATATATTCGCCTGTTTGGCTGGTTTCCTGTTCTGAGAGAGCGAGAGAGATGCAATAATACAATAGAAAACAAAATAGAAATAACATATATATCCCTCGGTTATATTCCTCCACTTCACTGAAATAGTAAAGATGGACAACATAATCACTGCTAGGTTAACATAAATATTGGTAACACTTAAAATAAAATAAAAAAGGGTACATTCATTAACATTGCTTTTTACAGTTATAAGCATTAAATAACAGTTAACTCATATTTAGTTAACATTTGCTAATGGTCTACTTCTTTATTAAGGTATTAAGTAATATTAGTAAATAGTTGATAGATTTTATGGCATTGTGTAAATAAAATTACATTCTCTACTCTTACCTGTGATGATAAACCGGACCAGAGAGGAATACCTGCTCAGCTTCCTGCAAGGACAGCTTCTGAAGTACAGCCAGGGCATATATGATGGACTACAAAAAGAAAATGGTTAATTTTTAAACAATATAATTCAAATATAACATTATATATCATAGTCATTTATCATAGTCAACTAGTTGGGCTTGCCAAAACCGCGCTACGGTTTCATTAAACAAATGAGGCTAACGTTAGTTCGTTTTGCAGCAAGCTATCGGTAAACTAACGTTATAACAATGATTGTTTGTAGTGCCTTTTAAATATGCTTCGATTATCTTGTAATCGAACATTAGCGTTAGCCAACACTATCATAAGCTAACGTTAAATTCGATTTAGCTAAACGCTAAAGTTCACGTTACATACATAACGTTAGTAAGCTACTCACACTTCGACTAGATAGCTAACATTAACTTTGCTGTCGTATTCAAGACACCAGAATTGTTTTTAACATTAAACAAATAAAACTTGATTCACATTCAGTTTTGTACTCACGTTCAGATTGTCGTCCATCTTTTTGTTTCTCTTGTGCATGCGCAGGACTGTAGGGTCCTCAGACGGTCCCGGCCGGCCCTGAGACGGTCCCTGCTCCGGTATTGCAGGCACACCCTTCTCAAGAAAACCCCAACAGAGCGTGACGTCTTGACAGGCACACAGACGAGCGTCGCTCAGGCTTATAAATGGCTGGCAAATCTGCATTTTCCTCAAAGCAAGTTTGTGTTCACTGCACTCACAACGACACTATTAAGCCTGGCAACAGTAACAACAACATTTGCAACAATGCACCAGCGCGAGCATAATCTTTATTGACCAATTATTAGCGATAACGAATGCCGGTGCTGTTTGAACAAAACTGTACCGAACAGCTCATAAAAATAAAAACATCAAGTTGCTCTTTCACTAGAAGCAGAGATGAGTAGAAGAGGATCTGGCTTCCTAACCCCTATTGGAAGCACATAGCAAACGTTCATCGTATTCATAACACACACACAGTTTATCCAGATATTTTCACCGTAATTGTTTGCGAACGTTAGGCTACATAAAATGCAACGAGTGGCTAATGTTAAATAAACTAGCTTGACTAGCAAAAGTAGACATAACCTACGTTTGGCTAACTATAGCTTGCCCGAGTTAGCTGCTGCTAGCTGGTGAATAAGGCAATGCCATTCAGTTTGAATGAAGCTATTTATGTGCACGAACATTTTCATATAATCGTAGGCTACATAGCGTTATTATCTACACTATATTTAGGCTATTGTTTAATCGTCCAGCTGGTATCAATCGGGAGGGGAGTAGCGTTACACCACATTTAAATGTCATTATTTGGTAGCGAACTCTCACATCAGTTCTGTAAAACAATGAAAACAACCCTGCCGTTCCCGAATGGGCTTTTAGTGTTAGTAAGTCAATGGAATAATTATTCAGTATGAGTGGTAATTGGACAACAGTGCACGTCAATCAAAATTACCCTCTCGCGCTCTCTTTTTGAAGTTTGGTTGAAGCGCGCGTTTGACCTGATTGGCAACTTGCCAGCGGAGCGAGCGACATAGCTACGCCAAAGATCGAGAACATTTGTTTAACAAGAAATTAAAATAAACATATATTTATAAAACCAAGCAGTATGATGCAAAAAGACTATTTACACAAAAACGCGCCCTAAGTGAACACTGTATCCTAAGCGTTTTAAATGACATGGAACTCAAACTGACTACCAAGGTAGCCTACTCGTCATAGGTCTGTAAAAAAAACTATATATTTTCACTTCAATACTTGAAAAACAATATTTCATACTTGCCTAATTACAAACCAATGTAATTGTTAATTAAATGTCAACGGCTTGCTGCGGAGGGATTCTAAATAAATCTGACGTTAGAGATAAGGGTTGATGCATGTTGCTCAGTAGGCTAGCCTACTGTAGAATAACTTTCCTTTGGTGGCAAGTTTTTTTTCTGCCCGCACCTTAATCTCTCATACAAAAAACCAGGGGTCAAATTCAGGTTTCTTTGCCACTTTATTATTGATGCCGAGGACAATAAAATGTTCGCTTGTTTCAGCCGTTCGCACGCATTCAGTGCCATGACTGTGGCATTGGCAGATTTGCGCTGTCCGACGCCACTGCGCATGCGTGCAGAACCCGGGCTAGGCCTGCTGTTTTTGTAACTCCAGATCAGCCCAGCACAGCCGTCTAATTCAAAACAAGGACAGAAAAACGCAGAAACGGGGAATTCTTGGGGTATGGTGAGAATTTCGATTCATGAACACTACATCTATTGGCTGTTGGGATAAAGGGATTTTCACTTGCGCCTTTTGCGAGCCTACGGCCGTGTGGAAAGTGAGCACGGAGCTGTTTTTCCCCTCTGCGCTGGGAAAGACTGGAGGCCTGCTGACCCACATTAGTATTCGGCTGCAAATAGATGGGAGTGTGTACTGTACGGAACGGCAAAAGGTCTGTTAGCAGTGATGCCACAGCATGGCTTTTGTATTTATGATTTATTGTTTGGTATTGAGGAAGAATCGATTGCATTTATTATTTTCAGACTTTGAATCTATATTTAGCCGTGAGCCTGTTCATGACGGTAGCCTATAGGCTGTAGACTGACTCGGGTGCGCATATGCAATGCCATCAAACTTGCGCTTGTGTTATTCATTGAATTATTTTCAAGCTGTATGCTATTTTTGTGTTCATAAGTAGGTCGACTGTTGCTGGACTTTAAAGTAATTTCCCTATGCATTTGTACATTTGCGTTTGATTTTGAACGGGGTTGGGGAAAATCACAAATTTGACTAGCAAGTTAGCTAACTAATACCTTTCCGTTTTTGCACACCGAGGAGCCACAAATGGTTGTATAAGACCAGAGCAACCTGTAGCTGCTCTGCACAGCCGTGTGCTTTAAAAACAAATTCATTATCACCCTATATTCGCTAGCTAGCGAAGTGCTCATTGATAATCTGGTTAAGTTAACTGGCGACAAAGTAAAACATTCCGTCACCTGTTATTTTACATATTGCCCAGTTTGTTGAGACTTTCAGCGAATGGTAGCTTTGTGGAAATCGACCATTTTAATCATCCAACTGACTGGCTAATACGGTAGTGACATACTTTAGTGGTATACCTGCACACCGTGCACATTTTGTTTAAGAGACATTAGCGTGGCAGATAACGAGCTAAATCCTGTCTTTTTAACGTTATTCAGAATTAGCACGACGTTGAATTGTGTGATTGCGTATTAACGTTTGTTTGTGGAATTATTGCATTTTCTCAGTCAGCCTTGGCTTTAAAGACACGAAGTTAACATTAGTTTGATTAGTTGAGGGCTATCTTGATGCAGTTTCTTGAAAGCGGAAGTTAAGAATCAGGGCTCCATTATAGCGCCCTACCTTGTGTCATTGTGCTATAACTGTGTAATGACTCATTATAGCGCCCTACCTTGTGTCATTGTGCTATAACTGTGTAATGACTCATTATAGCGCCCTACCTTGTGTCATTGTGCTATAACTGTGTAATGACTCATGTTGGCGGCTTCTCTAGCGACAGCCTTCTACTCAATCCACCATTGTGATTTTAAAACGGCACAACGATGCAATAATTGCTTTTTATAGTTAGTTGACTGTCAGCTTGCATCACAGGCTATTTCATTAGTTTGTTTAGATAATAACCAGTCAGCTAAGTTCCCTTATATTAGCTAGCTAACTGGACCACGGAAGCTATCCGATTTAAAGGGAGCGGGTGGAACTATCCTCTCTCTAAACATAGGCCCAGGTGACACAACTAATGCTCTTGGGGAAACCAATCATTCGGAGAATATCGGTTTAATTACAATGATGCTATTGGTGTGTCTCACAGGTCAGATCATTAGCATCTTTACAATACAGTACACTCATATGATATAGTCTAGATTAATTTGCTAATCAGGAAATGGGGGAGATTGAGTCCCACGGGTAGGTGATAGTGAGCAGGTTTAGAGGTCAGGTGTATGGAGCCAAATTCTACAGTTGTGCAGTGGATGAGTGTTCCTCACTTTGACCTCACCTGGTTAGCAGACTGGGCCGCGTTTCCCGATAACGATCAATTTTCTGGTTAAGTGCAATTTATACGAGCGATTCTACGATGGCTCTTTAATTTGTAACACGCGTTTCCCAAAACAGTTCTTAAAGCGTGAACGCGCAGTCACCTCTTAAGTGCAACTCAACCAGAGGTGTAAAATCCGGGTTCAGAAAGTAAAAAGTCCTCCCCAGTATTTAGTTCCAATCACCTGGATTTGCTAATTTGCACAATTCTTCAGCCAGGAGGTAGAACTAATTAGTGAAATCAGATGGCTGAATTCATGAGTGGAAGAAACACATATCAGGACTTTTCCTTTCTGATCCCTGGATTTGACATCTCTGTACTTCTGTCTGTGGTGCTGCTGATACGGGAGGAGGAGGGGCGATAGATTGGGAGAGGCGAACCCCACCGTGATGCCCAATACATGGCCAGTTCGGCACGCCAAAGTTTCTTTTGAAATAAAATCTTTTTCCTACTGATTTTACTTGTCTCAAACTTATTTATTTATAGGGCTATTTAAGGAATGGCTTTTATGGGTAATTTCCAAATATATAAAAATAATTAAATTCAAAATGAATTAATAAACGTAAATATTGTTGCATCTAACATCAAAAAAAAAAAGAACACTTACATGAAAAATAAAATAAAGTATACGATTTATGGGCTTCTAAACGCACTTAACCGTCTACGACTGGTCTGGAGTAATCGTTAATCTACGAGCGTTTTGAAGAGCGTCTTAAGTTAAAGTTCAAGAAGCTTTGTACGAAGGGTTTTACGAGCGTCTTTGCCTTACAATGCTTTTGGGAAACGCACCCCAGGCCGACAATGGAGCTGCCTTTCCATTCTTGACTGCTATGAACTAAGGGTTTGGCCTTGTGTCTGTGAGCCTGGTTTGGTCTTGTGTGTGCGGGTCTGGCCTTGTGTTTGTGAGCCTAGTTTGGAGTTGGCCTTGTGTCTATGACTGAGTCTGTATGAGGGGGGGGGGGGGGTGTACCTGATTCAGTTCATTACGGGGGGTACCTGATTCAGTTCACTATGGGGGGGTACCTGATTCAGTTCACTATGGGGGGATACCTGATTCAGTTCACTATGGGGGGGGTACCTGATTCAGTTAATTACGGGGCGGCGGGGTACAGGATTCAGATCATTACTGCGGGGTACTTGATTCAGTTCACTATGGGGGGGTACCTGATTCAGTTCACTATGGGGGGATACCTGATTCAGTTCACTATGGGGGGGTACCTGATTCAGTTCATTACGGGGGGTACCTGATTCAGTTCATTACTGGGGGGTACTTGATTCAGTTCACTATGGGGGGGTACCTGATTCAGTTCATTACGGGGGGATACCTGATTCAGTTCATTACGGGGGGGGTACCTGATTCAGTTAATTACGGGGGTATACCTGATTCAGTTCATTACGGGGGGGTACCTGATTCAGTTAATTACGGGGGGATACCTGATTCAGTTAATTACGGGGGGATACCTGATTCAGTTCATTACGGGGGGGGAGGGTACCTGATTCAGTTCATTATGGGGGGGTACCCGATTCAGTTCATTATGGCGGGGTACCTGATTCAGTTCATTATGGGGGGGTACCTGATTCAGTTCATTATGGGGGGAGGGGGGTAAGCTGGGATAGGAACGGCAGTGTGCCCCCTAGTGTACGCTGGGATGAGAACGGCAGTGCGCCCCCTAGTGTACGCTGGGATAGGAACGGCAGTGTGCCCCCTAGTGCAGCGGTTCTCAAACTGTGGTCCGCGGACCACTGGTCGTCCGCGAGGGTACTGCAGGTGGTCCGTAGAAAAAAGAATGAATGAACGTGAATGTGTTTACTCACTATCTTGCAATAGAGGCCTGTCACATAGAACTAGAACTGTCGTTACCAATGGTTACAGGGACGCGCCGCCATTTTGGAGGACCAACCCTAACAGAGACGCTTAACGTTACCACTGAATTAGTAGTGTTCGCTACTCCATGAAGCGAGTTTCATGCTAACGCTACTATGATTGCTGTCCTACAATGACGAACTTCTGCACTGCGTACTGATGTGCGAATAAAGCTGGGAAAAGGCGAAAATGTCCTTTTACATGATAATCTGAGTACTCACCATTGTAGCTAAACCACCAGGCAGGGTGAACGAACTAAATTTTACGACCGAAAGAAGAGACTGGTGGTTGAAAGCAGTGAGGAGTGAGCTGGATTTAGACAGCAACCAGGCTCGGATCGTTACAGCATAGGCTCGGATCATTAATGGTATTTAGTGTCACCAAGCAGTCCAACGCACAAACTCCACATCCACGAATTTCCTCCATACATGCAGTGCGGTCTCTGTACACCGCCAAAATTGTTTTGTTATGTTGTGCACTGTATATTTTGTATATTGCTGAGCTACCTGTAAGCATTGCGCAAAGCAAAGGGAAATTAATGTGCAATCACCTTAGACTTTACAGCCGTGGGTTCGTAACAATATATGTACTTATTTTTGCGGTTTGCATATGAGGTGGTCCGCGAAAATCCTTGATAATAAAAAGTGGTCCGCATAAACAAAAAGTTTGAGAACCCCTGCCCTAGTGTACGCTAACTTTGCACAAAAAAAAAGGTTGCATTTGCTGTCAAAACATCAGTCATAACACCACCTTGGCCCTGACCACAGAGAAAGAGACACCCCCCCAAACCCACTGCTTCCACAGACCTGACCACAGAGAAAGACACCCCCCCCCCCCCAAAAACCCACTGCTTCCACAGACCTTACCACAGAGAAAGAGACACCCCCCCAAACCCACTGCTTCCACAGACCTTACCACAGAGAGAGACCCCCCCAAACCCACTGCTTCCACAGACCTTACCACAGAGAAAGACACCCCCCCCAAACCCACTGCTTCCACAGACCTGACCACAGAGAAAGAGACACCCCCCCAAAACCCACTGCTTCCACAGACCTTTCCACAGAGATATACCCAGCCCCAAACCCACTGCTTCCACAGACCTTACCACAGAGAGAGACCCCCCCCCAAACCCACTGCTTCCACAGACCTTACCACAGAGAGAGACCCCCCCCCCCCAAACCCACGGCTTCCACGGACCTGACCTCAGTTAAAGAGACACCCCCCCAAACCCACTGCTTCCACAGACCTTACCACAGAGAGAGACCCCCCCCAAACCCACTGCTTCCACAGACCTTACCACAGAGAAAGAGACACCCCCCCAAACCCACTGCTTCCACAGACCTTACCACAGATAGAGACCCCCCCCCCAAACCCACTGCTTCCACAGACCTGACCACAGAGAAAGAGACACCCCCCCCAAACCCACTGCTTCCACAGACCTTACCACAGAGAGAGACCCCCCCCAAACCCACTGCTTCCACAGACCTTACCACAGAGAAAGAGACACCCCCCCAAACCCACTGCTTCCACAGACCTTACCACAGTGAATTAGACACCCCCCCCCCAAACCCACTGCTTCCACAGACCTGACCACAGAGAAAGAGACACCCCCCCCAAACCCACTGCTTCCACAGACCTTACCACAGAGAGAGACCCCCCCAAACCCACTGCTTCCACAGACCTTACCACAGAGAAAGAGACCCCCCCCCCAACCCACTGCTTACACACACCTTACCACACACCCCCACCCCCCCCCCCAAACCCACTGCTTCTGCAGACCTTGCCCTGAACGCATGTCCAAGTTTTCTAGATACGATTGCAGAATTACAGACTGGTATAATGTTATGGTAAAAATGTGTCCAAGTAAAACAACTGGAATCTTTTCTGTTGTTGCATCACACTGAGTTTGTTTGGCTTTAGTCTGAACCAGAGGCATTATCTGGCTACAGCTGGCATGCATGGCTTTAGCCGAGTACCCGGTTCTCGCTAACGCAATCTATACGAGGGATAACTTTAGGAAACATGTAAAGACAGACACGTCTCCACATCTGTCTTTAAACCAATCTGCTCTCGAACATCTCGCCACCTTCTGAAATGAGCATCTATGTTGATTATAGTTTTTGAGCAAGCTTATATTTTTCTTTGCATGAAATAGTGCCGGTGGAACGGGTCGCTTCTCCACTTGTTGGTGAAATGTCTACCTGGTGAACGTGCAAGTTCAATGTCGTTGTTGATTGGTTTACGACGTGAACCGTTCTATCTCTTCGATTGGTTTATTTCATGCACCACTTTGATTTGTGCCGAATCGCTGGTTTTAGAATGCAGAATTTGAGGGTATAAACACAGTGTATGGTGCTGGATTTAGAATGCAGAATTTGAGGGTATAAACACAGTGTATGGTGCTGGATTTAGAATGCAGAATTTGTGGGTATAAACACAGTGTATGGTGCTGGTTTTAGAATGCAGAATTTGAGGGTATAAACACAGTGTATGGTGCTGGATTTAGAATGCAGAATTTGAGGGTATAAACACAGTGTATGGTGCTGGATTTAGAATGCAGAATTTGAGGGTATAAACACAGTGTGTGGTGCTGGATTTAGAATGCAGAATTTGAGGGTATAAACACAGTGTATGGTGCTGGATTTAGAATGCAGAATTTGAGGGTATAAACACAGTGTATGGTGCTGGTTTTAGAATGCAGAATTTGAGGGTATAAACACAGTGTATGGTGCTGGTTTTAGAATGCAGAATTTGAGGGTATAAACACAGTGTATGGTGCTGGATTTAGAATGCAGAATTTGAGGGTATAAACACAGTGTATGGTGCTGGATTTAGAATGCAGAATTTGAGGGTATAAACACAGTGTATGGTGCTGGATTTAGAATGCAGAATTTGAGGGTATAAACACAGTGTATGGTGCTGGTTTTAGAGTGCAGAATTTGAGGGTATAAACACAGTGTATGGTGCTGGATTTAGAGTGCAGAATTTGAGGGTATAAACACAGTGTATGGTGCTGCTTTTAGAATGCAGAATTTGAGGGTATAAACACAGTGTATGGTGCTGGATTTAGAATGCAGAGTTTAAGGGTATAAACACAGTGTATGGTGCTGGATTTAGAATGCAGAATTTGAGGGTATAAACACAGTGTATGGTGCTGGTTTTAGAATGCAGAATTTGAGGGTATAAACACAGTGTATGGTGCTGGTTTTAGAATGCAGAATTTGAGGGTATAAACACAGTGTATGGTGCTGGTTTTAGAATGCAGAATTTGAGGGTATAAACACAGTGTATGGTGCTGGATTTAGAATGCAGAATTTGAGGGTATAAACACAGTGTATGGTGCTGGATTTAGAATGCAGAATTTGAGGGTATAAACACAGTGTATGGTGCTGGATTTAGAATGCAGAATTTGAGGGTATAAACACAGTGTATGGTGCTGGATTTAGAATGCAGAATTTGAGGGTATAAACACAGTGTATGGTGCTGCTTTTAGAATGCAGAATTTGAGGGTATAAACACAGTGTATGGTGCTGGATTTAGAATGCAGAATTTGAGGGTATAAACACAGTGTATGGTGCTGGATTTAGAATGCAGAATTTGAGGGTATAAACACAGTGTATGGTGCTGGTTTTAGAATGCAGAATTTGAGGGTATAAACACAGTGTATAGTGCTGGTTTTAGAGTGCAGAATTTGAGGGTATAAACACAGTGTATGGTGCTGGATTTAGAATGCAGAATTTGAGGGTATAAACACAGTGTATGGTGCTGCTTTTAGAATGCAGAATTTGAGGGTATAAACAAAGTGTATGGTGCTGGTTTTAGAATGCAGAATTTGAGGGTATAAACACAGTGTATGGTGCTGGATTTAGAATGCTGAATTTGAGGGTATAAACACAGGGTATGGTGCTGCTTTTAGAATGCTGAATTTGAGGGTATAAACACAGTGTATGGTGCTGGATTTAGAATGCAGAATTTGAGGGTATAAACAAAGTGTATGGTGCTGGATTTAGAATGCAGAATTTGAAGGTATAAACACAGTGTATGGTGCTGGTTTTAGAGTGCAGAATTTGAGGGTATAAACACAGTGTATGGTGCTGGATTTAGAATGCAGAATTTGAGGGTATAAACACAGTGTATGGTGCTGGATTTAGAATGCAGAATTTGAGGGTATAAACACAGTGTATGGTGCTGGATTTAGAATGCAGAGTTTAAGGGTATAAACACAGTGTATGGTGCTGGATTTAGAATGCAGAATTTGAGGGTATAAACACAGTGTATGGTGCTGGATTTAGAATGCAGAATTTGAGGGTATAAACAAAGTGTATGGTGCTGGATTTAGAATGCAGAATTTGAGGGTATAAACACAGTGTATGGTGCTGGTTTGAGTGCTGAATTTGAGGGTATAAACACAGTGTATGGTGCTGGATTTAGAATGCAGAATTTGAGGGTATAAACACAGTGTATGGTGCTGGTTTGAGTGCTGAATTTGAGGGTATAAACACAGTGTATGGTGCTGGATTTAGAATGCAGAATTTGAGGGTATAAACAGTGTCTGGTGCTGGTTTTAGAATGCAGAATTTGAGGGTATAAACACAGTGTATGGTGCTGGTTTTAGAATGCAGAATTTGAGGGTATAAACACAGTGTATAGTGCTGGTTTTAGAATGCTGAATTTGAGGGTATAAACACAGTGTATAGTGCTGGTTTTAGAATGCAGAATTTGAGGGTATAAACACAGTGTATGGTGCTGGTTTTAGAATGTAGAATTTGAGGGTATAAACACAGTGTATGGTGCTGGTTTTAGAATGCAGAATTTGAGGGTATAAACACAGTGTATGGTGCTGGATTTAGAATGCAGAATTTGAGGGTATAAACACAGTGTATGGTGCTGGATTTAGAATGCAGAATTTGAGGGTATAAACACAGTGTAGGGTGCTGGTTTTAGAATGCAGAATTTGAGGGTATAAACACAGTGTATGGTGCTGGATTTAGAATGCAGAATTTGAGGGTATAAACACAGTGTATGGTGCTGGTTTTAGAATGCAGAATTTGAGGGTATAAACAGTGTATGGTGCTGGATTTTGAATGCAGTATTTGAGGGTATAAACACAGTGTATGGTGCTGGTTTTAGAATGCAGAATTTGAGGGTATAAACACAGTGTATGGTGCTGGATTTAGAATGCAGAATTTGAGGGTATAAACACAGTGTAGGGTGCTGGTTTTAGAATGCAGAATTTGAGGGTATAAACACAGTGTATGGTGCTGGTTTTAGAATGCAGAATTTGAGGGTATAAACACAGTGTATGGTGCTGGATTTAGAATGCAGAATTTGAGGGTATAAACACAGTGTAGGGTGCTGGTTTTAGAATGCAGAATTTGAGGGTATAAACACAGTGTATGGTGCTGGATATAGAATGCAGAATTTGAGGGTATAAACACAGTGTATGGTGCTGGATTTAGAATGCAGAATTTGAGGGTATAAACACAGTGTATGGTGCTGGATTTAGAATGCAGAATTTGAGGGTATAAACACAGTGTAGGGTGCTGGTTTTAGAATGCAGAATTTGAGGGTATAAACACAGTGTATGGTGCTGGTTTTAGAATGCAGAATTTGAGGGTATAAACACAGTGTATGGTGCTGGATTTAGAATGCAGAATTTGAGGGTATAAACACAGTGTAGGGTGCTGGTTTTAGAATGCAGAATTTGAGGGTATAAACACAGTGTATGGTGCTGGATATAGAATGCAGAATTTGAGGGTATAAACACAGTGTATGGTGCTGGATTTAGAATGCAGAATTTGAGGGTATAAACACAGTGTATGGTGCTGGATTTAGAATGCAGAATTTGAGGGTATAAACACAGTGTATGGTGCTGCTTTTAGAATGCAGAATTTGAGGGTATAAACACAGTGTATGGTGCTGGATTTAGAATGCAGAATTTGAGGGTATAAACACAGTGTAGGGTGCTGGTTTTAGAATGCAGAATTTGAGGGTATAAACACAGTGTAGGGTGCTGGTTTTAGAATGTAGAATTTGAGGGTATAAACACAGTGTATGGTGCTGGTTTTAGAATGCAGAATTTGAGGGTATAAACACAGTGTATGGTGCTGGTTTTAGAATGCAGAATTTGAGGGTATAAACACAGTGTATGGTGCTGGATTTAGAATGCAGAATTTGAGGGTATAAACACAGTGTATGGTGCTGGATTTAGAATGCAGAATTTGAGGGTATAAACACAGTGTATGGTGCTGGATTTAGAATGCAGAATTTGAGGGTATAAACACAGTGTATGGTGCTGGATTTAGAATGCAGAATTTGAGGGTATAAACACAGTGTATGGTGCTGGATTTAGAATGCAGAATTTGAGGGTATAAACACAGTGTAGGGTGCTGGTTTTAGAATGTAGAATTTGAGGGTATAAACACAGTGTAGGGTGCTGGTTTTAGAATGCAGAATTTGAGGGTATAAACACAGTGTATGGTGCTGGTTTTAGAATGCAGAATTTGAGGGTATAAACACAGTGTATGGTGCTGGATTTAGAATGCAGAATTTGAGGGTATAAACACAGTGTATGGTGCTGGATTTAGAATGCAGAATTTGAGGGTATAAACACAGTGTATGATGCTGGATTTAGAATGCAGAATTTGAGGGTATAAACACAGTGTAGGGTGCTGGTTTTAGAATGTAGAATTTGAGGGTATAAACACAGTGTAGGGTGCTGGTTTTAGAATGTAGAATTTGAGGGTATAAACACAGTGTATGGTGCTGGTTTTAGAATGCAGAATTTGAGGGTATAAACACAGTGTATGGTGCTGGATTTAGAATGCAGAATTTGAGGGTATAAACACAGTGTATGGTGCTGGATTTAGAATGCAGAATTTGAGGGTATAAACACAGTGTATGGTGCTGGATTTAGAATGCAGAATTTGAGGGTATAAACACAGTGTATGGTGCTGGATTTAGAATGCAGAATTTGAGGGTATAAACACAGTGTATGGTGCTGGATTTAGAATGCAGAATTTGAGGGTATAAACACAGTGTATGGTGCTGGTTTTAGAATGCAGAATTTGAGGGTATAAAAACAGTGTATGGTGCTGGATTTAGAATGCAGAATTTGAGGGTATAAACACAGTGTATGGTGCTGAATATAGAATGCAGGATTTGAGGGTATAAACACAGTGTATGGTGCTGGATATAGAATGCAGGATTTGAGGGTATAAACACAGTGTATGGTGCTGGATTTAGAATGCAGAGTTTAAGGGTATAAACACAGTGTATGGTGCTGGATATAGAATGCAGGATTTGAGGGTATAAACACAGTGTATGGTGCTGGATATAGAATGCAGTATTTGAGGGTATAAACACAGTGTATGGTGCTGGTTTTAGAATGCAGAATTTGAGGGTATAAACACAGTGTATGGTGCTGGATATAGAATGCAGAATTTGAGGGTATAAACACAGTGTATGGTGCTGGTTATAGAATGCAGGATTTGAGGGTATAAACACAGTGTATGGTGCTGGTTATAGAATGCAGGATTTGAGGGTATAAACACAGTGTATGGTGCTGGTTTTAGAATGCAGGATTTGAGGGTATAAACACAGTGTATGGTGCTGGTTATAGAATGCAGAGTTTAAGGGTATAAACACAGTGTATGGTGCTGGATATAGAATGCAGGATTTGAGGGTATAAACACAGTGTATGGTGCTGGATATAGAATGCAGAATTTGAGGGTATAAACACAGTGTATGGTGCTGGATATAGAATGCAGGATTTGAGGGTATAAACACAGTGTATGGTGCTGGATATAGAATGCAGGATTTGAGGGTATAAACACAGTGTATGGTGCTGGTTTTAGAATGCAGAATTTGAGGGTATAAACACAGTGTATGGTGCTGGTTTTAGAATGCAGAATTTGAGGGTATAAACACAGTGTATGGTGCTGGATTTAGAATGCAGAATTTGAGGGTATAAACACAGTGGAGGGTGCTGGTTTTAGAATGCAGAATTTGAGGGTATAAACACAGTGTATGGTGCTGGTTTTAGAATGCAGAATTTGAGGGTATAAACACAGTGTATGGTGCTGGTTTTAGAATGCAGAATTTGAGGGTATAAACACAGTGTATGGTGCTGGATTTAGAATGCAGAATTTGAGGATATAAACACAGTGTAGGGTGCTGGATTTAGAATGCAGAATTTGAGGGTATAAACACAGTGTATGGTGCTGGATTTAGAATGCAGAATTTGAGGGTATAAACACAGTGTAGGGTGCTGGTTTTAGAATGCAGAATTTGAGGGTATAAACACAGTGTATGGTGCTGGTTTTAGAATGCAGAATTTGAGGGTATAAACACAGTGTATGGTGCTGGATTTAGAATGCAGAATTTTAGGGTATAAACACAGTGTAGGGTGCTGGTTTTAGAATGCAGAATTTGAGGGTATAAACACAGTGTATGGTGCTGGATATAGAATGCAGAATTTGAGGGTATAAACACAGTGTATGGTGCTGGATTTAGAATGCAGAATTTGAGGGTATAAACACAGTGTATGGTGCTGGATTTAGAATGCAGAATTTGAGGGTATAAACACAGTGTAGGGTGCTGGTTTTAGAATGCAGAATTTGAGGGTATAAACACAGTGTATGGTGCTGGTTTTAGAATGCAGAATTTGAGGGTATAAACACAGTGTAGGGTGCTGGTTTTAGAATGCAGAATTTGAGGGTATAAACACAGTGTATGGTGCTGGATATAGAATGCAGAATTTGAGGGTATAAACACAGTGTATGGTGCTGGATTTAGAATGCAGAATTTGAGGGTATAAACACAGTGTATGGTGCTGGATTTAGAATGCAGAACTTGAGGGTATAAACACAGTGTATGGTGCTGCTTTTAGAATGCAGAATTTGAGGGTATAAACACAGTGTATGGTGCTGGATTTAGAATGCAGAATTTGAGGGTATAAACACAGTGTAGGGTGCTGGATTTAGAATGCAGAATTTGAGGGTATAAACACAGTGTATGGTGCTGGTTTTAGAATGCAGAATTTGAGGGTATAAACACAGTGTATGGTGCTGGTTTTAGAATGCAGAATTTGAGGGTATAAACACAGTGTATGGTGCTGGATTTAGAATGCAGAATTTGAGGGTATAAACACAGTGTAGGGTGCTGGATTTAGAATGCAGAATTTGAGGGTATAAACACAGTGTATGGTGCTGGATATAGAATGCAGAATTTGAGGGTATAAACACAGTGTATGGTGCTGGATTTAGAATGCAGAATTTGAGGGTATAAACACAGTGTATGGTGCTGGATTTAGAATGCAGAATTTGAGGGTATAAACACAGTGTAGGGTGCTGGTTTTAGAATGTAGAATTTGAGGGTATAAACACAGTGTATGGTGCTGGTTTTAGAATGCAGAATTTGAGGGTATAAACACAGTGTAGGGTGCTGGTTTTAGAATGCAGAATTTGAGGGTATAAACACAGTGTATGGTGCTGGATATAGAATGCAGAATTTGAGGGTATAAACACAGTGTATGGTGCTGGATTTAGAATGCAGAATTTGAGGGTATAAACACAGTGTATGGTGCTGGATTTAGAATGCAGAACTTGAGGGTATAAACACAGTGTATGGTGCTGCTTTTAGAATGCAGAATTTGAGGGTATAAACACAGTGTATGGTGCTGGATTTAGAATGCAGAATTTGAGGGTATAAACACAGTGTAGGGTGCTGGTTTTAGAATGCAGAATTTGAGGGTATAAACACAGTGTAGGGTGCTGGTTTTAGAATGTAGAATTTGAGGGTATAAACACAGTGTATGGTGCTGGTTTTAGAATGCAGAATTTGAGGGTATAAACACAGTGTATGGTGCTGGATTTAGAATGCAGAATTTGAGGGTATAAACACAGTGTATGGTGCTGGATTTAGAATGCAGAATTTGAGGGTATAAACACAGTGTATGGTGCTGGATTTAGAATGCAGAATTTGAGGGTATAAACACAGTGTATGGTGCTGGATTTAGAATGCAGAATTTGAGGGTATAAACACAGTGTATGGTGCTGGATTTAGAATGCAGAATTTGAGGGTATAAACACAGTGTAGGGTGCTGGTTTTAGAATGTAGAATTTGAGGGTATAAACACAGTGTATGGTGCTGGTTTTAGAATGCAGAATTTGAGGGTATAAACACAGTGTATGGTGCTGGATTTAGAATGCAGAATTTGAGGGTATAAACACAGTGTATGGTGCTGGATTTAGAATGCAGAATTTGAGGGTATAAACACAGTGTATGGTGCTGGATTTAGAATGCAGAATTTGAGGGTATAAACACAGTGTATGGTGCTGGATTTAGAATGCAGAATTTGAGGGTATAAACACAGTGTATGGTGCTGGATTTAGAATGCAGAATTTGAGGGTATAAACACAGTGTATGGTGCTGGATTTAGAATGCAGAATTTGAGGGTATAAACACAGTGTATGGTGCTGGATATAGAATGCAGAATTTGAGGGTATAAACACAGTGTATGGTGCTGGTTTTAGAATGCAGAATTTGAGGGTATAAACACAGTGTATGGTGCTGGTTTTAGAATGCAGAATTTGAGGGTATAAACACAGTGTATGGTGCTGGTTTTAGAATGCAGAATTTGAGGGTATAAACACAGTGTATGGTGCTGGATATAGAATGCAGGATTTGAGGGTATAAACACAGTGTATGGTGCTGGTTTTAGAATGCAGAGTTTAAGGGTATAAACACAGTGTATGGTGCTGGATATAGAATGCAGAATTTGAGGGTATAAACACAGTGTATGGTGCTGGATATAGAATGCAGAATTTGAGGGTATAAACACAGTGTATGGTGCTGGATATAGAATGCAGGATTTGAGGGTATAAACACAGTGTATGGTGCTGGATATAGAATGCAGGATTTGAGGGTATAAACACAGTGTATGGTGCTGGATATAGAATGCAGGATTTGAGGGTATAAACACAGTGTATGGTGCTGGATATAGAATGCAGGATTTGAGGGTATAAACACAGTGTATGGTGCTGGATTTAGAATGCAGAGTTTAAGGGTATAAACACAGTGTATGGTGCTGGATATAGAATGCAGGATTTGAGGGTATAAACACAGTGTATGGTGCTGGATATAGAATGCAGGATTTGAGGGTATAAACACAGTGTATGGTGCTGGATATAGAATGCAGGATTTGAGGGTATAAACACAGTGTATGGTGCTGGTTTTAGAATGCAGAATTTGAGGGTATAAACACAGTGTATGGTGCTGGTTTTAGAATGCAGAATTTGAGGATATAAACACAGTGTATGGTGCTGGTTTTAGAATGCAGAATTTGAGGGTATAAACACAGTGTATGGTGCTGGATTTAGAAAGCAGAATTTGAGGATATAAACACAGTGTATGGTGCTGGTTTTAGAAAGCAGAATTTGAGGGTATAAACACAGTGTAGGGTGCTGGTTTTAGAGTGCAGAATTTGAGGATATAAACACAGTGTATGGTGCTGGATATAGAATGCAGAATTTGAGGGTATAAAGTAACACAGTGTATGGTGCTGGATTTAGAGTGCAGAATTTGAGGATATAAACACAGTGTATGGTGCTGGTTTTAGAATGCAGAATTTGAGGATATAAACACAGTGTATGGTGCTGGATTTAGAATGCAGAATTTGAGGGTATAAACACAGTGTATGGTGCTGGTTTTAGAATGCAGAATTTGAGGGTATAAAGTAACACAGTGTATGGTGCTGGATTTAGAGTGCAGAATTTGAGGATATAAACACAGTGTATGGTGCTGGTTTTAGAATGCAGAATTTGAGGATATAAACACAGTGTATGGTGCTGGATTTAGAATGCAGAATTTGAGGATATAAACACAGTGTATGGTGCTGGATTTAGAATGCAGAATTTGAGGGTATAAACACAGTGTATGGTGCTGGTTTTAGAATGCAGAATTTGAGGGTATAAACACAGTGTATTGTGCTGGTTTTAGAATGCAGAATTTGAGGGTATAAACACAGTGTAGGGTGCTGGTTTTAGAATGCAGAATTTGAGGGTATAAACACAGTGTATGGTGCTGGTTTTAGAATGCAGAATTTGAGGATATAAACACAGTGTATGGTGCTGGTTTTAGAATGCAGAATTTGAGGGTATAAACACAGTGTATGGTGCTGGATTTAGAATGCAGAATTTGAGGATATAAACACAGTGTATGGTGCTGGTTTTAGAGTGCAGAATTTGAGGGTATAAACACAGTGTAGGGTGCTGGTTTTAGAATGCAGAATTTGAGGGTATAAACACAGTGTATGGTGCTGGTTTTAAGTGCATAATTTGAGGGTATAAACACAGTGTATGGTGCTGGATTTAGAATGCAGAATTTGAGGGTATAAACACAGTGTATGGTGCTGGATTTAGAATGCAGAATTTGAGGGTATAAACACAGTGTAGGGTGCTGGTTTTAGAATGTAGAATTTGAGGGTATAAACACAGTGTAGGGTGCTGGTTTTAGAATGTAGAATTTGAGGGTATAAACACAGTGTATGGTGCTGGTTTTAGAATGCAGAATTTGAGGGTATAAACACAGTGTATGGTGCTGGATTTAGAATGCAGAATTTGAGGGTATAAACACAGTGTATGGTGCTGGATTTAGAATGCAGAATTTGAGGGTATAAAAACAGTGTATGGTGCTGGATTTAGAATGCAGAATTTGAGGGTATAAACACAGTGTATGGTGCTGGATTTAGAATGCAGAATTTGAGGGTATAAACACAGTGTAGGGTGCTGGTTTTAGAATGTAGAATTTGAGGGTATAAACACAGTGTAGGGTGCTGGTTTTAGAATGTAGAATTTGAGGGTATAAACACAGTGTATGGTGCTGGTTTTAGAATGCAGAATTTGAGGGTATAAACACAGTGTATGGTGCTGGATTTAGAATGCAGAATTTGAGGGTATAAACACAGTGTATGGTGCTGGATTTAGAATGCAGAATTTGAGGGTATAAACACAGTGTATGGTGCTGGATTTAGAATGCAGAATTTGAGGGTATAAACACAGTGTATGGTGCTGGTTTTAGAATGCAGAATTTGAGGGTATAAACACAGTGTATGGTGCTGGATTTAGAATGCAGAATTTGAGGGTATAAACACAGTGTATGGTGCTGGATATAGAATGCAGGATTTGAGGGTATAAACACAGTGTATGGTGCTGGATATAGAATGCAGGATTTGAGGGTATAAACACAGTGTATGGTGCTGGTTTTAGAATGCAGAATTTGAGGGTATAAACACAGTGTATGGTGCTGGTTTTAGAATGCAGAATTTGAGGGTATAAACACAGTGTATGGTGCTGGATATAGAATGCAGGATTTGAGGGTATAAACACAGTGTATGGTGCTGGTTTTAGAATGCAGAATTTGAGGGTATAAACACAGTGTATGGTGCTGGATATAGAATGCAGAATTTGAGGGTATAAACACAGTGTATGGTGCTGGATATAGAATGCAGAATTTGAGGGTATAAACACAGTGTATGGTGCTGGATATAGAATGCAGGATTTGAGGGTATAAACACAGTGTATGGTGCTGGATATAGAATGCAGAATTTGAGGGTATAAACACAGTGTATGGTGCTGGATATAGAATGCAGGATTTGAGGGTATAAACACAGTGTATGGTGCTGGATATAGAATGCAGGATTTGAGGGTATAAACACAGTGTATGGTGCTGGATATAGAATGCAGGATTTGAGGGTATAAACACAGTGTATGGTGCTGGATATAGAATGCAGGATTTGAGGGTATAAACACAGTGTATGGTGCTGGATTTAGAATGCAGAGTTTAAGGGTATAAACACAGTGTATGGTGCTGGTTATAGAATGCAGGATTTGAGGGTATAAACACAGTGTATGGTGCTGGTTATAGAATGCAGGATTTGAGGGTATAAACACAGTGTATGGTGCTGGTTTTAGAATGCAGGATTTGAGGGTATAAACACAGTGTATGGTGCTGGTTATAGAATGCAGGATTTGAGGGTATAAACACAG